>VZRS01007670.1:1042532-1269889 GCA_013398055.1 Ifrita kowaldi
TATTCTGCAAGTTTAGTGCCTGCTTTGCTTTCTCCTAATTTTTGTCTCACACAAAAAAAATATTAAGTGAAACCGTCTACACTAAATTAGTGTTTCCCCCCGGTTTCTAAATTCAACCCGCTACAAAGGGAAAACAAAAAAGAAAGAATTTAGTTACCTTCTTCAACACGAACAGAAATGTTGTCAGTCTGTTTATTTGCTCAGTTACGAAGCTGAGAGAAGTGCTGAAAGAAGTGTCTGTGAGGCTGAAGGAAGTTGCACTCCTGAAAGTGAAATACCTGGTTGATCAAGCTAAATGTAGCATTTCATTGAGGTGCACTTCCCACCTTTAATACAGCTCTGCAAATTTAACACAGAACCTTAATTAAAGTGTGCCAACAGAAACAAGAACTGGTTTTCCTTCACTACTAGGCAAAAATCAAAATATCCCATAATATTTTCCAAACACCTCAAGTAAGTGAGTCATTTTAGTCACCAACAGAGACAGCAAACAGTAGTGTTTAATACTCAGATGAATTTCTAAAACAGAGATTACCAGACTTGGGCCAAGTATTTTCATTATCACCCAGCATTACACCACAGTCACACATTAAAGCATGCCATGGTGCTAGATTGTTGTACATTGAAGCACACTATGCAGCCAAGGCTAGCTGTGAATTTGGAATGATGCTGTATGGCAATGCTAAGTTTCAGGTCTATTGAGCAGTTGTGCTCACAGCATTCCTGTACAGTTGTGAGACATGCATCACCTTCTGTTATCATGTCAGCAGATCTGACAATTTCTAACTGGTATTTTTTTTTCTGTTTGTGGGATTCAATAACCTAACCAGATTCAGCTACTAAACACCAAAAATTATGTTGGTGTTTATCACTCTGTGCTGGACTTGCTCAGGTTATCTATGTCTTTTTGTACTGTGTGACTAAACTGGAGTGAAGTATTCCTGATTCTCACGAGATCCTAATGGGGGAAGTCCGAGTGCAAGGTGATGCACCTGGGTAGGGGTATCCCAGACTGGGAAAAATTCTCACTTAGAGCAAGCTCTGAGGAGGAGGACTTGGGGGTTCTGGTGGATTAAAAGCTGGACATGAGCTAGCAATGCACCCTCCCAGACCAGAAGGCCAAACACATTCTTGGCTGCATTAAAAGAAGCATAACCAGCAGGTTGAAGGATGTGATTCTCCCCAGCTATTCTGCCCTCATGAGACACCACTTAGGGCTACTGTGTCCAGCTCTGGGGTCCTCAGCACATGGAAAACATGGACCTGTTGGAGTGGGTCCAGAGGAGGGCCACCAAGACGATCTGAGTGCTGCAGCACCTCTCCTATGAAGACAGGCTGAGAGAGTTAGGGTTTTTCAGCCTGGGGAAGAGAGGGCTTCAGAGAGACCTAATCATGGCCTCCCAGAACTTAATGGGGGTTTTACACAAACTTTTTGCAGGCACAGGAAGTGATAGGGCAAGGAGGAACAGTTTTAAACCACAAGAGGTTAGATTTGGATCAGATGTTAGGAAGAAATTCTTTACTGTGAGGGTGGTGAGGCACTAGAACGTGTTGCCCAGAGAAGCTGTGAATAACCTATCCCAGGCAGTGCTCAAGACCAGGCTGGATGGAGGGCTGAGTAACCTGGTCTAGTGGATGGCATCCCTGGATTTGTCCGGGGGGTTGAAACTAGATGATCTTTAAGGTCCTTTCCAACCTAAGCCATTCTATGATTCTGTGATTCAGGCTAATGTCATGCTGAGTAGAGAATGGTCACTACCCTCTACCTACTGGTAAAATTCATGTCAGTGAATTTTCAGCACAGAAAGGTGTTTGGATTCATTGCTGCCAGGGCATGAGGAACCCCAGCTTTTCCAGCAGAACTACTATTGTCTGAGGAAATCAGCAAACTGTAGCAGCAGAGGGCTGGCACATGCAGATGCAGGATTTTGCATTTCCTTATCATGAAGTTCCTGCTGTCTTATTCCACTGGCCTCTTTAGGTCCCTCTGGCAGCAGCTGTGCCTTCATTGCGTACTGACTGCTCACACACATACACACCCATAAACATAAAGTTTAGAGTTACCCACTAACTTAGTCAGTGTGTAGTTTCTCTCTTCCTTCTCCAGGTCACTGGAAAAGGTATTAAACACAATAGGACACAAGACAGACCCCTCAGGAATTCTACTTACAAATGGCCTCTGGGTCGAGTAAAAACAGTTAACCTTTGTTTTATCAAATATCTGAATCACCTCTTCTTCTTGTCTCTTTTCACAGCCTGTGAAAACATCCTAGAGGTTGCAAAGTTCAGATAGAAGACACAGTAATTAAACAAAAAATCTTGCATAAGATGAATTCTGGCAAATGTGAAGTTTTAAAATTATTTTGTTTTCTAATATTCTTTGCAGGAGAAGTATACAGGATGTATATGTTTTTCTCACTGTTTGAAAAAATATTTTCCAAATATTTTTTCAGATTAGAATATGAAATAATTCCCAAATTAATTGGAAGTTGGTTATGTGTTTTTCTTGTGGATTCATTATCCCCAATTCACTGTTAATGCGAAAGCTGGGTTCAGTAATTGAGCTATCTTGAGTTCTTTCATATTTTATATTTATTTGGATTTGCTGCCAAATTGATTGCATTTATGGCAAATTGCCTTTGCCAAAATGCTGTACACATGCGTATTCACTTCTACACTTCCCACACTGACAGCTGAGCTACAAGCTTGTAACAAGTTTTTTGTGACCATCTTTATATGAACTGATTTTTTCAGATGTTTTATCTCCATACATAATTGTATGCCTTTACAGAATAACATACCGACTTAGCTGAGTTGTCTCATAACTACATTAGAAATCAATAAATAAATACCAGTCACATGTCTGAGCTGATGGCAAGGTTTGGTGGTGGATAGAGAAGGAATGTGAATGACTTAGAAAAGCTGGTGAAAAACTTCACTGATGAAGTTACAGAGTCAAGATGGTAGCTTCTGCAATGGATTGCAGAAGGACCTCACTATGCAGCGTAATTTATCAGCAAAGAAACAAGGGAAAAAACCACTAGGTAATCAATATAAATACGTGACGCACCCACACAGAGGAAACTACAACAAGCTCTGGGGTGTTGATTTCAAAAACATGGAACTAAAGGAGTTAAAGATATGAATGACAAAGTTGTTGTTGAAAGGAATAAAAGAGATTCCACTCTAGGAATAATTAAGAAGATGGCTTTTCAACCAGAAAAGAGATGAGAGATTTGCTTTAAAGCCATGACATGAAAAAAAAAAAGAACGGAGAATGAATATTCATAGTTTCTCGTAAGGGAAAAAATAAGACACAAACAGAATGTCTTAGGCTCAAAGAATATGGAGCAGTATTTTGGCTAAAAGAGCACACATATATAAAGAAAAGTTAAGGTATGGAAATCATTGATAAAAATGTTTAAGAAACAAAAGCTTATATGGATTCAAAAAACGAGTACAAAACACATAGTGATAGGGACAAAACACTAAACACCATTAAGAACAAATGAATCAATTTCGCCTTTGGAAGTCTTTGAGCTGCTGATCCCTAGGAGGAAAATCAAGGACATTTACAACTAGTTTCTTACACTTTTTCCACAGGCAACATCTGACTGGTGCACAAGGGAGGATTGCATAAAAGAGGGTAGTGGATAAAGTGGACCTCTGATATTCAAATTATGATATTGAAATTACAATAACAAAATTAAACAGATTCAGGTTTTAATTTAAGAAAAAAAAAGGGAATTATGTCTCTATGATTTTTTTAACTTTAGAATAGCGTGCTAATAGGAAAATGTTCCATGAATATTTATTGAAAGACCACTTCTTTTTACAAGGCCAATAATCAAACTCAAGCTACTCGTTAGCACCTCCACATTTCATTGGCCTGACCACGATGGTGTAGACCAAGCAATCAGCAGTAAATTTGCAACAATATATTAACATGCTCTAGCTCCATCTAGCTTTACTTTCAGGATAACTCATATCAGACAAAAGTTCTTTTTTGCAAACAGAATAGGAGTTGTTTTGTCTGAACTGATCATAGAACAGTTTCAGAAGTAAATCTTAGGGTCACAATGAAGCTTGAGAAGGAAGCTGCCACTTTCTTTCAGTCCCACAAAAGCTTGGGTCAGGGTCTCTAAACTGTTTACCAGTAGCATACAAAAATGTAAAATGTAGTTTCTTTTGCATCTAATTTTATTATTATTTCTTATAGAATTATTTCTTTTACATTTCTTAAAAGCATTCTGGTAGTGATACAAAGATTTTAGAGCTATTGTGCTGCAACTGAGACATACGTAACTAAAAGGTATTCACCCTTTTGTGCATTTTATAGTCTTGAGAACAAAAGCCTTCGCTTCTGTAATCAATAGATTGACTTCAGTGGGGCTAGTCATATAGGAGCATGCTAATAGTTATAGAGAATATGTGTTCATGAAGGCAAAATATTATGGTATCCCTAAATGGCCAAGAAACATAAGGAAACAATACAACTGAGAACACACATGATTAAAACTTGTCACAGTCCTCATTGTACCAAGTAACCCAGCCTGCTCCTGTAAAATGTAGCACCTCCTTGGCATTATGTTAATACAAAGGAAGTTGGGACAGTGTTCAACATTTACACCATTAAAGAGAAATAGTGGCCTTGTCAGACAAAAGTCTTTTAGTATCAGATCATAGTCTATGTTCCTTCTCACCTTCTTATTTATTTAGGATATTATTTTAACTTCACAAACCACAGTTTATCAACAATCCTATATGGGACTTCACAGACTTCGGTAGAAAACTGTGATTCAGGTAGTGAAAATCCTTCCACATGTATGCTTGTGTTTTCTGGACTAATCATACTTAGCACTGTTAACAGCAGTCTATTTCCCGGAAAGAAATTTTTATGTATTATTCCTATAGGAAATAATGAATTAGAGGGAAAGGCAGATAATATTTTGTCTACTGTTTTGTATGATGCAATAGCCTCTTCAGAGTCTTTGGTTACAAGAATCCATGTCACCACGACCAGCCTTCCTGTTCATGGTTTTTCCTTTCTCATTATGTTTGGAGATTCTGAATTGTCATTTGTTTTTGCTTGAGTTTAATTTTACATGGTGGAAGGCTAAATGTGGCATTTGTAGAATTGAAAATATTTTGAAGTGTACTGAAAGAGAATGCCAAGGCAAGGTGTTTTTCTTATTTTTCAGGATGCTCTGAAAAGGAAACAAAACCCACTGAAAATAGAATAAAGCTGTTTTTGGAATCCTTCAGCTAACTTGTTAGTGAGAGTAATGGACATATTAATGTGTTTGCAATTGCATTTTGGGAAACCTAAAAGCCCTCAACTCTTTCATGGAAAGATGTAGCATTAACTTGGATATGTTGGCATTCTTCTGGAATTTCAAATAAAATAAAAGTCAGGTAACATTAATATATCACACAGGGCTAAATTAGAATTACTTTTTTTCAGTTTCTCTGAGATTGAGATGATTTTATACTTACCTCAGTTTTAATTAACATATTTTTTTAGTAATAAAATAAAATATAAATTTTCTGATTTACCTGTAATTTCTTCACAGAAATGAAGTAAAAATAAACCATTAAATCTATTCCTTTGTGTCATAAAAATATAAACATGGTTTATACCAAAACTGTGAATTAAATAACAAGTGTAAGGCTGAGTAATATTTTCCTTAAGGTTGTGAATTCCACAGTCACGTTATAAAACACATTTCGAAGACATACCTAACAAGACTCAGTATAATAGCAATAAAAGGGTCCCTGACCAAGAAAAGAAACTAACACAAATGTACACACACATGTATATACATATATATGTATTTATAATTTAAATTCCCAATGTTGTAATTGATCCTGTGACTCTAGAGTTTTCCTGTAATTTCTGAAAATTAACAGTTGCCAATACAGTAATTTCTTTATGCACAAGCACTGCTTAATGAAGGAATTCAAAATATGTTTAAAAAGACTTAAGTTATACAAAAAAACCCCTAAACTGTGAGCTGACATATTCATGCACACTTTCAGAAGTCAAAAAGAAGCAATCAAAATTTGACATAGTATTCAGAGGTAGTTCTTTTCTCTATATAATTCATATTTAAATTCCATTGTTTTATTTTTTATAAGGAAAAAGGACAACATCTGAATTATGAATTTTTAAAAATGCAATAGGTATAAGAGATAATACATTCAAAACTAGTTCAGTTAGGACATATATCAAAGTAATTCACATCAGATGATGTGTAAGTACTGCTTATCTATTTCTCCATAGAAATAAAACTCAAACTGAAACCTTAATGCAAATTAATCTGAAAAATTTTATTATGAAGTAATTTAAATCTTATGTCGCATAATGGACCATTTTCTTTCTGTACTTTTGTATTCCAAATAAGTACCTCAGTATGATCTAGCATAAAAGACAGATTTGCAACTACCTTTTTTCCTCTCAACTGATGACTTTTAAATGTTTTTAATTGATGTATCTTTTTATAATTATTCCTATACAATCACTTCTTTCACATAAGTGGATTACTGCACTCCTGCCTTCTGAACACCAGCTGTGCTTCACTGGTAGTTATTATTGTAAGTCCAAAGCAGAACAACTCAAAAACCGTTTCACTGACAAAACTCTGCTGTGCTGAAACAGTAGGCCACCATCTGCATTTCTCTCCTGAACTCATTTTTAAATAATATATTGTATAACTGAGCAATTCTCCCATATACTTGGGGAGCTTATTCTCTTTTCCTTCATCATTTCCAAACAGCTCATTTTTTTCCCTGACTATTATCTCCAGAAGACTGCAAATTCTACAGAGCTGCAGGTGACTTTTAACAGAAGTGAGGAATAGATACAATGGATAATTTAAAGCAAGACAGACCTCAGCAGAAAGGAAAAGTTGCCTGCAGAGTGAATGTATCCAAATTCTAATGATGCTTTCTCTATTGGAGTTACTGTCCTGCTCTGTTTTGAAAGATGTAGTTATTCTCCTCTACTTTATTTAATTTACCATTTTTGAACTCACTGACAGATTTCCAGATCACCAAAATTGTAATCTTAATATCTGCCTTTTTCTTCCTTTATATCATTGCAGAGAGGATTTTTTTTTTTTTTAATCAAGTACGAATCTTTGTTTTTTCACTGTCTCTAACAGCTTGGTAAGCAGCTTCACATATTTCACATTTACATTTGGTGCCAAGTCCCTTTCTACTGATTATCTCAGCTGGAATGGCAGAGAGCCAGGGAGGAGGGGAAGGGTTTAGCAGTTATGTCCTGCAAACGAAATCATCTGTTATTCAAAAGCAGTATGTGGTGTTTAGTTCTCAGGACTACATAGAGACCCGTGCTTTTTCTTTTGCCCTCTGACCTTGAAAATACCAAAGGAAATGAATAGCGGAAAAGTTAGTGTATATGAAAGACTGCCACTCAGGTATAGAGATTTGAATGTAACTGTGATTTGAGGATGGGGCTTATCTTTGGATCCAGGTTTTTATATTATAAAATACAAATTCTCTTCAACCAGTCATTATCCTTGAGTTGGGTCAAGGCTGAAAATTACTAGAAAAAAGTAAAGTAAATATTAATATTACACAAAATGTCATGAACAACGTTTATACGGTAGACTTTTGCCACTATAAACTTTCATCTAATACAAAATATCATTCCCTAACGAGATCAAATAGAAATCCTTACAGTTAATATAAACAGAGGGGTTAAGAAAAGATTTAAATCTCTCATTATTTTTAAAATATGGCAAGAGAGCAGGTCTTCTTGTGTCATGCTAAACAGGTTTCCAAATAAGGACAGTTTAACCTCCAATATTGGTGTGGAGGTGGAGGATAAATATATCAGGAATACACACTAAATACACCAGGAATACATTAAATGCTCCAGGAAACAGGCCTGATATAATGTTGGCAATCAGGTGCATGATGACAGCCTTGTTTTGTTCCATGATACAGAGTAATCCTTATAAATTTTTTCTAGGAAGGTCGTACATACCATTAACTGTCTATCCACTGTCTTCTAGATATTCTGGATATGCTATAGGAAGCTCTGAAATAAACAAGCATTTGAGGTGCTGATGTCATTTTATTACAGTCACAATTTACATGGAACGGGTTTTAGAGGTATCACTTGGGTCAAGGTCCATTTTGAAATCATCTCCAAGATGATTTCAAATAAAATAATAAAATAAAATAATACATTAATCTCTTCATTGTTGTTAAAGATTAAAACAGTGCACTGTATTCTGAGGGAAAAAATGTGCCACGGTATCTCCAGAGGCCCTTCTACCATGCAAGTCCAGACTGATGGATTTGTTCCAGTGTAGTAATCCTTCTTTTCTGACAACATGGATACATTTCCGTATGAGAAAGAATAGGAAGAAGCTTTTGGAAGACAGTAGGGAATAATGTGTGCTTGGGTCATAATGTGCATAAATCATGGCTAGAGATGAACCTAACTGTGGGATTCACAAAGTGCTTCTGAATGTTGGTATTTACCAACATATTTAATGGAGATTTAAATGCTAGATTCAGAAGTGACTGGCTTAAAAAAAAAACCATAGTAGAACTGTGAAAACATTGTGAGGAACATTTATGCTGTAGAGGAGATGTATGGTCAAAATGAATATTCATTTAAATATTTAAAGGTTTAAATGTCGGATAGCCACATTGGATAAAGAAACATGTTTCACTGGGGCCTCTGTGGATTTGTACATGCAGCCCCATTCTTTCAGATATTTAACTCCATGTTTCACATGAGGCTAACAGGATTACAGAAAACTGTGGGTAATCAACCAGCTATGCAGATATGTGAAGGCATTGAAGCATCATCCATAAAGGTTTTTTTGTATCATTAATTTTCTATGTACTTTCTTGGGTTAAAAAAAAAAAAGCAACACTGCCTAGATTAATTGCAGTTAGAGGGATGGTTTTCCTCAGTAATATGTGAAGCTGGTACCTTCAAGTGGATGGAGGTATTTTGACTTTCAGAGAGAAATTAATTTCCCTACTCATACATTGTCGGGGTCTCCTGGACTCTGGGCTGCCCGGTGGCCCGGAGTAGGAGCCGACAATTTNCATGTCTAGTTTAATTTGCTGTGTCTTAGGAGTCTGAGTCATTTACCTTGTACAGAAATATTAGGGGATTCTTATCTATGTGGTGTGGCAGATAGAGAGCAATAAGGGTACTTGTGGGTGTCTGAAATGTCTCTGGAAACCAATGTTCAGGCACCTGCATCCCACTCAGGTTCAGAGAGAGACAAAGAACTGTTGGATTAAACATCACAGACTAAAATTTACTAGGGAAGTCTATGACAAGCAATAAATTGTCTCAGTAGTAGTGTTCAAAATGATGTGAAATACAGAACAGCATGAAAAAGGCTGTGACTTTTTTGCCTCTTCATGGCTATGTGAGCCGTACAAATACGTATTTTTAGGCCACACAATAACACACATTCTCCAACAATAACAAACAACAATGACGTCACAGACATGGAAAGAAATTAACTCCCTGGCTACGTCTATATCTGAGACTAAAAATTCAGAGTCAATGGTTTCTAAGGGAATGTTGTTTTTTAAAGCAATTACATGTGATTATGCTCGTGGTTAGCTACACATATTTTCCCGTGTCTTCCATGGGACTTGTCCACTTAATGGGATTAGCTTGCCCATTTAATTCATGATTATCATTTTTCATAGAATAGCCATCTGGGACACAGGACTTAAAGATTATTTGAAAAGTAAGAGGATCAAGACTGTGAAAAGTCAGGTTAAATCTCTTAAAAGTAATATTTTCTTCAACAATATAAGGAAAACAACATTTGAGAGAGAGTCTAAGGTGTAAAATATACTACATGTATGACTTTTAAGTGCCAATAAATAACATCTGAATGTGAATTAAAATTCGGTGGCTATCAGATCAAGGCATTGGTGTCCCCATCCTTTTTACTCCAGTTTACTCATTCTTATTAGGAGTGATTCTATTCTTATTTTATTTACTTTTAAAAGAGCTTTATACAAATATTTTCTACAGAACAAAAATCTTGTCAAGTATTTCTAGTAGTGTTGTATTTGCATCACTGGACAAGTTGGAATACCCAAGCTATGTCACAAACTGAAAATAAAAGAAAATTTTGTTCTTATCAGGAAGCTGTACTGTTCTCTATTAGTGCTCCAGATCGTAGTTGATGAAAAAAATTAATATAAGACATAGTATTCTATATTACAGAAAATATGTAACTTATTTGAGTGATCAAACCTGGGATCACCAATTCCCAATTAAAAAAAAAAATCGCATAACCTTTTACGAAAAGGACAAAAATTCAGAAAAGCTTCATAGATCATGGCAACAATGTAGCTGAAAATGACACTGAGAAAATTCTTTGAATTCTGTTTACTCGTCACCATTTTTAAGAATAACTCATTGTTTCTTCGCTCTGACAATGTTTGGGAATCTATTTATGAGGACATTATTGCCGAAATTAAAATGGTAAGCATGACTTGTGTCAGAATGCAGTGTTTAAAATGGGAAAATACCATTATAAGTATTTACCTAAATTACTTAGAAAGCAAAATAAATCCTATGTAAAGGTTTTATTCCTACTATTCATTTCCAAGGACATTTTAATGAACTAATCTGTAACTATAATATACACTACAAATGGAAATCGAGCCATAGTTATCTGTGCAAATGTGTTCTCTCATAGATATTCATTATGAAAAAGTACATCAGCAATTCTGAAGCAGGACTATGATTCAGCAGTCAAAAAATATAACACTACCTGACAACACTGAGCATTTGAGCATCACATTGAAAAATAAAATTGAATTAATAATTTCTACAACTGATAATTATTCAACTGAAGATATGATAAGGAACACAAAAATACAAGGTTCAAGTGTATAAAAATGTTCTGAAGTCTTAAATCGTTTAGTTTGATAAATCCTAATTCCAGTGAGACAATGACAAAACATATAATTAACAAAATTGTCTAGGTTTTCACTTATAATGAACATATTTTATCCAACCTCCAGCAGAAAAGTCAACATCCAGTCATATTTCTAACTATTCCATTTATACTCAATCTGTTTTAACAGTTTTTCATTCTCGTTGAATACTCATCTCTTGTGCAAGTCATTTTGTACTGTCTATAATGTAGCACCAAGACTCGTGGAAAGAGTGTTTGTTAAAAAAGCATTTTTAAAGGTTTGGCATACCTTACATAGTGTAATACTCCCACTGGGAATCAAACATCTTGAATATGACAACCAGTAGCTGTCTGGATGGTTACCAGAGTCTCTGTTGTATGATTCAGGTGACAGACCTCAAACTTTTGCCAAACCCTTAGAATCCAGCTGGCTCATGATCCTGCATGGTCACTTCAGGGTATGCATGACCAATTTCTATTATCTTACACTGTGTACAAAATACCTGTGGACTTATCTACACAAAATCCAGTCCTACATGACCACTCTGGCATCTGCAGAAACCATTTTTACAGGCTTTCAAAAATTATCTGCATATAGTTTATTAAATTCTACATCAGGAATTGACGTGTGAAATTCTTGGGGTGACCAGATTCTCCATTCAGCATGTTAGTTAACATTTCTGTAATACATGAGGACAGAAACTTTGTCTCCACTTGGCCTAAGCACAGCAGGAGCTGCCTAGGGGCATCTCCAGAACTGTCTGAAATATTCACCTGGAAACATTAGCCAAGTGCTTAATTGTAAAGGCGGTGGTGGATACAGTGGTAGGAATCAATCTTCTTGCCTGAAGTTGGTGCATCATTTCAAATCTATCTTTAGTCTCACCTATGCAGAGAGTAGCTGTATAGCTGCTTAGAAATACTTAAGGAATTGGTTTAAATGCATTTGGGTTGCACACAGACACACAGGTACACAGTAGTTATAATGTTATGACAAACATTAATTTCATCTGTATAACATAATTATAACTTAATTTTCATAGACTTTGGCATAATGTTTTCCATGCAAACTTAGATGTATGAAGAAACTTTCTAGTGAGAACTGTTAGAATGAACAGAAATCTTACACTGGTATCAATAACAAAGTAGAAGTCAGCATTTAATACAACTAAAAAAATTGTGAAGTGAATAAAAAAGATCCTACTGGCACTGAATACCTGTCATTCCTACATTCTCTACTGTTGTTCTGACAGGATTTAAGAGATATGTCTCTTGACTTCTCTGTATCTAGTATACTTTGAAGCTCTCTGGAAAACAGTCATTCATTATTTAGGATAGATGAATATCTTAAATATTATTTAAAGTAGCTTCAGAATGTGGTGATAGCACGCAAACGCTATTATCCTTCTACAGTGGGGAGAAAAAAAATCATGCATGAGTGTAGAGATATTACAAATTTAAACTTTTTGAAAGATCTTTATTTTTTCATTGAGAATCTTTTCTATGGGCTTAATAGAGATTTGAACATAGGTTTAATTGAGATGTCAGAATGCCCTTTTATCACCAGTAGAATGCAAACTACATGGACTGCTTTGCAGTAAATATTTTAAGATTCCGTGACAACCAAGTCAATTCTACTGTCATATTAATAGGTAGGTGATTAGGTGGGAAACAGAGAAGAGCTTCCTTTCAGCTCTCTGTTAGTTTTATGGGAAACAATTGTCAAATCATGTAGAAATATGGTGTTGCTTTTTATACATGTATGAAATATTTTGAATGTTGCCAAGTTTGTGTAATACATATCTTATCTGCAAACCAGACGCTACAGATTCCATTGCATCTAAAATTGTCTTTGCTGTTGAAATGTTTACAAAAATTACTGAATGTATTTGTAGGACAAAATGCAACTGTTTTTACCATTATAAAAAACAGAGGTGAGAAGTAAATTTTTGGTAATGAAGTCACTTCCCTGCAACAGTAACCATTACTTTGCATCTTCATATTGAGACAGTAATTGTTTTGTTTTGTTTTTTTCCTTCTTGCCTTTACTGTAAGATTTCCCCACAACATTACATCTCTAAAGGTCCTAATTTCAAATGTGAACTCACAGATTTTATATTAGTTTCTCCTCTGGCCCCCACTGTTTTTTAGAAAAAATAGCTTTTCCCCCAATGTGTTTCACCTCACAAATGTTTATACAGGACAATCATACTCATCTACATCTCAGTTCTGTTCAAATGACCTATTATCTTCTCTCATAAAATAGACTCACTTACTAGTCTTCTTTACCTCAAGTTTCAGTTTATTTTCATTTTAAACAGATGACCAGACAGTGTAATTTATCCTGACTCGGTCCCAGCAGTAAATTGTGAAATGACTTGAGTATTGTCTACTATTACTAGAAGTATCTCTAATTTATCTTAGGGTTTTTTAATATTTACATCATGTAAAGGATGGATCATCATACTATGATCCCTTAAGGTGACTGCTGTTGTTTACTTTCCAGGTGTCTCCACCTGATGTGTTTCTGCCTAACAACAGGAGTTCTTGGGACCTTGCATTTTGTACTGCTATCATCGAATTTCTATTATCCAGCTGTTTAAGATTATAAAGTTCTGTCTGCATGAAATCCCAGATGTTTCCTCACAAATTTTAAAAGCAAATATATTAGTGCAAGTAACCCGATACCGTGAAATTTAGGTAAGAACAAAGAATACACTATATAAAAATCCAAGGGTTTGGCATTAGTCTAACTAAAAGCTTAATAGTCTAATCAAATAATTGTTAATCTAATAACAAGGATGATAATGATTCTACTCCAAGTTATCCACTTGTTTAGTTATATCTAATTTTCAGTAATGCCATACAGAGACTTTCTGGAATTTACACCTGTCTTTGTTGTTATTCTGACCTTTACACTGTCCTTGTGTGTTCCAATTCTTTAGAGGGAAAACAAGGGAGGTTACAGTGTCTTGTATACCATGTTCCTTTCTGAGAGTAGTATATTGTTAATCTTAATGGCTTCTCTCTCCTCATACAAGGTCTGCCTGAGATTTTCTCTCTTTGTTAACATCCTCACTTACTCGCTCTTTCTACATGGTTTTAAACTTTCCTGTTATATCAAAACTTACTGCATTTTATATATGTTGAAGGCTTGTTGTGTGCTCTCTTTATTATTACTAAAACCAGTTTTACCCAGGTCCAAGGGCTGTGTTCCTTCATCGTCCAGTAACTGACCAATTGCTTGTACACTTGGTGCCTTTGTTCTTTTCTCATATTTATACTCTTGGGGACCTACATGTTTCACAGGTCTCCTTTGCATTAGACCATAATTTACAATCTTAGTCTTAGAAGGCATTAAATGTATTTGGTTAAACAGAATGTGGGGATTTATCTTTGTTTGGTTTTGTTTGTTTTTGCTTTATCATGAAGCAAGCCCTTCTGGACAGTGTTTAAGAGTGAGGCAGCATCTAAGGGAAAAACAAAAACAAAAGCAAAATAACCCAACCACCTGTTTGGGAAAAATCGTTGTGTCATTCACAAAGATTCCTCTTATTAATTAAGAAGGGATAAAAAGGGAAACAACACTGCTGGTCTAATCTCAGATGATTGATTTTTAAACTTTTTTTTTTTTAAATTCATCTACATCCCTTTTGACATGTTGCCTAAAAGTGTGTGACATCAGTGACTGTTGACTCCTTTTTTGCACTGTCTGTCTCTCATGTATGGTCACAGAAAAATTAATGGAAATTAATATTGTGCTGAAGAAAAGATGCTCCCTGCATATGCTCTTCTGGGTGTTGGGGATTAAAAAATATACCTTATGCCACTTAGTAGCATCTTCTATGTTACCATAGAACTTAGCTACGCAACCATGTGATCTGTTTTACTCTAATTTTTGGTTCCTCTCTATCACTTGAATCAGGAGTTTTCATGGTCTTTGAATCCTTTGAACTAGATATCTATTCTGTATCTTGATTTTACTGCTTGCTCACCACTATTCTGGATTCATACATAGGAAATGAAGTCAGTAAATGGCCAGAAGGCAATCTTTCTCAGAAGTACCGGATTACATTAAAGCAGATTAGATTAAAATAGACATTTCATACATTTCTTGTTACTAACAGATTCTTTATTAGAATTAGATGAGTCTGTTGATTACATGGAATACTCTCATAGCAATCTTAAAAAATACATGGCAGCTCAAAAGTCAATAATTGTCAAAAATTACCTGGATAGATTATAAGAATGACAAATTTTATTGACATGACTGGACAGTGGGACAGGGAAAAAAAGCAACCAACACCTACAACTTTTATAAGACACAAAGACCAGCCAGGCACCCAGTTCCTATTAAAAGTAAATGGGAATTGGAAGCATAAAATTGTTTATACCTCTGAAAATATCTTTCATAAAGAAGTTTGCCTCCAGTAATCAATCTTTACAAGTTTTTTAGTGTAAAGGAACTATTTTTATCTTAATGAAATATGGATATAATACCTTGCCTTGGTGATTCCTTGCATGTTGACAATCTTGACTAATGTTTCTCGAGCCTTCTCATCCATTATTACAAGATCTAATACAAATTCTTTGGAGATACTACAGAACCAGATTGAGGGAACATAATCTTCTTTTTGTCCCCTGTAGTTTTTCATTCCTAAGCAAAGTAAGAGTAGACACTAGCAGATGAAGATAATACAATGCTTCTTCCACTGTACACTAATTTTCTGCAGATGCAAATAATCACAGTACATTAGACACTGAAGAATTAGCAAAATTAGGTTACAAGATTATATTTAAAGTATGAAAAAGGATTTTAAAGGTTTGATGTGTTGTTTTACAAACCAGTTTATATTTTGCCAGTGTCTTCAAACAAAATAATATGTTGAATAAATTTCTGATAATAAGTCCGGAGACTCACAAAAGAAATTTCATATGAAAGGTCTTTCCCCCCATATATTGCATACAATAAAAATATGATAGAAAAAAGAGTGTCTGACAGAAATGTCATTCATTACTGATCTAACTTGCTGGTTCCTGAGACACAAAGTTGCTCAAGAGCAGTCCATCCCTTCAAACCTCATTACTTTCTATATATTGTATTATTGTAGCAGACTCGCTACAGAGAGGGAAGCACACTTGTGGAAGCTAGTAATGCCTAGGAAAATTTCAACCACCTAGCATGGGTCAAATATTGAACCTGTTCCTTGTTTCTCTTTAAAAAACATGGTAGTAGTCTTTCCACCTTTTCATTCAACAGCATGATGATGATAGCGATCATGAAGGACATGACAGACACAGGCTCAATTTGTTCTTGAATTCAAGGACCTGAGACTCCATTTCCATTGAGATTAACTAATTATTAGTCTGAAGATTACCCAGGAGAGAGGTATCCTCTCAATTCCTTCTGCCAAAGATGCTCCACTATGCATCAGATGATTAAATATTAACTAGGCATATGTAAGCCTGATTTTATGACTTGGTGGTTAGCGTACTCTTCTAAAATGGAAGAGACGTATAACCTCTTCTAATTCTAATCATCTTAGTGTTGTAATTAAGTATTGGGGAAGGGGGGGACGGAGAAGGAAACAAAAACAAAAACAAAAATAAAAACTAAACCAAAACCAGAGGAGAAATATATCTCTTTTAATTTCAAGGCACCTACAGTATTCAAATCTTCCAGGATTAGCGTCCACTCCTGGTTATCAAATACATTGGTTCTGTGTATCCTCTATGATATCTGGCAATTATCTTGTGACATCTTGTGTTTCCCCAGAGTATCTAAAATGGCAGTAGTCTCCAAAGTTAAGGCAAGTGAACTAAGCTTCTAATCAACAGCTGAGCCAACTGAGCTTCCTGAGTTACTTGTCTCAAATACGCTTGGCCAGCTGAAGAGTTTTCATATTGCCTATAGGCTTTATATGATTGCCCTACTGTAAGTGTCAAGCCCTAATTAAAATGACCTGTTGTATTCGGAACATCTCCTTGACACTGGCAGATACGATGCAGACTCTGTGGAAACTTTTGCTCCTTGTACTCAGGTTATGTGGCAAGGTTTTGGTAGTGGGAGGGTTGCAAAAGTGACTTTTGGGAGAAGCTTGCCCTGCCATGTTTGACAGAACCGGTTTCAGATAGCTCCAAGAGGGATCCAAAGCCGAGATTATCAGTGACATTGAGAGTGTCTCTATGATAACATATTTAAGAAGGGATATTAAACACGGCACAACAGCAACTGTGAGAGAGAAGTGAGGAAATATGAGGGAAACAGCCCTGTAGACACTGAGGTCGGTTAAGGAGGGAAGAGTAGACATTCTCCTGCAGCCCCTAGCAAAGCTCATGACTGTGCAAGTTGTTTCTCTGCAGCCCATGGCAGTCCATGGTGGAGCAGATATCCATCTGCAGACCAAGCAGGGGCCCATGATGGAGCAGGTGGAAGTGCCCTGAAGGAAGCTGCAACCTGTGGAGAGGAGCACGTGTAGGAGCAGTTTTTCTGACATGGCTTGTAAGCCCCTGGGGCTCGCACTGGTGCAGGACTGCGTTCTAGGGCAGGGACCCCATGCTGGAGCAGGAGAAGAGTGCGATGGGGAAGGAGCAGAAGAGATAACCTGTGAGGAACTGTCCATAACTCCCATTCTTCATCTCCCTGAACAGCTCTAAGGAGAAGAGGTAGAATAATCCAGAGTGAAGTTGAGACTAGAAAGCAGGGAGGGGTTGGGGGAACCTGAATTCTCAGATTTGTTCTTATTTTCTTATTATACTACTCGGTTATTCATTGGCAATAAAATAATCTTCCCCTAGTCATGTCTGTTTTGCCTATGACAATAACTGCAGAGTGATCTCCCTGTCCTTATCTATCCCATGAGCTTTTTGTTGTATTTTCTCCCTTGTCCTCTCGAGGAGAGGGAGAATTGCTGGGCACCTCATGGCCAGCCAAGGTCAGCTCACCATACTGCTCTACATTGATAGGTAGATAAAAAGATTGATAGTCCACAATATCCCAAATGATACTAAACTCCCATTTGAGACAGTTGTACTAAGTACAGACCATATCAGAAACTGCTCAGTTCCGGAAGTAATGAGGAGATAGTTAACTAGCTGGAACCAGATATTCCCCTGCGCATGGACATGTTAGACACTGCTAGACACTGAGAAGACCATTGAACTCCCTTGGCAACCCCTAAACGGAGGTGAAGTCATTTAAGGCTCTGGAGTGAGGTAGACAAGTAATACAATATTGACACTAAGTAACAGGCTACAGCCTTTGTATAGATTCGGAAAGGCCTCAGGAATGAGGCTCGTCAGATTTTCTTTGCCTGAACTTCTTTTAAAACCCAAGAACTTCATTTTCACATGGTTCATTTTAGCTATGATAAATCTGTTTGGGTTTTTTTTTTTTTGGTTATTGGGGGTTTTTTTTTGTTTTTTGTTTGTTGATTTTTTTTCTGTTTATGTTTGTATGACAGAACTGTAGTTTTACATTTAACAGGAGAAACAAGTAACTTTTGTTCAGAATTATACACTTATAACTCTAATGTGGTGGTGTACTACAGAGAAATACAGGTCTATTAGGACAGCAGAAGCCTTGAAAAACAGGAACAGAGAATACTTTAAAGGGGGAGTAGATGCAAGATATGACAATGCCAGAGGCATAGACTAGGCGTGGAGATATTACATCTTTAAACAGCTCACAAACAGCCAGTTAAATAATATCACATGTAGAACCGGATGAAACACATTCCAGGGATCATCAACAGAACAAGAAGCTTCTTCCTACAATAAAACTTTTTTTTCCTAAAGCAGTACTGATTTTTTCTTTTCTGTTTGTTTTATTGTTGTTGTTGTTCTGTAACAACAGAATCTGAAGTAATAATAAGTATTTGGATTAACTATAAGGATTTCAACCATACAAAAAATATGTTCTTGGGTTTTTTTCCTGTTTGTCCACAAGATTTTCAGTGTCAGCAGCTGATAGGTCAAACAAAACCAGTGGTGACTCATGGGCTGTCAACTGGCAGATAAAAGCCAAGAAAACACCCTAGGATATCACATATGCCTTTAAAAGTTCATCCTTGTGAGCAAATAAGTCAAGGTTCTTTTGACTTTAACATAATCTTACCTCTAGACAGATAGATAAGGTACACACTGTTTTCAGATACTTGCAATGATTCATGTTGTATTATCACTGTCAAGAAAAAGAGCCAAAGTAATACCAGTTTTAAATAGTGCTATTGTTCATTTATTTATCCTGTTTTCTTTTACACAAAGTAGTTCAAAATACTAAAGCCACTAGTAATGTAATTGCCATTTGCATGATTTGGAGAAAGCATGTCAATTATGGAAATCAATGAACAATTTCTGATAAACTGATCCCCATGGTATCCCTGCAAATTGAATAAAACTAAATATATGTTCCAATTGATTAAATCTTTAGATGCAGATGCTTGGCAGTGGTAGAAAGCTGCATACATTAGGAAGGGTGTTTGTAGGAGTAAGATCAATAAATTCATACGTATGTATATATATATATTTAATTTTATCTTTATCACCTTCTTTCACATCCTTCTAGCTATCATCTCCTCCACAAGTCAGCACCAAGTCAAACAGCAAAGTCAGGTTAATGCATTCAGTGAAAGTGCTGGACCTACCAGTTTTTTAATTGCTGCAGCTTTGACTGTAGGGTATATTCATTGTGACTGTGGTATAAGATTTCAAAATTAATGCAACACACTGCCCTGTTATAACTGAAAAATCCCCAAACATATCTATTCTGTAGAAGCTAAGATTATACTCCCTTTTTACAGATGGAAATTATTATAAGTAATAAGGTCCTATAAAATCAGGACTTCCATTTTTTCAGGACTGCCTAATTCCCAGGATCTACAAAAAAACAAACAAGCAAACAAACAAACAAAAAACCAAAAAACGACCAAACCTGAATGCTTTAAGAAAGTCTCAGAGTGTTACAGTTTCAAAGTTTCAAAAAGAAAGTGTTCTCAAATATTCTTCCTCAAGGATGTTGCATGCTTTCATTTTCTTTTAAAATTACCAAGACTCTTCTTTCACAAAAAACACCACCAAACAAGAAAAAAAAATGAAAAAAGCCCCACAAACACAGAAAAAGCCCCAAACCACACTGAAAAGACATTGAAGCCCCGGGAAATTGAAAACTGAAGTGTAAATGCAGTGCTCTGTATGTAAATAATCCATTCAAACCTTTCTGCGAATATCTCCCACCTAATGTGTACTGTTGTAGATTTTGGTTTAGGCGTGGGTTTGGTTTTTTTTTAAGAACAGGATTGCTAGAAAACACACCTCCCGTCTCAATATTTTTATATTATATAAAGATTCTAAGTAATTCTATTAACCTTGCCAGGGCAAGAATCTATCAAGGCTGTATAAAGCACCCATTTTCTATTCAGCCCAAAGAAACATACTTATTTGTATTACTATGTGTGCTATGTATGGGATCATAAAACCCAACACAATAATAATTGTTAATTTATAACTGGCAGAATAAAACTCTTCAATACAAGAAATTTGATGCTAATCAAGATGTAAAAGTACCAGAATATAATATGGATCATATTATAATAATTGTGTTTGGTTTGAAAATGTCTTTATCATGAAGCTAACCCTGGTATTCTTTGTGGTGTATTTTCATGCAGGAAATCCTTTGTCTCTTTCAAAATGAAAATGAAGAACAATTGAAAAATATAAATTCATTTTGAGAGGTACAAAATACAATGAAAAGGAGAATAGAAGTTTATAAAATTGCCATGGTGCATAAATGTATGAAATATTTCTTGTTTTGTGTTACAAGCATAAGATCATCCTACAAAGTCATATTGCGCACCTTCTTCTGTCCAATCTTTCCCTTCTGATTTGCTTTTTTAATTTTTTTTTTTCAAGGAAATGGTTCTAGACTACTTTTTCATGACTATGAAAATTGTTATTAATATTGATGAATAGATAACATTGCAACATAATTTACCTTTAAAAAGGAACACATTCATTTTGAAGTGCTTCCTAATATTCCATCTTGAGGGCATAGTAATTTTGGAAATTTCAGGATATGTACTCCACTAAGGAGTAATAACTAATTTTCCTCATCATTAACATTTTTGGTTGCCATAGCTCCACTACTTCAAAGGACTTTTAGTAACACAAAACTAGGGTGAACAGCCCTTATGTGGAGAAAGCAAAAGTTTATCTTTAGAAAACATAAATCACATTGTTGTTCTGTTTAAACTTTTGAGATGTTTTACATAGAGGCTATCATGGCTTAACATAACAGCATCCTCCTTTTTCATGTAAAATCAGTTTAATTATGATGAATGAAGTCAACACAGTTAGGGTCTGAGGTCTACTATGAAACATATTGAGTTACACACTCCTACTGAAGAGTGCCACTTGCTCTTGGCCTTATGAATATCTGCCACTTCGCTGCCTTACAACTCATTGCACTCGTGCATCCATTCCTGACACCTGCTCCCACTGTCAGGTTATTTACGAGCCCACACAAAGTTTAAAGACGATTATGTGCATTCAATTGTACATAAAACCTAATTCTAAAAAGAAGGTTTTAGAAAAGAAATTTTTCATTGTCCAAGTGGGACAGACACAGAATTTAGTTCTGTCCCAGGAAGATTCTGAGGTTAAAGTATGACATTTTTATGCCTAGAAAAGCTATATAAGGTTATTTTTAGTTCTTTTTATGACTCCCTCTGAGCCTTGTATGGCTTGACTGAAGATAACTAAGGGAGCCTGGATTTTCAAGTGGAAGGGTACAAAATTAGTCCCAATACTGTTTTTTAATTCTCTAACATAATTATTATGATTCAACATTTGAATAGTGGTAATCTGTAGAGTCCCCGACCAGGGATTAGGCTGAACACATTTTAAGAAAAGACAGTTTTTCTTCCCCCAGTGGGTAAAAAATATTTTGCTCGCATTTAAGATGACCAATATAAATAATTTTTAATTTAGCAGTGTGTTAATAGTGTTATCATTCAGATTTATATAGATCCTTTTATGGTATGTAATTGAAAAACACAGCTTGCAGCTAAAGATGGGAAGCTGCATTTGGTTACTTTTCACTTTCCCTGTGGTCTGTCTTCTTTGCTGTGGTGCATTTTATCACATGGACAAAGGAGTAGAGAATCAGGCTTAAAATTTCATGTTACTTCTCTAAATTTGTCATTATGCACCAACCGTGCAATCAGCTTTAAATATTATTCCTAAAAAGGGGATAAATTCACCTTCAGGTGTGGGAGAGGAGTGGGCGTGAAGTCGGGTACATTTTTCATGTGCCTTGTATATGTAAACAAAGTTTTGGATTACTGTGTATAATATGAAGCAGAGGAGAACTGTATCTAAATACTTAATCTCCACTACATGCATTTACCTACCCAGCATGAGATCAAGCAGGCATGCTCACACGGGAAGGGTGGGAATACAGAAGTAGTCGTGCCGCTTGGGTAACTGTATGATGGGTTGATCTTGGTCAGCTTCCAGACCAAGCTGCTCTCTCACTCCTCTTCCTTAACAGGACAGGGGGAGGAAAATAAAAAAAAACCAAACAACTTGTGGGTTGAGAAAAAAACAGGTAGAGCACTTACCAGATGTCATCATATGCTTAAATTCTTTCCCCCTGCAGTCTATAGGACTGAGCTTCCTTTTGTTCATGGGGGGAGTGCAATCAGTTCAGAACAGATCCTCTCTGCCACTCCTTCCTCCTCATACTTTTCCTATGCTCCAGTGTGGGTCTTCTCCATGCACTGCAGTCCTTCAAGAGGAGCCTGCTCCAGCATGAGCTCTCCTCAGGCTCTTGTTAAGGAAAATCCACTTGGTCAAGTGTGGGGTCCTATGAAAACTGCACTGTGGATATCTGCTCCAGTGTGGTTGTCTTTGTGTTGAAGGGGAACAACTTGCTTCTCCCTGTTCTTCTCCAAGAGCTTTAAGAAAATTTCTGCTTTGGCACATGGAGCACCTCACCACTTTCCTTTTCCACTGACCTTGGGTTCTTTATCACTCTTGTTGTTTATTCAACCACTCTTCCGTGAGTCACTTGAAAGTTTCTTGCATACAGTTTCCCAGAGTTGTCACTGGTACCAATGATGAGTTCGGCTGTGCCCTGCAGTGGATCTGTTGGAGAAGGCTGGAACTGGCTCTGCTCAGTATCAGACAGCCCCATACCCCCTTCAAAGTGGCCAAACCCTTGTCACTTATACTCAGTGCAGGTAACACACTGTCAATTTCTTCTAAATTATCCAAAACAATGAAAACTACCCACATACCAATAGCTGCTTGAAGTATTATTCTGTTGGTCCTAACAGTTTTCCCCTCACCTAGGAATGCTGTCTGCTCAGTCATCTCTCTACTCGGTTTTTGGTCTCTGACTTTTTCCCTTTCTCATGGAGGCATCTTCAGCACCTCTTTGGCTTCAGAAGGGAGAGAAAAGGAATGGAGGTTATCAACAAGGATGGGAAAACCATGAACATTATTAAAGAATGAAACATGGTATTGAACTTCCTTGAGCACTGATTGTCTGTTATATTGGTTGCAGTAGCAAGCTGTATGGGTATATGGGAAAAGATATTTAAGAAGGGGCAAAGTATTGTACAGCAGTGTGTTTCTTGAAGGGGAAAAAGAAAATGGATGAGAAACAACCCTGCAAACTTCAAGGTCAGTGAAGGAGGTACTACAGGCACAGAAGCAGATTCCCCTGCAGCCCACAGAGGAGACCAGAGAATCATGAAAGTTGGAAAAGACCTCTAAGATGATCAAGTCCAACCATTAACCCAACACTGTCAGCTCCACCACTAAACCATGTCCATAAGCACCACATCTATAAACGTTTAATCACTTCCAGAGACGGCAATTCCATTGCTCCCCTGTGTAGCCTATTTCAATACTTGACCATACTTGCTGTGAAGAAACCTCTTCCTAATGTCCAATCTAAACCTCTCCTGGCACAACTTGGCTACTCTAGTCTCACAGAATCACAGAATCATTAAGATCCAACATCACCAAGTCCAAACTTTGACCAAACACCACCTCATCAACTAGACCACAGCACGAAGTGATGCTTCCAGGCATTTCTTGAACACCTTCAGGGATGGTGATTCCATTATCTCTCTGGGCAATTCATGCCAATGCTTGACCACACCTTAGTGAAGAAATTCTTCCTGACAACCAACATGAACCTCCCCAGCACATCTTGAGGCTATGACTTTTTGTCCTGTCACTGGCTGCCTGGGAGAAGAGACCAACCCACAGCTGGCTACACCCTCCTTTCAGGCAGTTGTAGAGAGTAATAAAGTCACACCTGAGCCTCCTTTTCTCCAGGCTAAACACCCCCAGCTCCCTCAGCTGCTCCTCATAAAGCTTGTGCTCCAAACCCTTCACCAGTTTCACTGTCCTTCTCTGGATGTGCCCCAGCACCTCAATGTCGTTCTTGCAGAGAGGGGCCCAGAACTGGACACAGGTTTGGAGATCTGGGCTCACCAGTGCTGCGTGCAGAGGAAGTACAATATGAAGGTTTCAACTGTTAAAAATGGCTTTGGACAGGAATCTTCTAATCAAAGTGTATTTAGAGTTTCCTATTTGATATTTTTCTTGAAATAGAGTCTCCTAAACGTCTTCTGTCTTATTCACAGTGTAACGATTAAACATTATGGCAATATGCTTACTGCCATGCACAACTACCCACCATATCTGTCCTTTTTTTTATGCTTTTACCTTTACTTCCTTTTCAGCTGTTGCATTAAAAGTCTATTAATTTCCTTTTTATTTGATGTGTTACTTGATTTTACTTATTCTTTTTAAAGTTTTTTGTCTCTGTCTACTCATCTCCTCTGCCCTCTCACTATAACTCCACTTGTAACACTGCAGATTTTACTTCTTCATTCAATTATTTGTCCTTTTCCCTGTTTTTTTTCCCAATTCCCAACAGCATTTCTCACCTTCTTCTCAACATTTTGTACTTATTCTTTGATCCTTTTACTACAGATATCTTGACTGTCTTTCTATTTTTCTACTTTTTTTCTTCCTTATCACCTCTGTTTGTAGTTGTATTGCACCTCTTTTCACTTGTCCCATTTCACAGTTCTGTCTTCTCATTTTCTTTCTCTTTTTTTTAAATCATTCATTTGGTGTAGCCAATAATTGATGACATGAAAGGATGAAACCTCAAGTGCATTGGATTTTAGGAGGCTTTTTGCAACCATCTGCTTTTCCGATAATTAATATGAAACTCTTTCCATCAGCTTTCCCAGTTCTATTTCATCTCTGAATTTAGTCTTTGTGTGGACTGGGTGAAAAGTAATTTAGACCTTTCTCTCCCTTTTTCATAACAAAAAGGGAGGGAGGGAAGGATGGTGTTAAATCTGTCTGAGAGCTTCATAGTCTATTTCAATGTAAGGAACTAGATTATTAACACTACAGAGTTTAGTAATCCATAATGAAAGCAAAGTAAACCTCTCTCCTCAGAGTATAAACCCCCTTCTTTTTATAGTTTTATATTTTTCAAGAAAAATATGTTCAATAAAGTACCATATGAACTGCTCTGTTCTTGTGTTCTTTTGTTCACTTTCAGCAGGTGCTAACTAATCTTTTTTTGTGGGTGTAGAATAAACAGGAGTTGCTTGGGGAGCATTTCGGGGGGGGTGAACATTTTTTTTCTACATGTATGCATGCGTGCCTTTAAGAGGGTTAAATGGAGAGAAACACATAGGGGAGAGCAGAAAGACAGGAAAGGGTAAGACTTATATGAAACTGGTACCCTAATACACAGGTTATAATATACTCCACATGGTATTTCACAAAATTTGATCATCTGTAATGTGCTTCAATCCCTCATGCCAATTATAATCAAGTATATATTGTCCAAACTGATGATAGGAATGGAGTTGTACAACTTGAAGTGGTTGATGATCTGTCTTATGGATTGTGCTTCAGTAGCCACGAAAAACTGTAAAAGAGACTATAATATGTACAGAACTAGACATCCAAAATAGAAATACTTCATTTCAATTAGTATTAAACAGACTTGTTATTGGAGCTTTCTTATAATCACTTATAAGTTCCTTGTTTGCTTGTTATTTCTTCAACTTCTAGCTGAATGTCTGATTTCCATTTAAAATTGTTATTGCTAATAATAGTACCCCAGAACTAGGTGGTTTGAAATATCAAAACAGACTGAAGGGAAATAGCATGTCAGATAGGGTCTAGGAAAACATCTTAGGAGCTGGATATCCAACTATTCCTGAGAAATAGACGGCATTTTCTCTGTTGCCTTGATGCTTCTGCAGCTGTTTGCTTCCCAAGAATGCAAAAGCTATAAAATACATAACAAGGCTCTATGGCTTTCTGGGCATCACTTTTATAGGAGTGCATATAAATTGCTTATAGGAAAGATTTAACAAAAAACGCCAGCTATATAAATAAATAAAATAATTTAAAGTGATTACATAGGATCTGAGGCCACAAAACTAAGCTAAAACTCCCAAAGAGCTAGGAGCTGTATTCTTTTCTGCCTTTTATTCTGAACACTTCTATAGCTTAGTGCTAAGCAGGAGCAAAAACCTATTAAATCAAAAAAGCAGTATACTGAATGAACTTTACATCCTCTTTTCCTAAATTAAAATGAATTAAGCTGTGAACAGTGATGGAAAAGACTTTATTACTTTAGTCCTTTTGGTATTTTTCATAAAGAAGAAACAATGAAATCATAAGTTACATAACCATTTACAGAAATTACAAGTGACCCAGTAAGCTGGGGGTTAAGAAAATGTGGTAGATCCCCACATTACTGCTTCATAAAAATCAAAGCAATAGCAATAATAATGTAATATGATATTAAAAAGCAGCAGGAATTAGTTCCCTTAGACTTTCCCTGTGTTCTGGTGCACTTGATGTTTCATTTTCTTGTGCTTTATCACGGGGTTATTTGTCCTTGGAAGCATTTTTTTTGAATATAAAGGAAGTTGTAGTCCTTATCTAGTCAACACTAGACTTGGAAAATGTCCAAAATGAATGTTGTTTGCAGCACACTTGAGAACAGATTTCCTAACTACACTATTTTGACTCTGGTATATTCCTGGGTGTGTTGTGGGAGAAAATTAGTTTATAGACTACACAGGACACTCAAAACGTACCAGTCCTTACAGACTCCTCTACTACACCCCAATGACTGGATTCAAGAAGACTTTCATTTAGAATTGTACTAACAGACATTAGCATCACCCTGCATTGTAATTGAGTTTATCACAATTACTCTTTCTGGTTGTACCTTTGCTGTTACTCATTCAGGTCACTTTACCGCCCAATACATGAAGCCAGAACAGCCAAGAGTAAAATTGGTGAATAAGAAGTGGTGCTGCTACAACTGATATTCTGGTTGATGCATCTGGGCCAAAGTCTAATACCAACGGGTTTTACAAACCCAGGAAATATTTCTGAGGCTGCAAATTCCATGCAACTGTGGGATTAACGTTTTAGTCCCTGACCTGCAGTGCCAGCACACCCCAAGGGGAAGGCAAATCATTGTCAGATTCATGTGGGTCATTCGGAAGTCCATTGCTTCCAGTCTGTGCACTGACCAACCTCTTCTCTGACAACACATTAGAAAAAATAGTTCAGAGCATTCAAGGTATTTGTACAGTGTTGGGATTGCACAGTGTCACCCTGCAGAACCTTGTTCAATCCTGCCTACTCTTTCTGACCCACTTCTCAATGCATCACCTCCAACCTCACCCCAGCTGTGCCTGAACACCAGCAACAAACATAGGCATGGAGTAGATCTAATGAGATTTTGGAGCAACTGATTGTTTATCACTTTTCCTTCCATAAAAAACTCTTTTTTTATAAACCAGAACTGCTTCTTTTCAGGCACCTGCAATCTGCAATTAGCAAACAAGCATTTCCCTGGAGATTGCAAGGGGGGAAAAATTATGAGGATGCTGCCTGACTGCTACCTGTATTGCTGCCTACTCTTCTATCCACTTCTCTCTTCTTGAGAGGCAAGCCTCTACAAGACAAAAGCAGAAAAGACTGATTGCACAAATATTCAAATCTTTACTTTCGACTGCTGGGGTTTAACCCCAGAAAGCAACTCAGCACCACACAGCTGCTCGCTCATTCACTCCGCCCATAGTGGGATGGGAAAGACAACCAGAAAAATGAGAAAACTTGTGAGTTGAGATATGAACAGTTTAATAATTGAAGTAAAATATAATAGTAATAATAATAATTATGATAATAATAAAAATTGTAATGAAAAGGAAAATAACAAAAATTAGAGAGAAATAAAAGCCAAAATGAACAAGTGATGCAAATAGAAAACAATTGCTCACCACCAACAAATTGACGCCCAGACTGTTCTGGGACGGGAGCCCCACAGCAAGTTTTTCCCTGTTTTGTATGCTGAGCATGCTATACTGTCATGGAATATTCCTTAGGCCTGTTCGGTTCAGCTGTCCTGGCTGTGTCCCCTTCCAGTTTCTTGAGCACCTGCAGCCCTCCTGCTGGCAGGGCAGAGTGAGAAGCTGTAATGTCCTTGACTTCAGGCAAGCACTGCTCAACCACAACTAAAACACCAACGTGTTATCAACATTATTCTCATCCTAAATACAAAACACCGTGCAATACCAGCTACTAGGAAGAAAATTAACTATCCCAGACAAAACCAGTAATAGAGGTGCCATGCATGAGGATGGCTCATAAGCTGTTGTATTCTGGGCAAATGCCTTGCTAAAGCAGTCCCCCAGTGTGATCTGACAGATCAGAATCAGGGGACACAGTGACAGAAGTTGTTTTGGGAATAAGTAACATTTTTTTTAGGTAGAGAAATTCTGACTTCAGTAACTCTTTAACGGGTTGTTTCTGGAAATAACTCTTAAAAATATTTTCTTTTTTTATTTAGAAATACTTGCTTTTGTCTTTTGTTGTTGTTTTTGAAAGAAAAAATTCAGGCTAGTCAAATAAATTGATATTTTCTAGAAAAAAAATGAATTGGTGTAGTCATTTGACTTCATTCAGAAACTTACGTGTGAGAAATTCTTTCTGTTGAAAATTAATTCAAAAGTTTAAATTATGTTCCTACAGAATACTGTTCTTAGATGCATTAATAATTTATCCCAAATTTAGTACATAATTACCTTTAATATACTGACATGTCTCCATAGACATTTTGAAATTACTGTTGATTTTAATGTTTTATTTTTAATATTATCATATGGGAAGTGCTGCATTGTTCCAGAAATAGTGCAATTTATGTATAGTGCAATTTTTTTTTGTTATTGTACATCCACAGCACTTTCCTTTTGCTCCTAGTATGTAGGAGCAAAAGCAAAATATATGATGTTTCCTAGCATCATACATTTCCTAGGTATTTTGAAGAGAAAAGTATGCAGACTGAATTCTAGTCTTACTGATTGTGGAAAAAAACCTATAAAATATTCTTTCCACAGCCAATTTCTCAATAACCGCAGCCAACATCTTTCTAAAATTTATTCTGGGGACACAGCTATCCTCAAAATCTTGCTACAGGTCAAAGATAAAATGCAGCTTAAATAGAACCATGACTTTTTGTTAGCCTGCTTAGTGTTTTAGAAGCACAGTATTCCAAATCTTCTCATTAATACAGAAAGTGTCTTATTCATAAATTATTGTACAAAATAATTTTTCATAGTGATTATCCTTTCCCCTGTGTTATGCTTATCCTTTCTGCGTATCCTAAAGCTGGCTCTCCAGCCTACCTCAAGCAGGATGTGGTTAGTGACAAATCTACAGCACTTTGAGGTCTCCCCTGGGAATAATGTGACATTTTCAAGGCTGGGGAGGGATTTGTTCCATCCTCTTCAGTGGTAACATTATCTTGGATTTATTTTCACATTTAATTTTATATCACTCTCATTATTTCTCAGCCATTCCTAGCTGAAGTTTAGAAGCTGTTCAACAGCCTCTTCCAGCCTCATTTGATACAAGAATCTCTTGGGTTTTGCACAGTGACCATTTTATGTGTTTATCAAATGTGGTGCTCCAGTAGACCTTCATTGACCATTTTGAAAAGGAGCATAAACCTGCAGAACATGTTTATTTTGTCAATGGAAAGCAATTCTAATACTCAGGCATCAGCAGACATACAGCATGCACTTCCAGATGCTGGACTGCATAAAAAACCGTTCTTCTAGAAAACTTATATGTAACTCCTTTTATTGTCAGTAACAGGGTTTATTTCCTTTCTTTGTCCTTCTAATTTTGGAATTTAAAAAAAACCCAAAAAGTTTGGGTATAGGAATGACTTTTGAGTTCAAGCAATCAAGGTTTTTAGCTTTTCAATTCCAAGTGTTATTTGCCTAGCACCAGGAGGGAGTATTGGATGGAAGCCATTTCTTTCTTGTAATGAGCATGAGTCAGCAATAAGACTGATCTTTTTCGCATCATCCATGTTAAATTATGCCATGGTTTCCAAGAGATCTTTTCCAGCTTCTGAGAACTGCTAAGATTGCTCCAAGTCTTTTTCACAATGATTGTTCTTCATACAGGGTAGGCTATGCGGTGACAGCAGGAAGACTGAAAGCATGTTCTGGATGTCTGTGCTCATTTTTAAAAAGAAAACTTTTAGGCTCTTCAGATGCATGAAAAGTTGCTCAAGACTGTAGATTTCAGATTCTTTGTCTTAAAATGAAAAGAAAAAAAGTAAATGGCTTTATATTGTCATGGAGGAAATATGTAACAAAATAACTAAGTTGTACAGATATATGGTTTTCCCCTCATAAAGTATGTAACTGTGTTCCAAGTTAAATTAACTACCCCATTCACTCTGAGAGAATATTATAATGACTGTAAACTGAATTTGTTTATGGATTGCCTTCAGCCGTTATCCAGAGTTCTGTGTGATGTAATGTGTGTTGCTTATGGTGTGAATGTTAGTATTTAGCTGAAGAAATCTTTGCTGATCAGACCTGCAGATACCTTGCAAACTGTGGTAACAAATGATCTTGCCTGCGCTGCTTTCCCAGTACATGTCCTGGCTGCTCCAGCTTGGTTGCAAGGTTTAGTTTTAACCAAGAAGTAACAGTCTCTTTAGTAATTTGCTACACTCCATAACACATTGTTTGGCATCTGTTACCTTCCCGCATTATTAAAGCAGGTTGTTGTACATTACCCCAGCTTAAATAAATATGTCACATTACAAAGAAAAATCTGTACTTAGATTGAAGCAGTAAAGCTATGTTTGCTATAGAATTACAAAATATAGTCCTAAAGTGCTGTGGGAAAAAAAGCATCCACACAGTGGGGCTACTCCAGGGATGAATACAAGTCTTTCCTTACATTATCATCATCGTGTGAATGTAATGAAGGCACTGCTGAGGGACCTCTTTAGAAGTGGTATTTTTTCTCTCAGTGTTAGTGTGAGGAACTTGAAAACTACATTATAAAATGGAGACTCAACCCTTTCATATACTTTTTGGGTTGAAGGAATCCAATAAGTGGGAACAGCTGTGACTTTAATCACATAAGAAATAAGCCCTTCCATTATACCCTGCTGAATGCAGAGGCAGAATGCAATAACTAAACACCAAAAGGCAAGAAGCAATCAGTGGGATATTTATTTCCCTTTATTGTTACAAGATATGCTGATTTCTGTTAATGTTCATTTTTAAAAATTCATTATTGACTTAGATACAGATAAGATTCATCAGCAAAATTCAGTGAGTATTTTAAGGCATTTAAAGGTTAATGTCTTATTCTTCAACAGATTTTTGAAACCTATCTTGTCTTTAGCACTTTACACATCAATTTAATCATTTTCCGTATACAAATTTGCATTTTATCAGTTATACATGAGCAGAAAAATCACTTTGAACTATAATATGTTCAGCAGATTTCCTAATCTCCTTCTAAAGTTATCCAAATGGAGGTGAAATATTTACCTGTACAAAGCCCAAATACAGAAATATTTTAATTTTTACAGATATGAAAGACTTGCTACACTTACTGATTATTTTTAACGTAAGTAAAAATTCTAATTTAAGGGCCATAGTCATAAGTGACAAAATTTCTCTGTGTAAAACAGAAAAAAATAAAAAATACATTTGAAAAAACACAGCATGATGGAAGATGAGTTTGTGGGATGATAGAAAATGAAAAAGGAAGTAGTATGTGCTAGGAAGAAGCTATATTTTACAACTAAACACAAAATTTACCAACTTGTATTGTATCTGTTTTCTAGCACAGATCTCTAAAATACTTTGTTTCTGTAATTGCACATATGTCAAGCCTTAAAAATTAGGAGAGGAAAGGATAGGGACAGAGGCAGAGGCATTCATCCCAACCAGCTTTAGACTGCTGAGTTAGTTATCTTGGGTTATTGATACAGATAGGTTCTCTTTATAAATCTGCCTTCACTGCAACAGTAATGTTAAAGTTAGGTACCTTGGGTTTGATCTTATTCTAAAGCATTTGAAGATGTCAATCAGGTGACCCAAATTGAATTCTAAAGCAGTTATTTCTTTCCTTTTGTGAGCCCATGAAATCTAACTTTAGTAAATCCGACCCTCTGTGATATTTTATCAGCATCAGAAAGCAGGTCTCTGGCAATGCTAGGAAGAGATTTTCTTATGTACATCTTTATGTCTCAGTGCAAATTTCAAATTAGACATTGTACTGGAGAGTGAGATTAGAGTTATAAGAAATCACATAAATGGATAAAATTTATTTGGCTTCAAAATACAAGTAAATACCATCTCAGAACTTTACATGAATTAAGCCTGTTCTGTTACCCAACAGAATTTAAATTTTAAATAAGATGATGGCCAAAATGATTTCCTGATGTTTCTTCTGCCTGAGAAAGTCCATTACATGTTTTTAATGAGTTTTATACCTTGCAGAATAATTGACGATGCCTATTTCAAATATATTAATTAACAATAAAAGCTTGAAGTGGCTTATCTACATATACCAATGGCTTAGAAATAATCGAAAGAAAACATCCATCAGCTTTAAAAGGTTCATGACATTTTCTCAAGCTTGACAGACTTTTGCCAAACTGCTGAAGGTTTCTGCTCTATGATGGGTCTGCAAGACAAACTCTGGGTAGTTGTGCCAGGAGAAACAAATCAACCGAGTTTATGTAGTGAAAACTCTTGGAAGACTGGTTCTGACAAGGGTGGGCTGAGTAATAGGTGTTTCAAGGAACAGAAGCCAATGATGTCTGAAAAAATGAGGAGAGGCTATAGTAGAGCACATACTGGGAACATATGTGCTCGGGTGAGAGTCACTGCATATGGTTTCAAACAGTTGCAGTTTGCATGCCTGCTACTGAGCAAGAATTTCTTCTGGTGTGCTGATGAGCAACAGATACTTTTAGGGAATATTTTACCTGATCTACCTTAGAATTAAATTAACTACTCCCTGCACTTAACTGTAAAGGAGGTCTGGCGTGAGTATTTTGTGTATGGATGCCTTTCGTATACCTGTTTAACTTTGGCAACATTTTGGTCCAAGCCATCAGTTTCCTTATTTACTAAAATATGAAGAAAGAATTTCCATCACCGTAACAAGACCAAGAACACATATTTGAAGTAAACTTTACCTATCATGATCTAGCAAGTCTTGTACATCAAAGAACGTGACATCTTCAGATGTCCCTCAAAAATAGAGTACATAAATTTCACATATCAGCATGGCTGATATCCAGATAGTTTTCTGCTACTGTTTTCAAAAACTTTGTATGCACAGACTTCATTTTCCTCCAGATCTCATTTCTTCCCCCAACTTTTACCTCTTTAAGTAACATAAATAGCTGTCCTTTGTCCATTTCCTTGGATACTTGGCTTGCTTGAAGATTTGTATCTCTTTAAATTCGTCTTTCCATGTCCTTCTGGATTTGTGCTTACAGATGAATTCCTTGCTTCAGTATTTAATGAAATTGTGAACTATACCAATCATAGTGTATAGTTCCCTTGTGTTCTTAGAGCTTTAGGTCATTCATATACAGTAGCTATTTAATTGCCAATTTCCCATTTGTCTTAGCCCATCTCCATAGTACTTTCAATTTTTACAGAGATGAGAGAGTTAAACTACTAAGTATAACACCCCCCCCCAAAAAGTTGTGTATTATAAACTATTTTAATATTTTTTTTTCAGTAAGACTGATTGCTATTAATGATTTTGTTGTTGTTCAAGAAGTACTTTGTTAAGTATATGAAAATAAGGAAACATTAAGGATTTCTAGAGTAAAATTTCAGAAAGGGTTGAGAATGGATTGAGGAAAGGTCTGAGGAGAAGGGATTGGGGTGTTGGTGGAAGCAAGGCTCAACATGACACAGCAGTGTGTGTTTGCAGCCCAGAAAGCCAAACATGTCCTGGGCTGTAAGAAAAGAAGTGCAGCCAGCAGGGTGAGGGAGGTGATTATTCCCCTCTTGTGGACCCCACCTATGTCCAGCTTGAATTCTCAGCTCAAGAAAAACATGGACCTGTTGGAGCAGTTAAAGAGGAGAGCAATGAATATGTTCAGAGGGCTGGAGCACCTCTTCTATGAAGACAGAGTGAGAGAGTGAGAGAGTTGGGACTATTTAGCCCGGAAAGAAGGCGGCTCCAGGGAGACCTTATAGCAGCTTTCCAGTACCTAAAGGGGGCCTATAAAAAAGTTGGAGAGATTTCTAAGGGATGTCTCAGAGAGCAAGAGACAGCAGCAATGCAATACAGGTGGAATGTTCTGTTTCTTGTAAATTTCTTCAGTAAATTTGGAGCAACACAAAACCTTTCATTAAACACTACAGCTCTGCAGTAAATTGAGTCACACAGAAATAAAGAATGATGAATGCCTCTTTACTGAAGAAGATACTTGAAATGGAAAAAACCTCTGACCTTTCTACTCTTCAGTCACCAAAAATCCATGTTGCAGCATCACAGGAGCCTCATGCTAGAAACAGCTGTCTTCCAAAAGATGCGACTGACCCTAGCATTTTAGTCAGTATGTCTCCACTGACTCCAAGGGAAATACACAGATTTACTGAAGTTGAGATTTTCAGATGTTAACTATTTCACCAAGGAAAGGGGTAGAATGTACCTTTTCCAGGAAATGCTGAAAACTCTAACAAACTGTGGTACACATGACAACTGCTCAGAATATTATTTTTACTATGAATGTCTTTGCAGAAGTTTAGTCAAACTACTATTAGTTTTCCAAGGAGTTCTGCTCTTCAAGCCTGTGTATGAAAAGCATGAAACAAACTGTTAATGGCACATCTATGACAGGGTCTTAAGGCTCTTGGCCAGACTCCATGTTCAACCGACAGAACTGCTCTTCCTTCTGTGTAGAGAGTATTGTGAACTGCGAAGGATCAGATGAGAGTTTGCTGTATATTGAAAATCAGCCATATTTTTTTCCTGATACAAAAATGATGTATCAAGTTCAAGAGTATATTTAACATATAGAGACTGATGCTGTTAGGTAATAAGGAAGTAATGGGTCTGTTGATACTTCCAAGCCAGTTTCCTTGATGGAGGAAGGGAAACAGCTACATAGAGGTTGTTATTCACCATTCTGGCATACAGAAGTAGTGGAATACTTTAGATGTAAATACTCTTGCTAAGCTCAGATATCTAGAGCTAGACTAGACCCTTTAAGGGGATATCTTCAAGATTAATGGAAAGAAATAGGTACCCATAGAGGACAGTTCATATATTCTAATTTAGAACACTACTCAGGCTGAACACTACTCCAAAAATGCCCAATTTTTCTCCACTAATTACAAAAAGAAATAACACCTAAAAATGTGTACTAAAGCTGGGTTATTTTTTAAAAGAAAAAGTGTTCCCAATCTTGAGCTAATTTCTTTTCTTCAGGATAAAGAAATCCATAGTCCATAAATGAGCTTCTACTTTACTGCCTCTGACTAAGGGGTGAAAAAAATTACAAAACACCATTAAAACTCATTGGTTAGAAGCCAATGCAATACATTTAATTTTAGGTAGCAATTAAAGCAGAAGTAACTATTCCTAATGAAGGTATGCACAAAAGGAATCACATACTAAACTTTACAGTAACTACATCCAGCTTACATTTCAATATTTTAATCACAAACAGTAGTATTTTTCAGAATAATTAAAACACAACATCAGACTTGCTCTTCAGCCAGCATAGATTTTATTACAGCTGTCTAGGAAGCTAACTAAGAAGGTCTAGACTAATCCTATTAATATTCATAATTTACATCCTTGCTTTCTCTTATTAATCTTTTTTTAAATTTCTGGTTCTCTTGACACTGTAAGGATAGCCAGTAAGTAACCTCTCTGTAGCAAATGCTTCTCAGTTCCAGCTGAGGTATGTCTTTCATTTTCTTGTGACTGGATCGAAGTTTTTACATAGATGTCATTTCATTGGAGCAAGGAAGTGGTATTTCTTCTCATTTTTGGTATTTGACATAATGTCAGAGCTTTACCATAAATACGAAAAATGGCTATCTACTATCAACCTTTTCTCTCAAGTACTTATTCCAGGTTTCATCCAAAGACAATCCTGCCTCAGAAATACTCTCCTTGTTGCTATTCAGAGGCTGGCTACGTAAACAAGCAATTTTTCTTTGATTTTACAGTTCATGTAGAGACAAGCTGCAAAATTCCTGTGGAGAGGAACTGATAGGCTTGCCTCTGAAGAATAGCAGGCATCTAGCAGTATCTCTCTGTCTGTTAGACGGTTTAACTGCGTATATTTTACTGTCTATGTTTAAGACATCCTTCCGGGTGAATTTCCGTAAACATTCCATCCTTTTCCATGCCTAGATTTGGCTCATACTAGATAGCATCATCTAAATGGACTTATATAACAGACGATGCCATCTCAGAAGTTGTCCTGAACATTCAAGTCCTTTACAAATGTGAACAGGATTTCTTCTCTATTGAACTGCTGCTTTATTTAGGTGCAGTGTCAGAATCCATATCATCTGAGTCACTGCAATTTTAGTTGGATGATGATTCTTGGCACTGATTGAAAAAATTACTAACTTTGCTTGGAAAATTAAGATCCCAAATATCTGATGTTTTAGTGAAATGTCAGGATTCTTTCTTTTGTAAAATAGCCCTTGTTGTGGCTGGAATTAAAGAAAACGTCTGTTAAGTTCCAGACATATGGCACAGATTAGAAAACTACTAGGAGAGATCTCCAACTGGTAGGTTAATATTCTAGCATGATAGATTAATCAATGTAAACCACATAGCTCAGTTGAAACCGCTGCTCCAAAATGCCAATTTCATCTTCATCCAGCAGAGAAAATGCCAACCTTTCTCTCTGCAGTAAAATCTTCTTGTTATAACAATGAAGCAACTCCAGAGTTACTGCTATTGTGAAACATCTGGTAACTACAAGATGTAGCTCCTGTGAGATAATCACATCCCTGTAAAATTAGTAGAACTTACTGAACTTTGTTGTATTTCATGTTTTGTAATACCCTTGAGTGTGGTAGGCTCATCATTCCGTAATCACTTTACCTCTGCACCAGAAATGAAACCACAGATGCTACACTTTGCTATAATGGCCGCCGCTTAACATAAATAAATGATCAGAATAGTATTGTTCATATATAAAATATGTACACCATAATAAATATCATGGGACTGAAAGTTGCTGGGAACACACTAAAATAGGTGCAAAAGGCCTCATTATGGACATCATTAAAAATAGATCAGGAGATAGAAAAGTCATTGTGAAATTTGTTCTTTTTTAATATTACTATTTTTTTTCTGTTAGAACAGTTTATTCTCAAAACAATAATGTGGTTTGGAACAACTTTGTATCTGTTGGAAGAGTATTTTGGATCTTTTGGAAGAGACTTTCTTCAGCAACTTAGAAAAGAAAAAAGAAAGTAAAAAAGATTGTGTTTTGCTAACACAGCTAAAAGAAACACGTCTCTAAGTAAGCAAAACAGATTAACCTAAATAAAATGAAAAAAACAAACCACCAAAAAATAGAAGAGGAAAAGGAATTTTTTTACCTTTTGCTTTTCTTAGATGTTTTCCCATTTTTTAAAACTAACTTAAAATGAAAATGGATTTTTTTTTGACAAAACCTACTAATCAAATTGAAAAGAAATCCCAAAATAATTACAATAGCCACTGTTGATCTCTGAACACCACTTACCTTCTCATCTGATTTAAAGAACTGCTAGAAAAATTATTGAGTCATGAAATATAAGGCGTTACAAAGAAATAAACTGGTGCTGCCAACATATGTAATAACCAACCTATTAGGAAAAAAAAGTTTTTTAAATACTTATCACTTTGTATTAACAATAAGGAAGTTGGAATAATTTGTTTCTTAAAAAAAGAATGACCGAAAATGAAGAATAAATAGCAACTGTGGACATGATTGACTGGCAATCCTAAGGTAGAGCAGAGGTATTCTTGGCAAGAAATGTTAAATATTTTAAGTGCAGTTTCTCCGGGGATAGTGCTGCACCATCACTTACCACTTCTAATGCATATTTCAGAAAACACAAAATGTATCAAAAGGACTTACACCTTACTCTTACAAAACCCATCATACTGAATCATTGATAATAGAATCAGATATTCTATAAGCAATGTTGACAAAAGTGGCACATTCTCATGTTAAAAAACCAGCTTACATGGGTCTTTTGTGATATCACTTTAATTGCCTGTGCTGCTTTTCTTTGTTCTGCAATTTGCAGAGACACTTTCCCTCTTCTAACGCTATAATTTTGATTTTATAACATTTAACAATCATTTCATACTTACTAACAAAAAGATAAACTATGGTGACTCAGGCCTCTTAGTACAATGATGTTCATTCTCTATTGTACAAATCAGACAAATCATTCTCTATTGTACACAATCAAACATTAGCAACAGTGATTTATTTGTATTATTAAATAAAGTGGTTTATTAGCAGCAATTGTGCACATGCCAGCAAGACGCCTGGCACCACAGCACACATGAATGGTAAATACACTATAGGAACAAAATAAGACGTGCCTCTAAGGTAGTCCTCAGTGTAGCGGATATTCCCACCAGCTAAAAAACTTGGGAGATATAATTTCAATGTATGATTTGAGCGTCCAGGGAAAAAAAAATAACCCCAACAACACCTCACCCCTCAACACACCTCCCCCTGCTCCCAACCACACAAAAGCCCAAAGTCCAAAACCAAAACAAATTAACAAAGCCCCAAAAGAAAACCAAAACAACAGCAACAGTCCCCACCCCATCAACTTTCTATGTAGGTTTGGTAGGGATATTTCTAAAACTCATTGCATTTGTGGTTCACAGTAGTGGCACATTCAGCACAGAGGAAAATGACAAGTATTATTTCTACCTCCCCTTCCTTCCTTCCATACAGAACTTGGAAACAAGTGTCTGTTTGTACTGATGTGAACGGAAGGCTACCATTAGCATGACTTTTAGAAGATCAAAACTTCCCCTGTGTCTGTAAAGCCTGCTACTGCACAGTACTGAATTCAACGGTAGGAAACTTCATAAAGTAAGAACTTTATACTTCTCATAGAAATGCACTTTTTTTGCTTTTTTGTTTGTCTGGCACAGTGTGAGAATGATGTATATATGGAAGTAATGGAGATTCATCTGGTGAGCTTAATGGGCAATATGTTACTTTTTGCAATAGTACTTTTATACCATATGGCACACTCAAGCGCTGCAGTCTCTTCTGGTGGAGGTTTTTGATAGTTCCATGTATCAGGAACTCTCAAGTGTTTGTTGATCAATGACACTGCTCTGCTATTTTTTTTTATTAAGGTGTTAAAATGTTAATGAGATATAACCTTACTCTGCACAATTCTGGGGTAAATGTCTTCAGAAAACACAAAGGATGAGAATATACATTTCTGGTGGGCAGGCACATGGCAGCATGGTGAGCACACAGCAAAACACAGTGTCCTCTGCTTCCACTGAGTTGCTAACTCTTGGTAGACCAATGCTGCCACAGAGAGCAAGCTCCTGTTCAAGCACACAACCATACATTTCCAGCTGTGGGACGTGTGAAGAGATACTGCCAGACAAGGAAAGTGACCGCAAGGAAGTCTGTGGGAGGTGTGACTAGGTTCATGAACTGCTCTCCTTGGTGGCTGAGGGGCAGGATGAGGTGATGGTCTGAGGAGTACATTGGAGCCATACTCTGACATCTATGATGTGCAAAAGTCAACTCAGTGTGGACGCTGCAGAGGCAGGTCCTGAACCTGATTTGTGCCAGGAGCAAGGCAACATCACAAGGGACAAGGAGGAGGGGTAAAAGATTGTAGAATGAAGCAGTAAGAGAAACTCCCTCACCCTCTAACTAACCCTCTGAGATACCTTTACAAATAGGTACAAGGCCCTGGGTGCAGTTGTTCAAATGCATAATGAGGAACCTGAGCAGTCTCAGAGGATAGAGAGATCAACCCCTACAACAAAACCTACCATAATACCAACAAATAATGGCAAATTATGATCACTGGTGATTCCCTCCTGTGTGGAATGTAAGTCAGAACAACATTTTGTAACACTGTTTTTTTTTTTAATTTATTTTTGTTTGTTTGTGTGTGGGGGGGTTGGTATTGATTTTCTCATTTTTCATTTGCCCGTCAAATTTCCTGATACTACTTCCTAGTATAGCTATAGACATATTTTTTTATGGCTACTGTGATTTGCAGTGGCTTTAAAATTAAATGTAGTTGAGAAAAAATAATGATTTAATATATTTTTCCTTTTTCCTTTTTTAGTTTCATAACTAAAACCAACCAATCAAATAACTAAAAAAACCAAAAAAACCCCAACCACAGAAACTTGCAAGGTTTAAGTCTGCTAGGTACATTTTACAACCTAACACCCATATTATCATGTTCCTGATTTTCCATCACTGTTACGGCTTTTATTTTTTTCTCACATACAGTTACCTATTTTAGCGTGACTTATTAAAAACTCTATTAAAAAATAGAACAGACATATAAAGCAGATTTTTTCCTAACTTCAGTGTACTCTACCTGAGCCCATTGGCTTTTTAATTCTGAGCATTTCCTAGCTATAGCATTAGTTTTTATTGTAGTGAATAGTATCTTGTAATAAGCATACAATAATTATATTTAAGATTTTCTGTATACTTTCTTTAACTTTGACAGCAACTCTTGTGTGCTCCTGGGCCAAAAAGTTGAAGTTCTTATTTCAGTTACTTGAGACATTGCAGTGAAGACTCAGGAGCAATGAATATAGGCACGTAAATGCTCATAATGTCCGAAGGTCTTGTAGCTATTGTATGCCAATAGGCCTCCATTTCATATGCTGACTTCATGAAGGCATTAACATTCAGACTTGCAGATCACCAATTTTCAGAGCACTAAGAGGTTTATTTCAAAGGCACATTCTAACAGCGCACACTTTTACAAGAAATACTGTGAATTTCTGCTTCACAGATTTGACAGCATTCCTGTCCATCCTGGTGTTCATGTGCTGCACTGTTTGGCCTGTTGATTCACTCACAGACAAGAAGTCAGAAGGAGTAAGCCCTCTAACTTGGATACTTTAAGTGTGATATATTAAGCTTGTTGCTGATCAGCAGCCTTTTCCAGGTAGACATACAATGGTCAGGATTTCCTAGCATCTTATAATGATCCAGATTTTGCTATCTGCATGCTAATGGTGAAGAAAAAACAAGAGCATTTTGTAAGCAAGTAATGACCCGTTACCTGCTAACTGCAGGAAAACACCTAAGAAGGTTACGCTGAAACACAAATATGAAGGCCCAAAAGATCAGTACAAACACTCTCTGGAGTGAAAAATTAAATTAATGAATTTCTAAGTGTACTTTTATTTTTCTTTAGAATCCTTATGAACAGAGAGAGCATGGATTCCACAGTGAATATAGATAAAAAGATCACAAATAAATGTAAGGTATCCATATGGAAGATTTTATAAATTCTTTTCCTCATTTCAGCATTTTTCTATCAGAGTGACCAAATCTCATCACATTCAATGAGTCTTAATTTTACCCAATACGTAAAAAATACAATTGTATGAGCAACTCTTATAACACATTAATGAACAGAATATCTGAGTAACTTCTGTTCCTCCTACTTGGTGTGCAATACCATTCTTCACCAGAGCAGAAGGTACAGGAAGGTCCTCTCGGTGCTGAATCAGCATTCACAGCATTTTCATACACGGGCTACTTTAATTATAAGTAAAAAGAAACTAAGTTTAGGGGAATATAATCAATAAAACGAAGGACAAAACACAAAATGGAGGGCAACATGAAAATGTAGTTGAATGGAGATTGAGAAGAGACATGCAGGAACACCAGAGTAGAACTGGTGATATAGAAAAAAGGAAAGAAATTTAAAAGTAGGGAAAAAGTCCTGAAAACAACCCAACTGATAAACATCAAGTTCACAAGTAGGGGCTAATTTGAAAAATACTTCCATTGTTTCTATGAACCAAGCGAGGTGGTTGAATTTTTAGAACTATGTGGCATAACCCTTTTAAAATATTTTTCTTCATTACATTTCCACTTCAATAAGTGAAAACTCAAGTATTTCAAATACTTTTATCTTCTTATAAAGGATGGATATAGAAATCTGTTCTGTTTTGTTTTTCAGATCTGTTTTTACAGATTAGAATACAACTAGCTTTTCTTTTTTCCTGGTACTTCTGGTAATTAAATGCACAAGAGTATTATTTTTTCCTTCTCAATTTCCTCTTGCTCTACCATTTCATTCACAGATGACCAAACTTAAAAATCTGAGAACTCTTCTTTACTTCACCTCATTTTCATGAAAATTGGTTCAGAAATTCTTAATTTCCTTACCTCAAAGTCTTACACTAAAATTTTAGCCATATGTTAACAATAACTTGAGTTTAAAATTAGAATCTTTCAGATTAGGGCAGAGAGGGCTACAATATTTCATGTTATAAAGAGCAAAGTGAGAAAAACCCATATAATGTTATTGACCAAACAGAGATTGACAAAAATCTGCTTGTTTTATTGATAAACTTTATTGTCAGTAGGTAGCATTATGAAGTGCTGGAGGTGAGTGGGATACTGATGTCCATGGTTGATAAGCTCTGGCAAAATGCTGTATTCTAATGATATTTCATGTGAGCTAGAAAGCATTCAGCCAGGATGTGGAAAACAATACAGATGTTGTTATAAAAGAGACTAGTGATTACTGAAATTTACACAAAGAGATTAGGATCTCACTTGGCTGATTTGCATTGCAGTATACAAAATGCAAAATGTAAAGGAATACTTTCTCTTGGCATAAGCATTTTCTAATATTTTTGGTTTTCCACCCTCAATACATATCTAAGTATAATTTTTAACTTGTAGTCCACTTAATCGATTCCAAATCCATAAGGGAACAATAAAACACTGCAATAGGGTGTTCTGGAAGACAACAGTCAATTTACCAATCAGTAATTGTTCTCCTTCGCTCCTCACATCTTCACAGATTTCTGTGGTTGTTGACAAGTCAAATCTATAAAATTAAAAATGCTCTTGCAAGAAATAACATGATAAATAAATAAATAAATAGATAGATATCACAATAACATTTCACACTGATTCACACATTTCATGTTTCAGACCCTTTCCAGGCTACAAAATATAGCTGATATCCCAATATAATGTCATGACCTTTGTCAAATCACTTATGACATAATTTCTGAGGCAACTTTAATAACCACCTCGACAGCCTTTGAAGACTTGTTTTTTGAATAGATTTCATTACAGTATTCTTTTTTACGTCACTTTCCATAAGAAGACAGTGACCTAGTTAAGTGCCTGTAGCTCAGTGATAAACATCATAATAAAGGCATATCTACAACGATTGTAATGGTTTATTATAAGCACTACAATGTGAATTTCATGCCTTCTAATAAGTCCCCTATTATTTACATAATATGTTTAAAGCCTTACCTTATTGGCAATTAATATGAAGTTAAAGAATGCTGAAAACTCTTATCCTGCACATATGCATACTGTTTTCAACCGTTTCAGCCACTCGACTAAAACAACATCTCACTGATGTGTTAGGCAGGGAAAAGTGAGATGAGACTGAAAGCAAGGCAGGCAGAGCAGCTGCCTCATGGACTCATCTCTAGCACCCAAGCAAGAAGAGCAGGGCAGGGCTGGTGATGATAACAAAGATCAGCTGAGAATCCTGTCATCTCTGGGCAAAGTGATGGTGATAAGGTAGGTCAGGCCCAACAAGGTCCTAGGTCTGGCAAAGCATATCTACAGGACAGGACTCTCCAGACAAGGAATCAGTTTGTGGTCCTGATGTTAAGGAGTCAGTGGGTACAAGCTCTAGGTGTGGTTTCTCATGGCTCTTCTCCCAGCATTGTGGTTTAGTTGCACCATATCAGAGACAACCTTGAACACCATTACAGAACATCATGGAAAGCTGATGAAAAGCAGCTCTGCAGAGAAGCACCTGGAGATGCTGGTGGACAAAAGTCGTCCATGAGCCAGCAGTGTGTCTTTGTAGCCAAGAATGCAAATGGTATCCTGGGGGGCATTAGGAAGACCGTTGCCCGCAGGTCAAGGGAGGTGATTTGGTCCCTCTACTCAGCCCTGGTGAGGCCACATCTGGAGTGCTGTGTCCAGTTCTGGGCTCCTCAGTACAGACATGGAGCTCCTGAAGCTGGTCCAGTGAAGGGCAGCAAAGTTGATTGAGGGTCTGGAGTATTTCTCTTATGAGGAAAGGATGAGAGAGCTGAGCCTGTTCAGCCTCAAGAAGAGACAGCTGAGAGGGGACCTCGTCAATATCTGTCAGTATCTGAAGGGAAGGTGTCCAGAGGACGGAGCCAGGCTCTTCTCAGATGCCAAGCAATAGGACAAGAAGCAGTGGGCAGAAACTGAAGCACAGGAAGTTCCACCTGAACATCAGGAAGAACTTCTTTACTGTGCAGATGACCAAACACTGGAATAGATTGTCCAGAGAGGTTGTGGAGTCTCCCTCACAGGAGATAGTCGAGAACCATCTGGACACAATCCTGTGCCATGTACTCTAGGATTACCCTGCTTGAACAGGGAGGTTGGACCAGATGATCCACTGTGGTTCTTTCCAACCTGACCCATTCTGTGATTTTGTGACGTAAGCAAGATGAGATCAGAACATTTTTTATTCTAATACTGACACACAAAAGTAATATTTTATAAATTATCATATCTAAACATTTCAACTTTTAAATCCCATCCTTTTTGCCACTGATTACATTAATAGTACAAACAGATAGCATTTTTCTCTATGGTCAGAATGGGTGGATCAAACTAAGCCACAATGGTTATGGAGGAGAGACAAAAGACTATAGATTCCCTGGTTTTTTTGCTTATACAGGTCAGGGTATGCTGCAACACCTCCATATCTTGTACACAAAATAACCTTTTTCTGAAATAAGGGCCTAGGAGAGAAAAGAAGAGATGAAAGGAGGCTTGGCATGTGCATAGTTTAGGAACAGTTTCACTTTATATGTACATTAAGGAGATGGTCTTATACCACCAGTTAATAATTACATTCAATCTAGGCTTATACTCCACAGTGATTGACAGTTTTTGCTGCAGTTACTTGCCATCTGTTTTGTTTCTCTCTCCCCCCTCTCAACTTTTTTCTACTTTTTTCTTGCCCTTTGTTTCCTTCAGCCATTCCAGATGTTCCTCCATCTTTTCACCCTTCTCCAATGTTTGAAACACTCTTTCTAAGATGGTGACCACTTATTCTCCCTCACTTGTTTCATCTATATTATCCAAAAGTCATTTGAGACAAAACCCTACATAAAGAAAATCATGCAAGATTATTATACTGTCCACAGGATAAGCAGATTAATATCTTTACATGGTCTTTTCCCTATGAGGAGAAACACTGTGCCTTACTCTGGCATTGAATATTCTTTTTTTTTTTAGTTTTAGTACAGAAATATCTCTGAAATTTGGAACTTCTGTCTTCAGAGTACTTCTGTCTTTCTGTTGTGGAGGAGATGTTACAGTAATTGTTGTGAAGTACATAACCCACATAACCCATATCAATGCAGTAGTACCAATAATTCTTTGATGAATGTTTAGCTTTTATTGTGTGCATGTAATAAATAATAGATTATGTCTTAATAAGGTCTCAATATAACACGTACTTAGATATATATATATATACCACGCTATAGCATCTTAGCCTTGTAATGGTATAAACCACAATGTTCCCAGATTAAACTCCTGTTGAACACAGATAAATGTAAGTATTCATGCTTAATTTCTATCCTTAATTTCTGAGAATGGCATCTCAATATTTTCACATCAGGCCCTACTTATTACCATGTCAGTTGCAGAAAAACCATGTCAGAAAATATAATACTACAGACAATCTAGTTAAAATTGCAAAATTCAAGAAGTTATTCCTTCAGGATAATCAAACATATACATGGATCAATTTTATTCACAGATGCCAGAAAAATGTTAATCTGATTTCTCTGCCATGAATCTTAAGCCCCTAGTAAGATATGATTATGTTTTTTCTTGTATGAGTGATCCTGGATATTTAAAGAAGGATAGAGCAGGTTATGGAACCTCTCTTACTGAAAACCTGTACAAGTGATATCACATGGGATCTCTATTACAATATGCTCCACTCCTCTCATTCACAATGTCAGGGTTTTTTTTTTTTTTACTTTTTAGAAGTATCAATATTTTCCCAGGACTGTAGTCCTGCCTTAACTGAAGGGAATTTTTTTCACCTCTGTTCTAACATGGACTTAAGACAACTGAAACTGTGTTCCTTTCTGGAGACATTTACATTCAGGGCTACAAAGCACCTACCCTACACTGGAACATCTCGCTATGACAATAACACAGTTTCTTAAAACATTCACAAATAAAAGGAGAGAAAATTCACTTGAGTGTCAAATTGTTGGCGGGGTGTCAGAGACTGAAATATTACAGTTTATGACTTAAACATTTTCATGAAGGACTTTTAAAACTGTATTACAAAAGCTGCAGAGGAGACTACTGCACCCTGACTGAGGCCTTACACCGCTCGCTGATGAAGTTAAGATAAAGTAACAGCTCAGGGCTGGGGACATTCACAAAGCACAAGCTCCTCCAAGGTGGAGGCCACAGCCCCAGAGCTATCAGCTGCCAGGCTCGCACAGACCCTCGAACCAAGGGGTGGAGGGAGGAGACGCTTTGAGTATTTTGGAAAAGTCTCTGATCAGAGGTGAAGGGACTGCCCACCCTCCACTGTGCCAAGGAGCCCAGCTGAGGGGTCCTCATCCGGGGAGGGGAAGCTTATCCACAGCAGAGGGGTTGACAGGACCCATCACAGGGGCTCCCCCTCAAAGGGGTCCCCAGACCCTGCACCAGAGCACCAGAGATGATGCAACAGACCCTCAGTGTTGCAAGGGACAGTGTGCCAAGCTAGCCCCTGCAAGGGAGACACGTGGGCATTCCCACCTGGCCCAAAGCATATATTAATCCACGGGATTCTGTACTCTGTGGCATGTGGCAGCATGTGGCAGCGTGTGGTAGTGTGGCCACGGCGGCGATGGGGGATCCTGACCACCACAATACCAGATGGAGGGGAGCAACGAGACATCATTGGGACCCCTGGATGGGTGATATGCTTCCACCTAACCCCTGTCACCTCTCCCTGTCCCCCCACACCCCCAGGCACACTTCTTTTTCCATTTCTTTCTTTCTTTTCTCTTTCCTTCTCTTTGCCTCTCTACTATTAAATAAAATATATCGATTTTTTGTCATCAATATTTAATCTCGCTTGGTTTTAATCTTGTTTCTGGGAATATTTTGAACCTTTTAAATTCTTTCCGGTTTATGCACAGAGACTTAGCTTTCTTTGCTTTTCTGGGTTTAAACCAGATCGTAACACAGGGTTAGGGTTTTTTTGGTTGTTTTGTTCTTGGTTTTACTTTTTTTTCCTTAGTAAAGCATATTAGCAAAGCTACATTACAATAAAGAAGAAATTAATTGCATGACATGTAGCTGTTTGTTTTAATTAAAATAAAGGAACACCCCAGCAACAGAACATATCTACCAATCAGCTATCATATAATAAAATCACAATGTCACCATGGTATTTATTGTTTTGTGCTTACATGCTCTTATATTCCTAATCCTACTTCAGTATTACATAAGGCTAAAATATCCACTGACTTGGACAGAAATAACATCAGGTTTCCACACACATCTTGTGTGGCTAAAATGCAAAACACTGTGATGGAATTCTTTGTGAGTAATGATTTATATAGAGGTTATTCTTTTGATATTGCAGAGTCCTTCAAACATCAGTGTCAGATAAGTTGAGCAGCATTCTCATTTCACCCAGAAACAGAAAAAAGATTAATATTATAAAGAAGGTGACTAGTAACAATTTAGAGTACATCATTCCTAACATATTTCACAATTTTAACCTTGAGATATGACACTTGATGCACTGTCAGATGCCACAGTGAGAAAAAGGATTCCTCACAGCAAGCCTCAGGCTACTTATTGGTAATTGGTTTCATGAACATTTACAAAGTGATGAAATCACTTTTTCTATTTATATTTGAAATGTCTATCTCAGAAACCATATTGATCTACTAGGTGGAAGACAGTCATGTCAGGTGTTGCATTTATTTCTGGAAAAATCATCATCATATTCTTAACTCCTATGCACAAAATCTTACGGGCAAAGGAGAAGCATACCTTATGTGTAACTAAAGCCAAAAAATTATTGCTAATATTAGTGAAATCTGAAGGATCTCATAACAATTAGCTCAGATCAAGCAAAAAAAAAAAAAAAACCACCAAAAAAAAAACCAAAAACCAAAAACAAAAGAAAGCACAGCATTGCAATCAAAATTGTTAGATACACCCATTATTTTCTACCCCTTTTCCAGTGTTATGCTCTTAATTCCACTGTCTTGCAGAGTCATAAAATTAGTGGTTAGCTTGGTGGTGGTTGGTATTGTGAAGTCATCAGCAGTTGGAGCTTTTGCCAAGAGAAACATGATGGTTTTATCAGTGATTTTTTCTTCTTCACTTCAGGGTCCATTTGGGGTCTTTTAGAACCTTTGCTAACAAATTTCTCTTTCTTCATTAGTCTACCTCTCAACATTATATATGAATTTATTAAATATGGTGCCATGGGATTTTTTCTACTTGTTCCACCTAAGACCAGTTTTGTCCAGCTCCAAGTTCGCATTTTTGTAACTGACCATGGATCATTTGTTTATATCTCCACTGCCAACCATGTGCCAGCCTTATGCCTTGTCCTTGCACACGTCTGAGGATGCCTCTCACTGTCCTTTGTTTTTCAAGGCCTCTGCTGTCCTACCAGGCTTCTCTACATTGCACCATTATGTAGGAATCATTAATATCTCATTCTTCACAAAATAAGTACTTGTTACTGTTACGTATATAAAACTATGGTTGTACCATCAAAGATTAAAATTACCTTTTAAATACTTTTTTTAGGGACTTATGCTGTTTTTTCTTTCTTTCTTAATACTACGTTGACAAAGACATTGATGAGGTATTCTCTGTTAATTTGTCAGTCCTTTGAATGCTGCTCTTCACTTTGACTATATCAGTTTTCTAGTATGTTTTTTTCTGTTATTACTGTATTATCTTCTGTACACATGATTTATTTTGACAGTTTAATATTATTTCCCCTTTCTTCTTTGGAGATAGAGAAATATAAAACTAACACAGAAAAATCTTTTAGTCAAAATAAATATCCTTCAAGGTTATGATCAATGGACTCCTTGTTTACAACGAGCTACCTATATACTCTCATATCTGGTCTGGGTACCCTCATCACTGTGCCTTGGACTGTGGTCCAATGGACTGTGACTAAGATTCACTAATCCATCGTGTTAAGGCAGATGAAGAAAATACTGCCCCAAAAGCCTTTCTTGCCTACAACTTTATCATTCTCTGAGATTTTAATTTTATTATATTAGTTTATTGTATTGAACAAGTAATCATGAACTTAATATTTGATGCACTAAAAGTTAGCTGAAATTGAAAAAAAGACACATTAATAATCCAACTTTAAATTTATTGCAAACTAGGAGCAGAAACTATTATGTTCATGTTTTCTTGATAAAGAGGAAGCAGTGCATTAGAAGAACCTGGGATACACTGGCAGATATATTAACTTTGTCAGCCTAATGAACTTAATTCACCTGATAGGTCACATTCATAATTCTTCTTCATCTGCAAAAATATCCATGATTTCCACTAACATAGGAAGCTGAATATGTGGTTAGTTGTATAAGCTGTTCTCACAGAAGGAAAAACCTGACTGTGCTACTACTTACACACAAAAAGATCTATTTGTATACTCTCTAAATAATTAATGCACCTGTGTCAGTGCATGGTACACTTGAAGGCACGTTTATTTCTCTTTAGCAGGCAACGCATAATTTCAAACAGAACATAATATTTGACATTATCATTCCATAATCTTTTTTAAAATGTACTCATTTTTGAAGTTAAGAAACCTCACTGAAAGCTCAAGAGCTAAAAAAGAATATTTTCCATTTGTTCCTTATACAATCCACATCATCCTTTAGATGCTGATTGCTTAGGTACATGGATTTTCTTTTTCAGAATGTCATGAGATCCATCTGGTTTTATTACTTTACAGGTGATGATGTTGCAAGTTTTCTATTTTCATCTTATCAATAAAACAGTGTTGTGAAGAATAAGAGCAGATAAAATATTCAAAATGCTATTTCTGGTTTTTTCTATTTAGATACAAAATAAGTACCTAATTTTTAAAAATATGCAATATATAAATTTATGAGAATATTAATAAATTAGAGGTTTTAAGAAGCTGTAATAAACTCACATATTTTTCCATGTATATTTAATGACTGAATTTTATGCAAAAAATAGAATTAACCTGTTTTAACCAATAGAATTAACCTGTTTTATTCTTCCACATAGCCAATGGAGAAGACTTAGCAGCTCTATGATTTGATGCAGATCTCAGGTGGACAGAACTGTCTCTTTAAAGTCTTTCTCTTTTTCTCCATTGGCATCATACTAAATCCCAGCTTTTCTGATGCAGACGCATCGGTATGCCCATATTAAAGCAAAGATGGCAAGTAACGTATTAAAAAATAGTTCTGTTTCTTTTAAGGCTACTGTGAAGCCCAGCTGTGTCAGATGAGGAGATGACACAACACAGAGAGATGGTTAGAACACGAAACAGTACGTATTCTTTGCTTAAATGTTTGTGTGTTTGTTCCTATACTTTGATGTAGATAGTATCAAGACACTAACTCTAGAAGACTTAAAACATAAAAGAAATGTTTGAATTACAATGAAAATAGAGACATCATCAAAAATGTAAATTTACTTTAAGAAAGAAACTCCGATTTATCAAATTATTTAGTAGCAGTGTGTTCTTGTCAAAAACTTACTACACCTTTTTATATTAAATACTCAGAGCTGTTGAATATGTCATCTGTATGTTAACTGTGAATAGGCTCAAAACACATCGTAATTTAACTCAAACCTTACAAAACTAAAAGATGTTCATAAGATAAAGGAAAGGATGAAAAATACCAGAAAATAACACTGCTTTTTCTGACCTGAGCCTCATGAGCTCGCTGAGAAGGCCAAATCAAGGCACAGATTGAATTATAAGGAAATGTAGTTCTGCTACCAGAAAAGCTTCAGGACACATCTATTCTGGGACATATAATACAGAGTAAGTTGTCTCCCTAGGAGTTCTAGAAATGAAATGTGCTCTAAAACCTTTGTAATCAAAACTAAAAATGCTATGACAGAGTTATACTATTTTTTTAAACCCTTTTAATCTATAACTGTGCTGTTTTGTTGCCGTAGGCTATCTTGAACTGTTCTTAAATTACTTCTTTTTAATTGGTTAGAGTTGTTGATGTCATATTCTAAATGGCAGCATCTAGGAACAAATAATGCTTTTGATTCACTGTTTATCTTCATGAAAATGGGCAGACGTTAAAAAGAGTGACTGTTACTTGCATTCAACAAATGCCTGCTTTCCTTTTTTATTCCTTGCAGGAAGATAAATCCAATATTTAGACAGTTGTACTTCTCTTATGGCTTTTATTTGCTCTGGGGACCAGAAGAGGAGGCTGCAATTTCCCGTTGACTATTATCTGCCATTAAGGTCCTTCTGTTACAGTATTTGCTGGTAGAAATGGAATTTGTAATGTTTGTTTGGTTTTTTTGTTTGGTATGTTTTCCGCCTTGCAGCTTGGTATTTTGCAAAATATTTATAAAGCTTCCTGTGATTTTAATCTGTTCACATGACCTGTAAAAGTCAATAAAGTACTCTACAGGAAATTAAATCAAAGATAATTCCGTTAAAATAAGCATTGCATTTGAGAGGAAATTCTGAAGAAGTGAGACTGTCTGCTTGCTCATGGAAACCATAATTTTGCTGAGAAAAACACCACAAATTATCTTCAGAAATCTAAAAGTCAAATGTGCAGATTTGATCCAGTCACTCTAGACTTTTTACAGTCAAGACAAGAAGGAACCTCCACAGAATCACCTCTCATTTAAGAAATATGAATCCATTGGCTATAAAGCTCTCAGGGACTATAAAGCAAAGCTAGACCTATAACTTCTATACATCTGAGTCCAATTTTGTTTATTCATGGTGTTAAAATATTTTCGCATCTATAAGCAGTGACTATGAAAGATGAAGTTAGGTTTCCATCATCAGAATGAACAATTTGAGAGCTGTAACCCAAGATAAGGCCTGTATTTTATTTCGTATGGGACTTCTTCAGCATGAGCTAGGAGGGAAACATCTTGAGGATAAAGGCATATGTTTTCAGCATGACAAAGTGCATGGTTTGCTGAAACCTTGATATTTCAAGTGATTTTTCCTTTCTAAATCAGAAAACCACTGATCTGCTACACAGCTTTCTAAGTTCAACAACTTTATTTCTTTAGCAAAACTTGTGTGTCTTCAGCAAGCAGAATCATAGCAAATCAGATCAGAATCAGAAACAGATTTGTGACGTTAGAAAAAGGAGGTGTAGTTTACACAGCGATGATCACCCACGATATCTTCTACCTCATGTTCAATAGAATGTACAAGAAGTCACTAAAACAGATGTCTGTATTACAACAAGAAGCATATTTTACATGCTCTACAAATGAGAATGAACTAAGGAGTGCTCTTGTGAGTAGATGTAAACATAAATATTATACTTAATGTTTGGGGGTTTTTTTCTTTAAAAATGTTGTTTTTTCCATAAATCACACTCCTTGAACTGTCATGTATTTGATCAAAATTAGCTGAACTCCTGTGAGCACAAGAAAGAGATGAACAAAATGTAAAAAATATCTGAGTGTTAAAACTCAAAAGAGCTGCACTTAAGTGTCTGAAGGTGTTTCATTAGTGTGAGCTAAAGAGATACCTATTTTTTTCTTCCTTGGATATTGCATTTTTAATTGAATGCTAAGGTTTTACCTTACAGTAGAAAGTTATTGTTAAGAAATAGGTGTACCATGGCCTCACTTGCAGAAAGAACAACCCTGTAATCCAGCCCTAAATTGAAACCTCTTTCTTAAAAGCAGAAGTTTTATTCCTCATAATGTCTGATATCTGCCATAAACAGAGTTCAAGAAATTGGGTATGATCATGTAATCTTGCACTGAAGTGAGATTTCTGAGCAAAACAAGTGGCAAAGCAGTTCTGTGAAAACTAGTTTGTTAAAACTCAAAATGGAGCTTTCTTTGCCAATTCCAGTTTTTAGTATTTATTATATAAACAATACATACCATATGTGTTTATATATATAATTTATTATTATTATTATTATATTATGAAATATTTAGAGGTAAGCTGGAATTCCTTTTACAGGCCCTTCAAATTTATACAAATCTTCTATTTCAAAACTATTTGAAATACATCTATTTTAAATAGATACAAATCTTTAGAGAAGAATATCTCTGCATGTCTTCCAACAGACCTGCTAAATTAAGAAAATGTTTACATGACTGTCATAGGTGCAAACCTCAATGACATTTTTCAGGTTACATGTTTCAATCCCCACATCAGAAAATTGAACCAACAGAGGTTTTTGTCAACTGTATTATTCCAGGAAGTTTTGGGGTTTTTTCTGGAAGAGAACTTAATTTCTAGCTCTTCTGATTCAAAAGGAAATAATCTGAGTCAAAGGTAAGTAGAAACCATGCTGTTTGAAACAGCTAAAAACCTCAAGCCAATCTTGATTAAAAGAAAGTACTTTAACAATGAATCAGCATCATTATTTTTTCAGATTTATTTTAAATCACTGGCACATAGAAATTGTGTTCCAGTTAAACACAAGAGCCATAGAAATAGTATTAAGATTTTTTCGTCCCTTACTTGTCTTTCGCATAAATGGATTTACTTTAACTTCAAACTGCAAAACATTTTGACCTTTGAGCTTCTTAAAATCAGGGCTAACAAATAATTTCCTAACACATTTTGCTAAGAACCAGTTTCATTGTATCAGCTTGCAGTTGCATTTGTGGTTCCCCAGAACCTCTTCATTGTTGCCAATAGATTTTTTGAATATGTGTAGCAAGCCTGACTGTCTCCAGCCAATCTTTTCTCTCTACAGAACTGACAGACTCATAGAGTATTCTCTCAAATCTGCTTTTTTTTCCAACTCCATCTACACCACTAAACACATTCATGGCAAAGGGCCACGTATGTATGTATGGACAAGGGAATCAAAGCCCTGTGCTCCTCTGTGAGACCTGCTGACTGATACATGGAGCAATGTTCTGGACTTCTCTTTGTGATATAAACTACAATACTATACATCAAAGAACTCCGCATAAAAACTTATTTCCTGATAGGTATATACCGGGTTTGTGTGGCAAGGGTTTTGTTTTTTTTGTGGTAGTGGGGCACTACAAGAGTGACTTCTGTAAGAAGCTGCACAAAACTTCCACCATGCCAGACAGAGCCAATGCCAGGTGGCTCCAAGATGGACCTGCTGCTGGCCAAGGCTGAGCCCATCAGCAGCAGTGGCACCAACAGCGAATTTAAGAAGGGGGCAAATTTACTGTGCAAGAGCAATTTCAGCTGGAGAGAAGAGTGAGAATATGTGAGAGAAATGACCCTGCAGACACCCAGGCCAGTGAAGTAGGCAGGGAAAAGGTGATCCAGACACTGGAGCAGAGATTCCCCTGCGGCCTGTGGTAAAGACCATGGTGAAGCAGGATGTTCCCCTGCCTCAAACCACTGAGCTATACAGAATCCATGTTGCTTTGGACAGTGTCATATGAAATCAAACCAAAACAAAGAAACCTTACATGCAAACACACATAAGTTGTGGCTTAGGATCCTAGGGTCACACAAGGGAATGTATATATACAATGTTGTGTGAATGTGGATAGCTTTTTTGAGAAAGGGACAGCACTGAGCAGTATGAACATGCAAATTTACCTAGGGCCCAGGAATGTCCACAAATTAGCTCCTCACCCTGCTCTATTTTTTTTTTAAAGAACTCTTGTAAAACCCTAGTAAGAAAACTTTAACTGGTTTCTCAGAATATTCACAAGACATAAAGATTCCTGGGGTTTGGGTTTAATTTCATAAAAGATTATTACAAAATATTGCACCAAATAACACTTTTGAACACTAAAATACGGTGTCAATATTATGTATTTAACAGAATTTTTCACTCTGCAAAGGGAAGGACTATATAACCTGAGAGAGCAGTAGATGCCATCCAGCCTATTATATGGCATCTTCCCTGGTAGGTAGGAAGTGAACATCTGGAATACCCAGTCTAAAAGAAAACTTCTTGGTAACTTCTTTTTCTGAGGTAGACAACTTTAATTATGACAGTTATCCTTTTGATCAACAGGTTCTTCCTCTAAAATATCTTTTATACTGTACAAAATTATTCCTGTCAGAATAGGAACTTAACCCAGAGCCACTATCACACGGTTTCAGGAACAGTGACTAGAGATTATACTGTTTGCCATAAGCATTTAATACTACTGTTTACTCAGTGGTTTTGCTGATGATTGAAGTTTTGGAAGTCAGAGCTGAATTACCAAATATCTTACCATGTTTTATGTGTGTGCACAAACCCATTATTTTCCTGCAGAATTTCTTCTAAATCTTAAAACCAGACTACTTCCCTGAGTCTGTCATGACAGCATCATTAAGAAGCTATTCCAGTACAATGTATTTTATTTCAAACATCTTATCTTCCTAATAACTTCCCTTTCTGCATGTGCATATAGTATAACTTAATAAATTAAATTTAAAAAATGAAATAGTACTGTTTTTAATTACAATGTATGTTACACTTAAAGGTCTGGAAAACAACCAATAGTTGTGTTATTTCGACTTGAAAGGATGTTATGTACTAACTCAACATGACAGTGCAATATCTGAATCCAATTGTTTCGATGTAATATCAATAGTCAGTTTACTCCGAAACATTGTCTGGTTTATAAAGAACAACATAGAAATAGGCTACAACATGTGTGTGTTTATTGTGTTAAACTCAGTTTCTCCAAAAAGACCGTCACATTTAAACAATAACATAGTCACTGAAGACAATAATGTTTACAGACTGGATTCATTTTGTCTAGATCTCACGCTACTTGGTATATTGTATGTATGATATTGCAGTGACAGAGGCTGACAGTCTGCTTTTAGGTGGTTACATTTTTCCACCCACTTCCATACCACTTCTCACCACCATTATTCTGCTAAGATTCCCACTTAAATAAAATTCTTTATTTAATCTGGATAATTTACTATAATTTTATTCCCAGAGATAAGATGGTAATGAACTGAAGCAGTAAAATTTAAAAATCTCTTTAACCTGGAATGCTAAAAATATCTTCTGACATTCAAAACTAAGACAGTAATTCACACCCTAAGCATCAATTCAGTTTTCTGAATCGTCAGCACACCTGGGATAAGAGGTGACACTCAAGTCTGCCTAACATTATCCTTGGTGCTTTGCTGTATTTGTTTGTACACTGGAGAGGTGTCTATTATGAGGTAACCACTATCTACTTGTCTTTAAGTTTTGATTATGATTCAAGGTTAGCCAACATTTTTATACGAGTTCAGATAGAGAACAAGCAAAGACTGACTCTAGCAAATGGTTAGGATAATTGATGAAAAGAGAAAATAGTTAGACAATCTTCCCCATGGTAGGAGAACAGATTTAATTTTGAAATTTTATCCAGTGTTTCCTAGTAGAAAAAAATAGTAGCAAAAATGTACTTACATTTCAAGGAAATAACTACAAAATCACAGTTTTGGTTATCACAATAAAAACTCTAAATTTTTAGCTTGAAATGGTCTTTTGAGGTTGGGGTGTTTTAGTTATTTAGTTAAATATATATATATACATATCCATGATTGTATAAATCATCTCTGGGATTTATGCCCACAAATGGCTCACATGAAGGTAAAAGAAATTTATGGCATGAGTGTCAGCCTCACTCACACTGTGCTGAGATGTGGATTTCAGCACTGCAGGGTAAGGTAAGCAGAGCAATCTTCTGACTGGAAGACTGTTAATATCGAAGGTTAGACAGCATTTGAAGTAGAATGTGAAGTCTGTGTTCCTGAGCTGTTTTATCATTAGTTCTTATTTAGTGGAAAGAAGAATCCAGATATGTCTGTAACAATCCCACCTCCGTTCTCTAGCATATTTTTACAGAGACCTTGAATTTTTGTATTCCTTTTATGATCAGGGTCCATTTCAACTGGAAAGCTAAAAAGCATATTCATCCCTGATAATCCACATACTGGTAGTTACCATTTTTTCTTAGCCTGAGGAAACTGTTTGTTCAAATTACTTAGTCTGAAACTTGCTTAAAACCCAGATATTTGATCTCCAGAGTAAATATTCTGCAGGTAGGTCAGTTTAATGAACAAAAATTAGGCAGCAACAATGCTTTTAATATAATTATATGTGATCTCACCGAGAGTAGTTCTGTTCATCAGTGACAGTAGTTCAGTTATTAGATACTGGAATACCTGTTCTCTGCAAACCAGGAGGCTACAAGTGAGAGCAGTCAGCACAGACTATGCAGAAAGCATTCAGGGAGTCAGTAAAGGAAAAGCTGCATGTTCAGTAACATAACTTCCTGCATCCTGGATAACATCATCAGAAAGTTCAAGTCACAAGGCAGCAGAATGGGTTTAGAGATAACACCTAGATTTTTCTGAATTTGCATCCTGAACTAATTTTCTAACTCTGTCTTAATTGGGATTAGGTTTTCAAAGGCTATGTCAAATTTCTTATGTAACTTTTTTTATGTGATGTTTTTGAAACCCCAATACTGTAACATAAAATGTGTTTCATTCTATAACCAAGAAAGAATGTTGAGAGTTGATTTCATTGTAGAAAAGTATTTACAATATATGTAAATGAGAAAAAATATTCAATAAATAATTTCAATTGAAAACTTAGTGGATTTTATTCTGTGCTGTTGTAAAGTTACTTTCTATCTCCCACTAAATAGGAATGAGAGATGTGAGTGGTAAAAATATTTCTTTCTCCTTTCCCAGTATTTTAACAGTAGCATGCTAATATTGCTATTTACAAGAAGGTAATACAATTTCCCCCAATATCTGCTTTTACACCTTGGTACAATTTATTAGCTTTTTGCTCTGTTTACAGTAGGCTTTCTAAAAGGTGCTCCTGAGCTTCTGTTACTAGAGAGCAAAGGTAGACTTGGTGATTAACCTTCCTCCACCTCATCTGAGTGAGGATGATTCTCTTTTCTTGCACTGTAATTGTTTTCTTAGGTACCCAGTCATTACTTATGACCAAAAAATGATGTTCAGATGCCATTTAGTGATATTATTACAGGATAGCTCTGCATGCAAAAATCGAAATCAATGAAAACAGCCTGCAGTTGCCTTTATGTGGTGTTACTGGAATTGTCTGCTATTTTCCTCTTTGTTTCACTCATTTCTTTTCTTAGAGAAAAAAAATCTTCCTGTGACTCCTTGCTAACAAACTCCATGGAAACTTTATGGAAAGCAAGCTCTATGTACCTATTCACACACACAGCAGGTTATTAACTGTCACTAAGGGAGAAGAGGGACTCTTACAAGAGTTTAGTCTAAGCAGATAATAAGAAAACCTGCAGGAATACGCATGTTACTGTGAGAAGCTAAAGTAAAAAGTTTTGATCCTGTATTAAACTCTGTGATTGCATCTGTGTTTGCTTTCTAAGTCGCCCCTTGTCTTAGTGAACAGTCTTGAACTTTTGCAGTAGTTTACTGGCCAAAGACAAAGTATCAGAAATAAGTTGGAACAGCAGTATGACACGCTAGATCTTAAAACCATAGAAGTTTAGAATAAATAGCTTTCCCAGAGCTCAACATTTTTGATAACAACAGTACTCATGGATTTATACAGATGGAACCATGAATAAATGGTTTCCCACATTATTTTATTAAATAAAAAAAAAACCCACTTCTATGAAGTAGTATGTCCCATTAAGTATTAATGCACATGAATAAAGTCCCACGTAGCCTTCTCTTATCCAGGCTGAGCTGTTCCATCTCATCAGCATCCCCTCATAGGAAAGATGCTCCAGACCCTTAACCATCTTCATATGCTGGACTTGCTCTCCGCTTTGTCCATGTCTCTCTTGTACTGCAGAACCTAAAACTGGATCATCTCCCTCCTGTCAGCATTCCTATTGATGCAGCCAATGAGACTGTTGATCTTGGCAGTGTGGGCATGTTGCTGGATTCTGGTCAGCTTGCTATCCAACAGGACCTTCGGGTCCCCTCTGCACAGCTAATTTCCAGCCAGTCAGGCTCCAGGGTGAACTTGATACAGGACTTGGTATATCCCTTCATGAGGTTCCTATCCAGCCAATTCTCTGTTTTGTTGAGATCTGTCTGAATGGGGGCATATCCATCTGTTGCATCAACTACTCCTCCTACATCTGTATTGTCTCTGAACTTGCTGAGGATGCTCTCTTGACCCATTTTCAAGCCCTGGGGTGTACCACTGGTGACTGGGCTCCAGCTGGGATTTGTGCCCAACCTTTCACCTACTTTTCAGTTCACATCACTATCTATTTATATAACCCAATTTATTTATCTAACCTAACCCAGCTCGCTTACTAACCTACTTGGTTATTACCATCAGATTCCTAATAAATGTAATAAATTGTTTGGGTATCAGAGGAAGTTATCTGTGAAGACATAATATGAAAGAATCTGTTATTATTATGGGCTAAATATCTGAGGACTAAAAAGGAAATGTAAGGGAATAAAATAATAAGAAAAAGAATAAGAATAAGAATAAGAATAAGAATAAGAATAAGAATAAGAATAATAAGAATAAGTAAGAATCTTTAGAGTAAGAATAAGTCTTTCTGAATTATAGAAAGACATCTTAAAAAAAATGCTGTTTAAAAATGTAGAAAATCATAGTCCCAAATTACAGCGGTAAAAGATCAGAGGTATATAATTGATAAAATGTAAATGTCAAGTACAAGGAACATAAGGCCCAAAAACTTACTGGGCATTGTCAGGTTAGCAAAATATGATACTGAATTTTATTCTCATATAGTCACATTACTTCTTTTAAGAAACTTTTTTTCCAGGAGCTCCAAGAAAAGTGCTGCTGTGCTCTGTAAATTATACCTGCATTGAACATTTGTCACTAGTTATCCTATATATACAGAGAGAAATTCTTGACTGAATACCCAGGGTGTGGTTTCGTGCATATTTTTTCTTCTCTCAGCCAGAAAAGTCCCTAAACTGAACTCAAAGCTGAGAGAAATTTGAAGATGCTTCATGCATATTTGGGATTCCAAGCCTAAAAAAATAGAATAAAATAAATTTGAAGAGACAGACATCAGTAACCCTGAGCAGCAGGGGAATGAGCCAGTTGTTTAGGTGTATATTTCTAAAGGAATGCGTGCAATATGATGGGATTCATGTAATGACTTCATTTCACTTTAAATAATACCATTACTGCCTATGACTTTATTGGTCAGTGATAGGGAAAGAGAAGCTGTGGTGTGATGATAGCACGGCTGAAACACACCTCCAAATTGTAAAGTTTAGAGCATCACAGAATCACACAATAAGCTGAGTTAGAAGGGACCCATCAATTTTAAATGTTGTCAATATATGAATTATCAATGAGCTGAATAACTCTCCAGACCCCTCTAACTATATTGACCAGGTGTCCACTGATTGCACTGACAGCTTAGAATTTCTGTGGTTTTACTCCACATATGTTCCATGCACACAAATACAATAAAGAAAATAGATGTCAGCTGAGAGCAGGAGTTAAGTGGCCAGTGGAAGAATGGCTGAAAGAGCTTTGAGACTACCGTGGTGTCATAACAGCTGGGTTGCACAGTTAAAATAAAACCAAAAAACCCCAGAAGTTTTGCCGATTTTGTGAGACCAATCATTTGCTTGACTCCCTTCTACCAAGAGTTGTTTTGTTTGTTTTGTTTAAAGAAGTGTTTTTTTCTCTGATAGATGCATGGTTAGAGTTTGCAAATGCAGCTCTGCCTTCAGCAGTTGAACAGTTTTTCAAGCCATCCAGCATCAGGCTGATGTGAACTGACAGTACTTACACCCAGGTGTCATTGCCTAACATGCCTCTTGAGAAAAAAATTCGGCTTGACAGATCTTATTTTTCTGTTTCACCTCTCCATGCAGTGTTCCTTTTCTCAACAGGAAATGTTAAAGAACTAATTTTTAAGTATGCAAAAAAGTTCATGTTCAAGAAGTCCTCCCACGTGCCTGCAGATTCTCATGATTTCTACACATAGACTCATTTGTTGTCCACAGATACTTTGCATTCCTTCTGTAACTTTCTCTTTCACTATACTACAGCTTTGAAAAATTGTGGGAATTCTTTCTGGTTTTATGTCTAATACAATTTCTAGATGATGGAATGAATGGTTCAGAAAGAGCTGATTAACTGATAATTCTGGCAAATTAAGTATTTAATATATGACTGAAAAACTTCAAATAATTTCACTGTCAATAAATATAAAGCAGAAGCCTACCAAAATTTTATTTCTAATAAGAGTCAGAAATGATATGTAAGGCTTGAATATTTCAGAATTATGTTTTGCTTTGTTGTTTAATTTCAGATTTACCTATTCAAACTGTATGTGCTGTATCAACAGTTTATCAAGAGTAACAAATATTGGATAAGATGCCCCTGATATTATACAAAGTATCTGATTCTGGTGCTTCCGGTGAAAAAATTAGGAACCTAAAAAATGACAAAGGAAGTACTTTTATATACTGGCAATGAAGTGTACAGCAGTAAAACAGCATCGTTTTGTTCGATGCAGAAAGGAAGGAAACGATTTAATAGAAGAATGGTTCCCCACGAGTCCAGTTAATGCCTAACGTCCTCCTTTTCTCTGAGCATGCAGAGCATAATAAAAAGAGCAGCATACCCTATGTGCACTTTAGACGTCAAAGGAACATGAGATACAGGTTGTGGTCAGTCAGTGAAGAAGGGCAGAAATGGACTGCGTTCATGCAATTGATGGTTTGACAATAATGTGACAAGAACCAGTGGCGAGGTAGAAAGACCTGAACTGTCAGTGACAATAACTATGCAGAGCTGAAATTCCTAAATATTTTGTGACATGTTAACAGCAACACAACAAAGTGTACCAGATAAGTACACACTATCAGAGACCATCGGAGACCTAACAGTTGAAACAGTAATAGAAAGGCTCAGGGATAGCCATTTTTGTCACAGCAAATGTAGCCAAAGCAGAAATCTGTGACACCTTGAACCACAGTTGTCACTGATAACCCTATGGCATCAATTTCATGTTGCCCTGTAGTCCCAGCTCCTTTACAATATAAATGATATAAATTTCAAATATTAAGTACTGTATGTGCAGTGAGGACAGGATGGCATAAAGAAGATGGAGACAGATATGACATTAGGTCAAGGGACATAAAATAAACATAAATTCTGATTAAAATAGGGAAAAAAATTCCATGAATATCAACCAAAACTGGAACAAGTTACCCAGGGAGGTTGTCCTGTGTCTGACCTTGGAAGCAATCAAGACTTGACTGAACTAAACCTTGGGCAACCTCATCCAATTTGATCTATTTGGAGCAGGATTTGAAGTATATATTATCTGAATATCCCTCCCAAAATAAATTGTTCTATTGTTCTAATATGAAATATTCCAGATTTCCCTATGGTAGTGTTCTTGTGGTTGTGATGATCAAAGTACTTAATAAAACAAGCTTTGTAGAAACACATAACATCTCTTGGCAGAAGGGGAAGTATACAAGCTTTGGAGAATGCAAAATACTTTCTTAAATTTTGGGTTAATATACATTTTGGATGATTCATTAGTATTTTATTTAGTTTTAGTGATTAGATATTCACACTGCATGTCCCTAAATCTCCAGTGCCCAATGGTACATCACCAAGCTGGTGAATTAACCAGGTTCCAGCATTTGTGGAAGTGAAAGAATTTTGTGGCCCAACTTCAGTGTTTTTCTCCTCAGGTCTTGTTATTCATGCTAGGCAATATTCATAAAAATGAATGCATTATATATTTAGTTCAGAATTTACACATCCAATCCTTTTGGCTTTACCAGTGATGTCTCTTTCTGTCCTTGTACCTCCATTTTATCTCACAAAATCAGGAGATGCCTGTAGAAGATAAAATATTATATATTAAAAAAAATTATATGCATTGAAAGTAACTAGAAATATACAGACAAACAAAAGAATTTTTTACAAATAAGAGTCCTAAGATTTTCTTCCCTTTTATGTTAGTGGGGATAGAAATGTAGAAAGCAGAACAGAGTGACAAAAGTGATTATTAAAATAAACACATACCACTATAAGATGCACTTTACTTTGATTACTGTGAAGGAATAATCATTTTCCTGCCTTCCTTTTTGTGACCTTTGTACTCATGTTAGATGTCATCCTGCCAAGCTTGGACAACTCTTTCAAATAAAAAACATACATTGCATACAATTTATGTTGACTTTCTCCTTTTGTGATTTTCCATTGCTATTAAGATTGTTTTCAATGGATTCCGCTATTTCAATTAGCTTGTTATTCCTAAGGTTCTTTGCCATGCATTTGTTGGACATTTTTATGATTGCAGTGCATTTTTTTCCTTTTTAATTCAGTTTCATATTTTAACTTTTATCATATATGAAACCTTTCTAGTCATATACATTAAAACATATTTGATTCTTTCCCCTATGCTGATAAAACACTGATGCCCATCACGATTATATGAAAATTTCTGCAAACCTAAAAATTAAAGAATCTTTATTTTTGGTCCAGATTTAAAATCTGAATCTGTCTTAATAAAATGTGCAGATCATGATTTGTACTTCATGATCATCAATCCAGAACCAAAGGAGTGTATATTTTAAGTATATTCATTTGAATACATATATTGGCTAAAATCCAGCAAAACCTTTTCTAGATATATAATTGTCAGTCCATCTGGTACAGATGATCAAAATAATAAAATTAATATAAAAATTTATAAGTCTCAGTCCCACTATCCCCATTAACATGGAAATAAAACCATGTTGTAATTGTGAAATTAATATGCTGTTTGGGAAGTAGTTGGTTAAAGACTTATGAATGTGACCCTAAACTGAAATGTTACACTTGGTATAGTAGTGCACAGCTGTTTCTTTCCTTGAAAATTAATTTGCTTGGATAAGAAACAAATTTTTTCCCAGAAAAGGGAAAAAGCCGCCACAACCCCCAAACTTTGGTTCATTTCTGATACCCAAAAACTTCTAATTGAAAGAAAACATTAGCCACAGACAACAAATCTTACTTAAATTATACGCATTGCTAACTGCAGTGACTCTTTCTGTAAAACACAAGCATGGATCTATGTGTGTCACATGCCTTTTTTTTTTTTTATTTGACTTGAAAAAGGAGACAAATCATTATACCAAATTACAATAAGATTTAAATAAAAGTAGAGTGCCTGCATTGATAGGTTTGTATAGTTAACATGGTAAATCTCTACTATATCTAAAATATAGCACCTTAACTCATCAGCTCCACAGGTGCTGTAATTATATAAGATACAAAATTAAAATCTTCCAGCAGCACGCACTTTTTATGATGCAAACATTACAGAACATAATTCACACCCAGTCTAGGAATACTTAGGAGGTTCTCATTGCTGTTTTTGCTTAGAATGTTAGCCCAGACACTTCCCAGTTACCGTAAGTCCATGCCATGGATGGGTATCTTGTCCTTGAAAGTCTCATGGCTAGAAGACCAAATTCAGTGGCTCAAATAGGTGGATCGGAGTTTTATTTCAGAGCTCTTAGGATATTTCATCTGACTCTCCACTTATCAGTTCAGAAGGATATAGGTCCCCCCAGCTCTGTCACATCTTCCAATTTTGTTCTTAGACACCTGAGGACCTCTTACAATCCAACAGAAATTTATACTTAGTTTACTAAATTAAGGTCAGTGAGGTTTTTTCAAGGGCCAACACCCACTATACCTTGTCCCTGGCTGCTTCATCTCTTGTGAGACAACTTCTTTCTAAAATTAATTGCCTAAACATGACCAGTTGTGCTGGTTTTGGCTGTGCTAGATTAAATTTTTGCTTTCCTGGAAATGGCTGAACATCTGCATGCTGATAGGAAGCAGTAAGTCAATTACTTATTTATCTTTGTTTGTCCTCACAGCTTTTGCTTAACCTATTAAATTGCCTTCACCTCAGCTCACAAATTTCCTCACTTTTACCCTTCCGATTCTATCCCCCACCACACTGAGAGGAGGGAGGGAGTGTTTGTGTAAGGCTTAGTTGCTAGCTGGGGTTAAAGCCCACCACCACTGCATCTGAAATGCTACGGGGTATCTAAGAAATTCATGCAAAGCTGGAAATTATTCTCAAGACCTGTAGAAGACCATCTGGAACACTAACAGAGGAAATTTGGGGTATCCCCCACAGACACCTAAGATTTAATTTTATACAGGCTTATTAAATCCTAATTGTATAGCCTTTGTTCCATGGTGACAATGTAGCCTGGGCTTTGATGCAGTTGCCTAAACACTGGATTCCAGTGTCACTTGAAGTATGTTCAGATTGTCTGCATATTTTCAGCTACTCCTCCAAAAAGGCAGAATTATCTAGTAAATCAAATATTATATGTTAGTCTCAGAGATGTCTCAGATACCCTAGAGCATTTCAAGTAACACTAGAAGCAGGGGGCGGAGGGGATAGGAGTAAATTAATTGATTCATTAGGGACCAGGCTTTGAATTCCTTTAGACAATAGCCATATTAAAGTTAGGTACTAAAATCCTTGTTCTAAAGCCTCTACTTCATCTTGGAGTTACAGTTTTTATCATATTAAGTAATAATAGTAAGATCTATGCTTGCTGTACACTACCCCACTCCAACTAAAGCATTATATGTTTCCTGTCTGTGACTCTTACCTATTCATATGGATATAAATATTAATACAAAATATTTATTTTAGGGATATTAGAAACCGCTACTGCGCAAATCCGTTAAATAATTCTAATAAAATAAGAATATGAAAATAAAAACATTTGTCTTGTCAAGTGTTTGTTAAAGTATAGGAAGTAACTTCAGAACATAATTATTTTTAAAAGCGTCATTTTCTAAGTCTGATAAGCTAATTGAGATACAGATTTTAATTTTCATTTTAAAATATTATTATTGGTAATCTTCAAAATAGTTTATGATTTACAGCTAGCAGATTTTACACCACAGATACATTTCTTTACACTGTAACCAGGAGGTCAATAGTAAAAATATGTTTTTGAAGCAGAATGAAGCAAAGTGTGAAAAGTACTCTCACAATGATAAGCCAAAAGATGTGGGGTTTAACTGATAGTAAGAGGTATCTTTCCCCTTTATCTAAATTCATGGCTGTGGACCAAGAACCTAGGTATGGTACAGAAGGATATAGACGTTATGCATTTAAAAATCCCCCCGGTTTCTGCATTTCCGTTGTAGAGGCATGGCACAGAGATGTCTTTTAAGGATATTTTAGCATATTTTGAATATATACTAAGCTGGGGGATGTAAAATTTGACTGGCATGCTGGGTGCATTGAAAGAATCTGTTCACATTAGGCATATGTATCTTGTGAGTGAGTTACACCACTGACTGCATCTTCGATGTATAGCAAAAACATCCCATGAGGTTTGTTTGAACAGTAATCTTTCAAAAGCATTTAGGAAGATGATTCACAGAAGCTCTTGTATCTAGGTGTGGATTTTAATATTATAAACTGCTTCACATAAAAAAGTAATTAAATTACTTTTTTTGGTGTTCCTAAAATATTACTAGTCACACAGATACTGTTTTGTTTAAACAGTGCGAAGAAAAAAATCTCAATTTTAGGTTAAATGTTGACCTTCTAAATTGCTAATGAACCTTCTTTATTCTAAAGTCCCTGCATCACCTACTTTGAATTTGATCCTTGAAATTTTTAAGATGCACACATTTGGAAGGCCTGTGCTTTTGTGTGGAATGGTAGTAAAGCACAGAGATTTCAACAGTGATGGTTTCAGATAAGATACTAAAATTGTCACTTAAGTGTAACTCATCTGATCTATGAACTTTGCAGTCTCCAGAGATTTTCCCTATAACCCAAAACCCCTAAAATCCCCTAACTACAGTAAATTATAGGTGATGGTATAGCCCAGCCAAGAGTACCTCCTAACCCTTTCTTTTTGAATTTGGTTTACTGAAGATCCAACTATAAAGATGTCAAAGGAACTTTGGCCTCTACTCCAAAGGCTCTAGAAAGACTTTGCACTATAGTCTAGGAAAGTGATCTTCTCCCCCTGTATGATGGTCAATTCCTAGCCTTTCATCACTTAAGTGGACTACTTGTTCTCTGATGGTGCAAAAGCTCCCTAAACAGTCAATAAAGAGAGAGGGAGTAGTCAAGAGTGCATCCTAACTGTCAATGAAGGATTGCAGATTTCTCCTTCACTTTAGAGGAAAACTCAGAGCATATATGAAAAGACCATAAATTTATATGCCAAGAGTGAAAAAATCACAAAATCACAGAAAAATTGGGGATGGAAGGCACCTCTTGAGATTGCCTAGTTGTGCTGGTTTCAGCTGGGGTAGAATTAATTGCCTTCCCAGTGTCTGCTATAGGGCTGTGTTTCGGATTTGTGCTGAACACAGAGTTGATAATATAGAGATGTCATTGCTGAGTAGGGCTTACACAGAGCTGAGGCCTTTCCTGTTTTTCATACTGCCACGCTGGCAAGGAAGTTGAGGGTGCCTGGGAGGTTGGGAGGAGACACAGCCAGGACAGGTGACCCAAACTGACCAAAGGGATATTCCAGACCATATGGAATATGCTCAGTACATAAAGTTGGGAAAAAGAAGGATGAAGGGCGGAAAGATGGCATTGTTCTTTCAAAGTCACTGTTATGTGTGACGGGACCCTGGCCTCCTGGAGTTGGCTGAACACCAGCCTGCCCATGGGAAGCAGTGAGTCAATTCTTTTTCTTTGCTTGTGAACATAGCTTTTGCTTTCCCTATTAGCTGTCTTTATCTCAAACCATGAGTTTTCTACTTTTTACCCTACTAATTCTCTCCCTGATCCTGCCAGTGAGGGAGTGAGCAGACGGCTGACTGGGGCTTTGTTGCTAACAGGGCTGAATCTACAACACTCGTACAAAACCCCTGTTCAAACATTGTTAACTTCAGTTATTCGTGGTACTTTGCAGTCACATTTTCAGTATCTTGACAGGTGAAAACCCCACAATTTCTCTGGGCAACCCGTTCCACATATAATCACTTGCACACTTAAAAAAGTGTTTCCTTGTGCTCATGTGAAAAATCACGTTTTCATGTGGGCCCATTGCCTCTTGTCCTGTCACTGGACATCACTGAAAAGCGCGTGTCTCCATCTTCTTTATGCTTTCCTATCAAGCATTAATGCATATTAAAAAGATCCCACTGAGCCTTCTCCTTTCCAAGCTGAGTTCTACCTCACTCAGCATCTCCTCATATGAAAGATGCTCCAGACCCTTAACCATCTCCCTGTGACCAAACCATGACTTTTGCTGGACATGGCCCTAATTCAATGTGTCCATGTCCCTCTTGTACCGTGGAACCTAAATTTGGACCTAGTACTCCAGATGGGGCCTCTCCAGGAAAGAGAAAAGAGCAAGGATCATCTCCCTGCTGGCAACATTCCTCTTAACGCAGCACAGGAGGCTGTTGATCTTTGTGCCAGCAAGGGCATGTTCCCGCATCCTGGTCAACTTGCAGTCCACAAGACTGCCATATCTTTCAATGTAAAGCTGCTTTTTAACTGATACGTTACCCATCATGAGTTAGTGAACGGGATTATTTCTGCCAAGATGAAAGTCTTCCTCTTGTTCTTTGGTGAATTTTGTGAGACTCCTGTCTACACAAAATTCTCCGTCTAGTTGAGGTCCCTCTGAATTGCATCATCACCTACTTGGTGTATCAACTATTCCTCTGAGGTTTGTTTTATTTGTAAGTGTGGTGATGTCACCTGGCTGACTGCCAGGTGCCAACTAAGGTGGTCTATCATTCCCCCTCCTCAGCAGAACAGGGGAGAAAAATATGACAAAAAGCTCATGGGTTGAGGTAAAGAGAGGAAGATAACTCTCTGATTACCGTCATGGGCAAAATTGACTTGACCTGGGGAAACTAATTTAATTTACTGCCAATCAGAAAACCATAATTAGAGATTAGAACAAACCTAAAAAAACCTTCTCCTTACCCCTCTGTTTTTCCCAGACTCAACATCACTCCTGACTTCTTTGCAGACAGTTCATAATGCTTTGTCTCTGTTGTTCCTTCTTTTATTCAGCTGTTATGTAGCTCGAATGATAATTAAAAATGTGCTCCATAAGACACTATCAACTAAACTCATGCTTTTGTTTCCTGTTTCTTCATATGCTTTCTGACAGGCAAGCTTTCATTCTTTACTGCGTTCTTAATTAACCCTTCAAATTCTACTGTCTTGAACCATTTCCCATAATGTTCCATAAATATCTTAGTTATCTTTCTCAAGACTGTAAACATAAGCAGTGAACAAAGAAAGAAGCCCAAATCTAATGCTGAAGAGAAAATATCAAGTCATACATATAGGAAAGATGACAGATGATGACTTGTTGGGGTCACTGGGCCAGCTGGTGAGCCAGAGTGCCCAAAAGGGGATAAGACAGGCTGGTGGAAGAACTCAGGTATTTGAAAACACCTTCTCATCTCTGTAAAGGAAAAGTCTCTCCCACAATTCCTTGTGGATGAAATGTAACCTTACCCCCCCAGGCTCTGTTGAAAGGAAACTCCCTCTCCCAGCAGCCTGTGTGGCTGCTCCCTTCACCTGGTCCCTACTCCGCCCCTTCCCTGCCCATTGGCTCCCTGCCCTGGGCCCGCCCTGTACCGCCCCTGTGCCCTCAGGGTGCTGGCCATGGAACACTATGGAAAGGGAGCCCCGACCACGTTGCCCTCTCTTCGCCTGGCTGTCTTCGTGGATGAATTAAACCTTGTCTGTGGAACATCGGCAAGCGGAGTGCCCTCCTTGGCTCCTTGTCTCTGGTAAATACTGAGCTATCCAACTTGGGTGTGGGGATACCTTCCATCAGCACCTACAGCAGCGCAGGGCAGGAGGAGCAGTATGCTCGCAGCCTGACTGCACCTGAATTGTCCCTCTCAAGAGACAATTTGGGGTACACAGCAGCTACTTCCAACTGCCCTTTCCCCCACAACCCATATATTTTTTTTAAATGACTTGATAGTTGTCTTTGTAAAATTCTCTCTGAAAAAAATATAGATCAGGAACTCAGTCATCTTGCATGTAAAATATTAACCATTAGTTTGAGAAGAAAAATATGTTTAAACACAGTAGGAATTTTGTTGGTGTTTTCAGAAGAAAAATAAAAAAAATAATTCAGTCTGATCAGGGAGCACCAAACATCTGAAGTCAAATGACAAATGATAAAATTTTTTTAAAGCAAAAAATTAATTAAATAATTATTACCTTGGGCTTATTTATTTGTTTTCAAACTTAAAGGTCTCTTTACAGACATTGTACTGTATGTTGCTGGGGGTAATATTCTAAGACAAAGAAAGGACATAAGCAGCAGTTTTGAGAATTCATGTCACTAATTATTACAACCAGTCAGCAGGACATTATGCCTTTTACTAAATGCTCATGTGAGTTGCTGAAGGGTTATACCTTGTTTAAATGATTCAGTGGGATATGCTTGTCAAGAAACCCAAAGTTTAAATCAGCCTCTTGCACCATCAGAACCAATTCTGGTGACAAAGCCTTGACTTTGTGAAGGAGTTCACTAAGTTAATCCAGTTTTATTTAGACACATCTCCCACTGCCTTTGGAGTCAAAATTCTAATACTCTTTTGAGAAAAGAATGGATGAAAACACAAAGTGAGTGTAATTTCATTTAAACATAATTTGGATTCACTAGTTCTTGAACTATAAACTCATTATTTATAAGGGGTTACTCATGCAACATTTATTTCTGAGTGGTGATTTATTGTGTCCCCAGAGAACACTCAGTGAAAAGAGAAAGGTTGCAGAAGTAGCATTAATGCCTGCCTAGGACTATGTTGATTTATTAAAAAAACAAACAAAGGAAAATAACAGAGGAAAAATAATCAAAAGTGCAAACCACAGGGAAAGAAGCTACTAAGCTGTATAACTTGATTAGGTAAAAAGAGCATTAAATGTGAAAATCCTAAACTCTTTAGCTTTGCTCTTCTGCATATAAATTAGAGATTAGGTAGGAGCAATATGAGCAGTCCCTTTGTAATACATAGGTCTAATTACAATAAATTTAGAAAAGTCTAAGTGTGTAATATGCACAAAGTAGATTAAGAGTGCATGGGAATTATAAAATGTCTAGGCTTCTTTAAAGCTTCTGATGTGACAGATAAAGTTACTTTTGTTTCTTTTTTTTTTTCCTGTGAGAAACCTATGAATATTCCTGGAGTTTATTCTTTCTTACTTTTATAGCAAGTGTATGAAGTTTAATTGATAAGAACAAGCTGAAAATGGGGGAAAAAAAGAAAGTAATAGGAAAAGGGCAAAGACTAAAGTAAAATTCATGCAGCAACGTAAATGAGATGTTTGCCTTAGTAGCCAAACAAAAGTAAAAAAAAGCAATCTAACAATTTTTTACTGCTAGCACTGACTGATCTCAAATTAATTGAGTACAAAACATAATTTCTTCTTATTCTAGTGAGAATTATGCTTCCATCTAAATATATATTATTCAGCTTTATCAAATATTATCACATCACTTTGTGATGTGTCAATACAAAGAAAAGTGTGGAGTCATGTTGTTCCTTCCCACAGCAACATGGAAAGAAAAAGGCAACTTGCATCATGGCAGCCCATCTCCAGGCTTCTCTTTGTACCTGGGCTCAGTGGTCCCTCCCAGCTTTCTATGCAATCACCACAGTTTGCAACTGAATAGGACTTGGTGGCTTCAAAGACAGTGACAAGGTCTTTCCCCTGAGTGTGTTAATGTGCAATCTGATGATCTTTCTCTTTATATCTGCACTTCCACAGTATAAATTATTATCCTGGTCAAAGTGAAAAGATTCAAGGGAGGTAACAAAATTGCAAAAGTGAAACTGATACTCAGTTTCTGTAACATTAAGGAGCAAATTTGGAGTAGATCTTGACTTAATCTCTAACAGATAGATATGTAAGAAATGTTGAACTGAATGAGCTGCATGAACATGAATTCAAGGGTATAATAGCTGTATTATATATGTATTGTATAACAATTGTAAGTACTCTTGTTACATTTATAATCAGGGGAACACATGGGGATGATAAATTTCAGTCTATAAAATTCTGAAAAAATTATGGTCAACATTAACACAAGGAAGAAAAGGTAGAGAAGACTCATGCAGCCTGCTTGGTCATGTACAGCCCCTGAAAATCCCCTGAAAAGTGCAAAAAGTATGAGAAACATTTAATGAATCAAAAGTTCAGTAAAGCTACAGTGTCTTTAATGTGCTGTAAGGACAAGTTACTGATAAAAGAACTAGACAATTTCCAAGACCACTCACTTATTCACTGGAACATTGGGTACTTCAGGTTAAAAGTGATCTCTGGAAGTCTCTAGCCCACCCTCTACTTGAAGTAAGGTCAGCTGTGAAGTCACACTATTTGCTAGGGCTTCATCTATCTGGGTCTTGAAGACCTCTGAGGTCAGAAGCAGTATATATCCCAGGATATTGGCCAAGAAATAAAGTTTCCTGAGAGAGGAAGAAACCATGCAGGAGCAATCTGGATGAGGCTAAAGAAAGTTGTAGAAAATGTGCATATCTGAAGACATTCAATGTAAGTGTTCAAAGGTTCATCAAGGCCACTGAAGTAGAGATTTAGAGCAGACGTGAAGACAAATGTATTACTTTTTTCTTAGATACGGGAACTAATTTTACAATTATGGAAGCAAATCCATTGAATCTAGAGATTTTCTAATAAGCAACATATATTTGAAAGTGTCTTTTAATCAACAATAAAGATTATTAAAAAAATCAAACTCCCAAAACTTGACATTTAATTTCAAGAGAAAATTATGTCCAGTATTACTATATAACTACTTTTTCATTAGAAACAAAGGAAAGGTAAGGATTACCTTTCAAATGGTCCGCATTTCTGAACTTACTTAAGGTATAAATATTAAATAGCTGAAGTTACACATATGATAACATGAAAAATGAGCAAATATTTCTAAGCAGAAGTTATACATGTAAATCCATGCAATGATTTTTATCTGTTAATAGGAAAAACTTACAAGGTAAAAAACCTTGAATATAGCCCAAGCATACCTAATAATGATAACTGGAAAGTAGTTGATTTTGTAAATCTGTTAAAAGGACAGTAATGTCCTGTGTCAAATACCAATTAAAGACTAGATCCACCAAGCATGCAAATTACTGTTTAGGACTTGGGTGGAACTGAGGTTTCTCAGAAAAATGCAGTTGAAAAATCCCTCTTCATTACTAGCTATGGAGAAAACTGACCTCAGGGATGTGGTTGTTAGCCATAGATGTCTCATACGTTTGATGCCCTAGAAACTGTTGCATAGAGCCAGAAAGGCAGGACCCAGCATTCATAAGAAACTGGCACTTCTACACAGCAGTACAGCACCCCACACTAAAGTATCAAACACCATTTGAGGTGCCCTTCACTTGCTACTTCAAAAGCATGATCACCTTCTGAGCTCCCTTCTTAAATATGCAGACCCTATCAAGATGTCTCAGAAACTGTGGGCTACATCGCATACAACAGCATTTAGTACCTATGTAGGGGCAACTAAATGGATCCCTGAGGAATCCGGAGACCTATCTGTCTGAACAAAGGCTGATATCTTTCTTAGGAAGGGATGATAAACTCCTCTGACTCTCATGCTTGGACTTCTAGATAATATCCCTGAATGTCGTTCGTTTTAGAAGGAATGATCCAATCTAGGGTGCTTAGCAATCAACTATATTTAGGATTCAAACCTCCCGTATTTAGGATTCAAAAAATCTTCAGGGTTTTTTTCAGGTGTTTGTTTTTTTTTTTAATCAGAACATCAAGCATCTCCCAAATGTCAATCATAGTTATTTAATATAACAACCTAAATATTTGATTAAAGAACTGGCTAAGTAAGAGATGCTGTCTACTCCTCTTAGTGCAGATGTGCCTCTGTGTGTGCCATGAATGCGCTAAACTTAAAAAGGATAGCTACTGAATCATTAATGATCAGAGAATTCCCACTGATGTAAAGAGATTATTCATATTTCAGGATTCATAGGTGTTTTTTGTTAGTTTGGAGTTTTTGTAATCCATTGACTGCTTAAGGCAGTATACAAATAATGCTAGAAATAGCAGTGTCGCGGGTTGATGCTGGTTAAGCGCCAGGCACCTACGAAAAACTATTCACTCATTTTCCTCTGCTATAACTAAGCAGAGGAGGGGAAAATTAAAACTTCATGAGTTGAGATAAGGATTATGGAAAAAAAACACACTTTAAGGCAAAACAAGTTCAAAACTTAAACAGTATGAAGAAGATTTATTATTAACAGAATTAAAAGTAAAAAGGGTAATGAGAACCAAAGCAAACTTTCAGAACATCTTTCTTCCCAGTCCCTCCCTCTTTCCACTAACCGCACAAGGAAACAAAACATGGGGGTTTTTGGTCAGTATTTCACTTCTTAAAAGTCTTTCTTCAGTATGCTTAAGGAAAAGAGTTTCTTCTGCTGTGCTGTGGGATCCTTCCCATGGGAGATAATTCTCTGCGAACATTTCTAGTGTGGTTTTAACTTTCACAAGCAACAGCCTGCCCGAAACTGCTGCAATGTGAAATCCCTCCCACGGGTCAAGCAGTCTTCCCATAACTGCCAGCATGGGTCATTTTAGTTCATGGGGTTTAGTCTTAAGGATGAGCAGATCTAGCTTGGAAGTGAAGGCTCTCTTCCTCTATCTGTAAAAGCAAGGGCCATCTCTCTCTGTCCAAGTTCCTCACTAAATTACAGCTTGTCAGCATCTGCGCACTCTAGTGTGAGCACTCCTCTGCATGGGCTGTGTGTGGATCTCTGCACCCCCCCATGTACCTCATGAGTTATAGGGAAACAGTTTGTTGTATTATGGTCCTCACCACGGCTTGCAGGAGAATTTCAGGTCCAGTGCTTGGAGCACCTCCTCACTCTCCTTTTTTTTCACTGACCTTGGTGCTGCCATGTTGGTTTTCCTCACTTTTACTTTTCCCTGACTTGGAAGAAAGTTGGTGTCTGCAAAGTTGCAGTTGAGAGGTTGATCTCCTCCGGGCTTCGCATTGGGGAATTACTCTCCATGTCTCTCGCTGCTGGCCACGTGGTCCTTGCCGGCACCACACAGGCGGCTCTGGCCTCGAGGGGCCCAGCCGTGCAGTCCCGGCCTCAGGAGGGCTCCAGCGGGGTGGCCCCTTCAGCCTGTGCCAGGATGGGCCCCAGAGGCGCCCCCGCTGGTGGCACGGCCCCGACCGCTGTGCTGGGAAGGGCCCAGTGGCCCTCTCGTCACCCCTTAGAGGAGAGCAAGAAATAGAGCTTCTCGCGGTTTTTCCTTTTATAAATATGTCATCACAGAGGCGTCACCAACTCGACTAATTGGGCTAGTAACCTGCCCATCATCAGAGCCTTCAGCAATTGGCTCTGTGCCAGACATAGAAGTTTCAAACAGCCTTTTTCTTATTGTTTTTTTTTTTCCCTGCCCCTACAAACCAGATTCTGTTAAACCAATACAAGCAGACAGAAATGCAGTCTAAAATGAAGAAAAGGTTGAGCCTTGGGACTTCAATCTAAACCTTATTTAATGATTTGTGTTTTAACAGAGTATTCAGAGTACTGATTTCTACGACGTTCAAACCTTAAATTGATTTTGTATGAGAAAGAAGCAACCACCAAGAAAAAAATAAATTTTAATTAAGTATTGCTGAGTATTAGGTTATTTCTGGCACTCATTTGCTACTGGACATTTCTTAGCACATATTTTCCAGCTGCTACCTTTGTGTTGTTTCTCCACCAGTAAGATGGGGATTAGAGTCTGCTAATCAAGGTGTGGTAGTAAGGTTTCCATAAATTGGATCATGCAAGCCAAAGATGTAGACTGCATATCTTATAATTAATAAATATAAAGGAGTTCTTACCCCTTTTAGAAGTTGTCTGTAGTAAAAACCTCAAGCTTTTAAGTGTAAGACAGACCATGAAATAAATAAAAACTGCTGCTGAGGTAAAAACCTCAAGGTTTTAAGTGTAAGACAGAGAGTAAAATAAATTAAGACTGCTGCACAATTTCTAGAACAATAGAACCAAATGAGTGTAATTTGCATGATCATTGAAAAAATTAATAAAGCTATGGGTTAATTAATAGAAAAGCAAAGAGAAAATGAAAAGTAGGGGCCATAGTAAGACAAGGAAAAAAACGTAACTGAATGACACATAGTAAATAGAACTTGTGACACAGAACACACATTTAAAGAACTCTGAACTTTACATCCTATGAATAACCAGTCAAGGAATTTGTAGTGAGTGCCCAAGTATAATATTTTTACCTTTAGAAAGACAAGGAAATAAATTAGTAAAATAAAATTGTACAGTATCTTAAAATTCAGAGATCAAAATTAGTTAAATATTATACCCTGGTGAATAAAAAAAGAAAAAATCTTATGATCTCTTCACCCAAGCAAATCACAATGTGTTGAATAATTGACATATGAAATAATACCTTTATCTAACACTAAAATCCTTTTTTTTTTCCATTTCTTCTGAAATATCTTCCTTACAATTTAGGACTGCATATAAGTTGGTGAGTATTTATAAAACATAGGAAATTATAGGAACATGTGTACTTAATCTGGAAATTGCTCTTATTTTTGTTTGTGTCTGGTATGAAGATGAGTCCAGTGTCAGCACTTAACAAATCATGTTGATTACTTTCGCGGGAAGTGCTGTGAGATTTTTAATGACTATGGCTGATTAGAGCCTGAAATGACAGATCATGAAAAGAGCAGAGTCTTTAAATTAGGCAGTTAGCATTTTGAGTCAGGGAAAAAAAGACGGAGAAAAACATGCACATATTTTACTGAATCTAACTTAGCTCAGCTATGAAGTGAATAAGAATCTGCTATATGATTCTGGTGCCTTTTCCTACAACATGCAGTAAGCTATTTTTCACATACATTGCCATATATAGTCTTTTGTATCTAAAACTAACATAAGATGAATTTATATATCACATTTTATGATTTGCTTGTAGTGCTCAGATATTGCAGGGGAAAAAAAGGACATCAGTTTCATGCAACAAATGTGGTTTGCTTTTTTTAAATATCATTACTTTGTGGGTAAATATGCATACCACATACGTATAGTCAACACTGAATAACATACTACACCAAAAATTGTATTTATGATTCAAAAAAACCAAAAAGGAAACAAGCAAGAGAAGTGTAATTTTGTCCAAATACAACATTGATATCTGGTTAACTCCCCCATGTCTTTCTCTGTATATGTTTAATTCCTAGAAAGGATTACTAAATACTTTTGAGTAGTGAGTACACACTATATATTATATTATTGGCCAGGAATCCAGCCTACACCATTTCTTTGATCTTGGTTGTCAGTATAACTACTTTTAAAGCAACCACTAGGAATATTTAGGAAGTATTTAAAATGAGAAAAAAAAATTTTTGTGATTTTCCATTAAAATACTTTTTGAAAAACAAACAAATAAACAAAACTAAACCCGCCAAAATAACAAAAGATTTGAAAACAGGTGTTTCCTTAGAGAAGCTGTTGTAAAGATTGGCCTAAAACAATCTCAGAATGAGTAAATAGGAAAACTGAGATCAATCTTGGGAAACAAACAAAAAATAAACCCCTTTCTTTTAATTATTTTGGTATTGAGGCACTGCATCTACTTGATGTGGCTCTGCTGCCACTGCCAGGCTGACTGTCTCTGTCTGAAGGCTTTGTAATATTTTGATGGCTACACTGACAAGGGAATGCAGTTAACAAGGTGTGCTCAGACTGTGCCTACCCCTCAAGCTGGAATGAATGCTATAAACATTAACATCCAGCAAAATCAAGAGAGTGAACATCTAAAAAAAAATACAATTCTTGACACAATACTTCTCTTCTAGAAAGGTGTTTGACTGAAACCTTGGAAGAACTACCACACAGGAAAATATGCTTCAAACACACCATTGTTCCTGCTGCTTCATATTGTCTGCTTGGTGATCCAGGACTTAGTATGTTGGCTACGTCCATACTTGCCTGATACAATGTTTACTTGTATTGTATGTCCAGGTTTCCTTTTGGAACTCTATTTTCATAGCCAAGCAACATAACAGCACTTTGAACTCACCCACCATTCTCAGAATAACCTATTATCTCTTAGTACTGGAGATGCTAAGACAGTTTTTCCTGTGGAACCTAAACTGACGTTAATCTATTTTCATCTGCAGCAGTATCCCTTGTGGTTCACTGCCCATCCATTGTAGAACTACCTTTCGTAGCAAATCTAACAATTTTTCTAAAAAAAACTCGATTCCTCTCATTACAGAATTCCATTGTTTGGAGCCTGATAAAGAAGCATTCTGTTGGGAAAGAGATATTCAACAATTGTCAGAGAGGTTTGTCCATGGTGCATGTATGAATCTTGTAATTAAAGGAAAATCATATGGCAACTAGAGTTCTTTTCTTTTTAAGGTAAAACATTTGTTCTCCTACATGACTTATAGCTAACGTGCCAGAAATGGATCTGAGGATGAAATAGTTATTTACATGTGCACTAGCAGTATTTACACTTTATAGCAAAATATGCAACAGGTGCAAGGTACATATCTGGCGTAACAAAGGCTTGCCATCTGTTGGGATAGATTTTGGAATACGCTGCTATTTTCACTAAGTGATTTTAATACAAGATATGAAAGAGGAATACTTTTATTAGCTCCAATAGGATTTTTACAATTTTATTTTTTTCCTTTCGAGTTTATCATCAATAACCATTTGACTTCTCATATAAATACAGCATGTATTTTACATCTACAGTGATTTTACCTGAAACACTCAATAACTCTTATAAAATTTGTTGATCTAGAGGCAGAAAATAGAAAGAATCTCTTATGATATATTACTACTTCTTAAGACTCCAAAACAAACTAACCTGAGAAAGAATAATCTATCAAAAAATATTTATGTAGCAAAATTCATAACAGCAAAAATCCTGTGACCTTAGATCCATGTTGACTCTTTTAGCTTTGCCTGTTGAAAGTGTTGAGAGAAATGGCTTCTGTGAGAAATGGAGTGACTGTTGGCTACTCAAGATAAGAATGGTAAACATTCAGAAGGATTAGGAACAACAAACAAAAAATTCTCTCCTCTTTAACATAATCGGCTTTTGTTAAATATTCATTGCATGTTCAGCGCACATGGACTAGAGTGGGGAGCTCTCTTCTGGGAAACATCAATACACAACAGCCCTTAATTTACCTTCTAGACCTACCTCTTACCATCCCAGGGCCTTTTAGGAGAAGAGAGGCTTGGAGATTTGCTAAGAGTATGCCATCATTCCCTCACAATCTGTCTGCCTGTCTTCTTAAACAGAAGAAAGGTGTTAACTTAGGTTATCAACCTTTTTAAGATGCAGCCCTTCTGTCTGTCTTGCCTTCTGGATGGTTTGTTTTCTTTTAACTTTGTATAAATTGCCTGAATGATCAGTAAGACAGAACACCTGCAACCAAGAACTATATTTTTGACAGATTCAGGATACCCTCATGAGAAGCATCAACACTGCCTCTGTAAAATGAAATGGTATGAGTTTTCAAGTGGATTGATGATTGAAGATTGGTAACTATTAATTTTCAGTATACTCCTGGATATTTTTCCCATCTGTTGACATTCTCTGGGATCCTTCTGAGCAGTTTGCTGAATAACAGTTCCAGAAACCTCCTCAACAGCTACATTACCTATGGCTCCAACCATTTTTCAGTTTCAATGATATCATGGTGGAAGACTGACATGACTGGAGGTCTACCATGGATAGACACAGGGGGTTTTAGGAAAGAGAGGACAGGAAGGCAAGGAGAGAGAGTCATCCAAAATGTGAGACTGTAGCAAGAATGGGTGGAGCTCTGCTTAGGGATGGGTGATGAACTGGCTGTGTTGGAAGTAGTGTCAGTCGGGATTAGTGAGCAGACCAAGGTGGAAAATATTACGGTGGATGTCTGCTACAGACCATCTGATGAGGAAGTAGATGAGGCCTTTTGCAGAGAGTTGGAATAAATCCCACATTCAGAGTATTGGTTCTGACGGGGGACTTTATGGCAGTATCTGCTGGATGGACAGCACAGCAGGGCAGAAGTAATCCAGGAAGTTTCTGTAGCCCTTCATCACAACTTCCCAAAAGAGGTGATAGAGGACCGATGTGTACAAGTGCTCTGCCAGACTGATAAACAAGGAAGCACTGGTCAGAAATCTGCATGTCAGGTCCATAATTCAGATGTCCAGTAAATAATATACACATATTGTCTATAACAGTTAAGTGTGTGCCTGAACACCCCTCTATTTAATATTTTTAAAATTAAAAAATGCAACCTAGAGCTCTAATACTAGAACTAATCTGCTAGAAAATAAACAATTGAATATTTTAATAGCGTGGACACCATAAATTTAGAAAAATGTCTTGTGATTTTAGATATCAGTTAAATCTATTTCCTAAAACTAAATCTCTTAAAAAATTTAGTGGATGAGGTTAGAAGGCACTTTGGAATCTACTGAGTTCAGCTCCCATGCTCGAACGGGTTGCTAAAGGGTGTGTCCAGTCAGACAAGGCAGGAGTTTCCACAACCACCTTGGGCAATCTGCTCCAGTGTTTGACTACTGCTCAGGTTAAAAAGATGTTTCTTATGTTTAAATGGAATTTCATGGGTTTCAGTTGGTAATCATTGCCTCTTGTCCTGTCACTGGACATCACTGGATACCTCAGAAGAATCTGTCTCCATCTTCTTTATTTTCCCTCATCCCCTCAGGTGAGGGGACACTGGAAGTGAGACAGTGGAACAGTGTGCCCAGAGAAGTTGGGGATGCCCCATCATGGGAAGTTTTCAAGGTCAGGTTGGACAGGGTTTTAAGCAACTTGATCTAGTGAAAGATGTCCCTGATGTTGGCAAAGGAGTTAGACTACATGATCTTAAACTTCTTTTCCAACCCAAACCATTCAATGATTCTATGATAGGTGTCAGTGTTGGATTAGATGATCTTTAGAGGTCCCTTCCAACTCAAGCCACTCAATGATTCGATGATTTATAAACAGTCATTAGATTCTTTGGGTTTTAATTACAGTAACCAGATAAGATCTGTTATAAATGGAGCATCCAAACCTACAACATTCTTTGGTAAAAGGAAAGAAAGTAGAAGAAAATGTCAATGTTTGGCTGTAGGCCTGAATTGACAGCAAGATGGCAAAAGACAGACAACCATCGTAAGAGAAGAATCTAACACTGATCAATATCACCAGTTAGTCTTGTTCAACTTGACAGAAGGGAAAATATGAATAAAAAATGATCCTGATAAACGTGCAGTAAAGCTGTATCTTACAAAACCATTTCTTAGAGAAAAGATTTTTGCCAGTTAAATATTTAATGACACTACCTGATATTTAAAATTAATTTGGCAAATAAAATTAGGAAATAAATATTTTAACATTAACTATGGAAATCTTGAAACAGCATATACTCCAGCCCATTGTGGAATAATGACTCAATTAGTATGAAAACCACTCTTGAAGCAGACTTTTATAATATCTTCCTCTTCCTCAACTATCAGTCTCATCACAGATACCAGATATTTAATATACACATATGATCTATAAATATATGTCTGAGAACCCTTCCACTTAATATGCTTAGAAAAGCAAGTTATGGTTAACAATAGTAAAAAATAAACATAGATATAAAATATGTCTTTAGGAGATATATACACTAGGAAGAATTTTCTATCATTCTGCTGTAGCAATGCAATGTTAACTTTCAATTATTTCATTGCCACATAGTGTGTGATATGGATATTTGAAGGAAGGTCAAATGTAAGAGAGTGAGCTTTCCAACTGTTCATTCAAAATTAGGGTATAAAGTAGACTAAAACAAATAAGGGTTCTATTAAAAAATCTTAAGAACTAAGCATCCTACTGAAAATACAAAATAATCTCTAAAAATACTATTTTTATATGAAGTTATAAGTTTTAAAATAGAATTATTTTTAAAAAGCAAGAGTCATATCCTGCTGAATCTATGCTGTCTCCCAAACAATTCTGTAACATAAACTTTTCTTTTTAAAGTTTTCTGCCAGTGAATTCAAGGAGAATGGGTGTTTCAAATAAAATCAAAGAGCAGTTCCTATCAGAGTAACTGAGGTCCCATGGGCACAGCTGAGCCATGCCCACCTGAAGGTCCATGCCATAGCTTGGTCACTACCTGCCCCTATCCCCAGAGAGGTGCCCCATGTCCTGGGCTGGGGCTGCCCCTGTGCCCCCTGGCTGCCCAGCTCCTGGGGATGGTGGTTGGGTGATCCCAGTCTGCCAGCCCCTGCCATGATGGACCCCCTCATGCTCCCAGTATACCAGCTCACAAGGAACCTTCAACCCTTGCAGTGTCCTCACACTAATGTGAATTCTTCAGAGAAAACTCCACTCCAGTCTAGGGTCCCAGATGGTCTTTAGTTTCACTTCACTGCCTCCCACAGACTGTTTTATGGGGAGGGTCATTGATTACAGAGTAGACCGGACAATTTGCCTCCTTTGTTTGAAGATTCTCAGTTCAGCAGGCTCTGTTGGCTTCAAGTCTTTCAAACCTCACGTATGACCAAGACAGATCTTCTGCTATGTGTAGCAAATTAATACCAAACTCAAGGCTCAGTAAAATTGTGTGCTAGTTTGATTAAAACTTGAGTAGAAAAAAAAAAAAACCTTTTGTAGTTAAATCTCATAAGAAGCAATTCTAAGGAATGAAAAAGTTCAAACATAGTTTTGAAAAGCCTGAGAAAGAGCTACAGATGTTTTAAAATCCTTTGTTCCTCAATAAGGTGAACAAAGAATCACCAAGAACTAATAATAGAACAGAACAGGAAATTTTTCTCATGTCCTAAAAAATATTTCTAGGATTCCTGAATTCCCATTGCACAATGAAATTAAGTAACAATGTCTGAATTATATTTTGTGAGCATTTGTGAAAACAAAATTAGGAACAGCCCTGGAGATTTGGATGATCTTCTGATGGTTGTGATCTACAGTTTTTTCTCTCGGGGAACCAGGTATGGCTTATTCTTTTTATCAAGTGATGATAAGATCCACCTTTTATGTGACAGTTAATTGGTCAGAATACCCGCCTGAGTGAGAGAGACACAAATCTCATAAAAATGATGGTTACTTCTCCCTCCTTCCCCCTCTGTCTCTTTCTCATGCATTCTTCTTGTTGCAATTGAGCTGTATATAGTCTGTGGAATTTAACATAAAGTACTGGTTGTTTTTTTCATCAATGATCTTGGGTTCTTTGCTTTTTTAATACCAAACACTTGTAAGCTTGCGTACCATAGTAATTTTGAGTCAGCTCTGTGTGTGTGTAACAGTGCAGCATTTGAGGAATAGTGTGTTTGCCTTGATTCGGAGCTGGAGTTTTTTTTGGTTGGTTTTTTTTTGTCTGAGGCTGTACAGTGAGGCTGGAGGCAGAGTGAGTATCTATTGTGCAACCTGAAAACTTCAGCTAGGCACCAGTGGGAAAGAAGCAGAATGTTGTAAGAGAACACCTTCAAACAAGCCTCAACAAGCCCAAGACTGAGGGGAAGGAGGAAGACCCCCTTAACTGTGAACACCATACTCTTGACAAATGTGCTGATGACTTGCTGTAACTCTGACCCTTATTCTCAAGGAAAGCTGCTGACTCCTGACAACAGAAGAACATTGAAAGGTGAGCTTAATACTAGAGAAAAATGTATAGATATGTCTTAGGTTACAATGTAAGATGTAACCAAAAGTATGTATTCTTTCACCATCTGTTAAAACCAGGTGGGGCAATGTTCTTTATCTCTTCCATGACACATCCCTGATACCTCCCTCCAGAGGGATATTTTCTGTTAATGGGCCATCTAACCTCACTGCATGACTCATAAAACTACATCGTTCCCTTGTGAGATGCTCCACCCAGGAGGAGGAACCAAGCATTCCCACCTGGATATAATCTGAGGTTTGGAACACCACACTCAGCCCTCACCTACTGGATTCCCAGAGGAGAAGACCTATGTAACCACTGCTGGAACTTCGGAGGAAGAACAGACTCTTCTACAGAGTCACCGCTTCAACAGGACCACATCTATCACTTCAGGAGGACTGCAGCTACCATTTAAATAGATTGCTACCACCGCCCTGCCTGACAGGGTGTCAGCTTGTATCCTGACTCTGTCAGCATTTCTGTACTATTGCATTTCTTTTTAATTTTCCTATTAAATTGTAGTTCTGATTTCAAGTCTCTCACTGGTTTGCTTTCAAACTAGTACAAGATACTAGAAAGTTCTCCTGTGTAACAATTTCTAAATTATTATGCATGAGCCATTTCTGTTTGAATTCTGTTTGAATTTGGACAAGGAGTACGAGCTTTTAGTGCAAATGGTGTGCTAATAGGAGGTGAATGTTCTGTTACAAATTGGCTTTTTAAACTTTGACTAGACTAATAATAAATTTTTGTCTTCATAAATACAGCATGTCCCTTTTTACCATAATAAGGTTTTGACTATGACACTAAATGGGTGTGAAGAGTGGAGGTTAATCCTTAATCATAAACATAGGAATTTTGCCATATTTATATGACAAAGAATCACAAGGTCTGTGGTCACACTGAAATCTGATAGTGTTGGGTCATGTGCCAACATGTTAAAATGGTAGCCTTAAGCAACAGAACAATTTTCTTTCTTCAAAATATTTCTACTCTTTCTACAATATTATATCAAAAGATAAATAAAAATTGCTCTTTCCCCTCTTATTACTTTCTCCTTAACTCATGTATTTTCACCACAGACAGTGTGTTTACCAATTATACGGGTATTTCTTGTTGTGTGGCTCGATAGCAGCGTGTAGTGGTTTAGTTTGTGGGTTGACGCAGCATCACAGAAACTTCACAAGATTTTTCTAGTGGGATTAATATTTTTTTAGGTTGGTTGGAGTACAGTGTAGGAGGAAGATAATGTGCTCCAGATCTGATCTTCATAAACTGACCTACGGTCAGGCACCAAAGGCAATTTAAGAATTTGCCTACTGAACACAAAATCTCATGCCGACATGGAGCAGCTCATGCCAAGCTTCTACTTTCTGATTGTGTTAGGAGTACAATAGAGAAAGGTGCAAGAAATGCAGATTTTTGGAATATTCTGGAGACAGTTCTTTGCTGGTGCTGGAGAGGCTAAGGGAGGCACTCTGATGCACCCACTGCTGAAAAATAACAAAAAGTAGTGGTGGATAGGAAGGCTGATAGAATCTTTGCTGTAACTGTGATATAACAGAATTTAGTGAGGAAAGCAAACAGAAGCATAAAAAATTCATTCTAGTAAATGCAGGCTTTGGCTTGCTCAGGGAACTGCTAGGCTGGACCTTGTGGCATCTTGCCCTGCAGGGGCCCAAAAGACTTGGATGATCTTTCAGGACAACCTCACTAACGCACTAGAGCACTCTGTCCAATATTCATAAAATTAAGTAGGCATAACAGGAAGCCACCCTGACTGAATTAAATGCCAAAAGAAAGCATATGGAAGATAAAAGTGGAGAAAAGACACCCAAGAGGAATATATAGAAAATGCCATGTAATGCAGGGATGGAATTCAGAGTGACAAAGCTCAGCTGAATTTCCAAGTAGTGAGTGATGTGAAAGGTAACAAGAAATGCTTCTATAAATATATAGCAGCAAGGAAGAAGATCAGGGAATTGTCAGGCAACCAGCTGATGAAGAGCATGGAGAAACTCGTTGAGATAATAAATGTCTTCTTTAACTAAGTATTTACTGGCAAAATCTGCCAACAGGACTTCTATGCTTGATGAGGGAATTCAGACAGAAATACTACTAACTACATAAAAGGTTCAAGATAGGGACCATTTTGACAAACAGGATATACACGGTTCAATGGTATCAGGTGGGATACATCTGAGGGTGTTATTGCATCCAAATTTAACAGCCAGTCTAAAGCCAACTCTGCTTCTGGTATACCATTGTTCAACCCCAGCCATCAACTAAGACTCATGCAGCTGCTCACTCAATCCCACCTGGTGGGATGAGGGAGACAATTGGGAGAGCAAAAAAAGGAGAAAACTTGTGTGCTGAGATAAAGACACTTTAATAAGTAAAGTAAAAGCCACATGCACAAGCAAAGCAAAACAAGGAATTCCTTCACTACTTCCCATGGGTGGGTGGGCAGGCATTCGTCCATGCCCAGGAAAGCAAGACGCCATCATCTGTAGTGGTGACATGGGAAGACAAAATACCATCATTGCAAGTGTCCCCCCCGCTTTCTCCTCCTTCTTCCAGCTGTATATGCTGAATATGATGCCATGCGGTATGAAATTTTGCCTGTTGGGGTCATCTGTCCTGCCTATGTTGCTCCCCAATTTCTTATGCACACACAGTGTCCTCACTGGAGGAGTGGTGTAAGGCCTTGTCACTGTATAAGCACTGCTTAGCAATAGCTAAAACATCCCTTTATTATCAACACTTTTCAGCACAAATTCAAAGCATAGCCCCATAATAGCTACTATGGAAAAAAATTAACTCTGTCCTAGTTAAAACTAGCACACCATATTAGTATGCAATTATATGCACAGTCTTTGCAAAGGATTTAACAGAGGGTACTGTTTTTTCCTACCTTACGTCAAGAAACTTGAACAGGGGATTTCTGCTATACCTTTCTGGCAGTGTAACTTCACTTATCTGGCTAACTCATACACATCGCTTTTGTTGTGCTCTAAAACTGGTTTCTTTCCAGGTTGAATTCAAGCTCATCAGCAAATAGCTATCACTTTTTATAGCTCAAGGGTCTCTGTTTTCTGCCTACGCATTTATTTTCAGCCTCAGCTGTCATACTGTGATTGTGCATTTTACATCCTTAGAGGAGATAACCTCTCACTGAGGTTTTCAGGGATGCGGTTTTCTGACAACTTCAGGACATTTTAATTGAATCTGGCACACACTCTTTCTATGGCGTTTTCAGGTTTACCAGGATTAATGGCAAATCATGTTATGCATGCACTGTAATACATACCATGGCAGTGGTAAAAGAACTTACATTAAGTATCTTTCTATCTGCTTATTCTTAACGACTATCTAATTACTGGTGTACATTTGAATGTAATTCTTCTCATGTCTAACACTTCTGACAAAGCTGTTTGATGTTATTGCAAGCCGTTCTCATAATTTTGAAGGTGGTGACAACCAGGACAAACTCTAATTTCTGCAAAAAGGCATAAGTCATGCTGAGCATCAAAAAAGGAGAAGGAGATCCCCAGGAACTGCGGAAGTGGAAGCCATGTTCAGGTTTAAAGTGATTGGAAACAACTGGCATGGTTTTACCATGGCTAAACTGTGCTTGACCAGCCTGATTTTCTTCTGTGATGAAACTTCTGGCTCTGTGGATGAGGAGAGAGCAGGACATAAAATTTTCTTTGACTTCAGCAAGGTCCTACATGGTATCTTTATAGCCAAATTTATGAGAGACGGTTTGGATATTCTGTAGATAAGAATGAAAAAAATTGGTGGGACCACCAGATTTTAAGTGTTAGCATTTCAAAGTCTGTCACTGTATTGTATTCTTCACAAATCAGTCCTATATTAACAATCTGGGTGATGTGGCAGAGCTGAGTGGTACCATGTATTGGGTCTGATTGAGATACGAGTTCATTTTTCCTTAGCAGCCCTCACAGTGCTGTGCTTTGCATTGGTAGCTGGAAGGGTGTTGATACCACACCAGTGTTTTGGCTACTTCTGAGCAGCACTGTCCCTCTAACATTCCTGCCACCACCATCAAAGGGCTGAGAGTGGGTAAGATCCTGGGAGGGGAAATAACCAGGCCAGCTGACCCAGATTAACCAACGGGATATTTTATACCACGTGATATAAGCTCAGATATAGGGAGAGAGGAGGAAGTGTGTGTGTGCGCGCGTGTGTTTGTGTACATGTACGTGTACGTACTTATAGTGTTTTCCTTCTAGAGCAACAGCCATGCATGCTGAAGCCCTGCTTCCCGGGAAGTGTCTGAACATTGCTCACTGATAGGAAATAGAGATTTGCTTTTCACTTTGCTTATGCATGTGCAGACTTTTGCTTCTCTTTTTTTACTTTAGTAAATTGCCTTATCTTAACCTACCAGTTGTCTTCCATCTTACTCTCTCCCTCCTATCCCACTGGGAAGGGGAGTGATAGAGTGGCTTGGTGGGCACCCAGTACCCAGCCAAGGTGAACCCACTACATACAAATAAATGTACATAAGGCCCCTTTTATCCTCTCAATTCTCCTCTTTTTTTTTTCCTCCTCCTTATTCTTGTTTTTCCCCACCTCAGTCCTTCACCTACACTCCTTAATAAGCTTTGCATAGTCTCACAGTCCCCCCTCAAAATCTTTACTGTTCATGGTCCTATAATTTCCCTCTCTTATCTGTTGCATGGCTCAGATTGGCTCTCCTTAAAGCTGTGCCTTTTTTTTTTTAACAGTCCGTCAATTAGCAGCTGGAGTGTTTTGGTCTTCGATATTTTCTTGTTTATCACTTACTTATCAGATTTGCATGTCTGTGTGCTTTATCTCTTTCCCTGTTACTTTACCTTATAAAAGGTCCTTGACATAATGAGCTCAATGAACCAAATGCCTTCCAGTCCCACACACTAGCCACTACTCACTGGGGAACAACATTTTAGAAAAGGTCTTGTGTACGCTAGTGAAAAAGAATTTGAGTATGAATCAGCAGTACAACTTTGTCATATATCAGCCAACTAAATACTGGGTTACATAAGTAAGAGTGTAGCCTGCGGTTTGAAAATAAAGATTATTACCCTGTGTGTAGCACCTGTGTGACCCAAGTCTGTGTCATATTGCCTCGGGTTCCAGGCTTGCCAGTACAAGAAAGACACAGAGTCCACAGTACTCATGAAGAGGGTCAGGGGGCTCAGGCATGTGACACACAGGAGACACTGAGAGAACTGGTGAAACTAAAGAAGGATGTCTTTCAAGACTGCTGTCTTTGAGTACTTAATGGGAGGTCACAAAGGAGACAGACCTATTGGTGTTCACAGTGAAAGGACAAGAGGTCAAGGTCAGAAGTTGAAGCAAGGCAAAAATTACTACTACGTATCAGAGCAAAATCCTCCACAGGAAGTATTTAAGCACTGGAACAGGTTATTCAGAGAGTCAACTGAACAAGACACTGAACAGTGGGATCTAACTTTGAAGTTAGCCATGCTTTGTGAAGGGAAATAAACTAGATGACCTCTAAGGGTCCTATCCAACCTAAATTATTCTATCATTCTAATTTAAAGGTCAGTATTGGCCTGGAATGAAATGTTTTAGAGAAAGGAGAGGAACATTCAGCTTCATTTGTAAGATTTGAAATGTAAATTTTGAATCTGGATGAAAAATAGTACTCTGATTTAGTTTAATTTTTGCAAGAGTTCTGCAGAATTTATATTAGCCCATTACAATATGCTTACAAGGGATGCTCTAGGGATAAGTTACACGTTCCTTAATATTACTTGATCTAAGTCTGATTGCAAGTGACTGGATAACAGTCACACATTCCTCATCCAAGTATATGTGAATTTATAAACTATCCTTAGAAACTCTGAGATGTGCACAGGCTGTCTAGGTTGTCCTTTACTGAACCTAAATTATGGAAGTATTCTTTCTGGGTTCTTGTTTCAGCTGCCTGGCCTTGAGGGAGCAGACAGTTGGCATGACCTGGCTCAAGGAGGTAGAAGCACTTTTCAGAGACTACTAGTGACTTTGGGGTCTTTCTGGAATGCAGTGATGGGGTAAGAGCTTCAAACATAGGACTGAATAGTACCCACACACTTTAAAACCCGCTTTTGTAGAAATAAGGGTATCAGCCATAAATCAGACTTTTAATTTATTTCTGTTTCTTGAAACTTGCCCTACCAAATGCATTTTGTTTCAAAATATATTACTAAATTTTTTTCCGCCTCAACCTGCCACAGAAATTCTCGGTCTATTATCTTCTGCATGCAACTTTTGGTCATCTCAAACAGGGTGTCTTTAGCTGGGCTGAATCACAAGCTTTGAAGAAGGGAAGCATTGACACAGAAGTTGCTGCAGAATTTCTCCCTCTCTAGGAAGCTGTTCAGCAGATATCCACCAGAGTGAGAACATGGCTGAGGTTGGCCCTCGTGGTCTTAACTACATCCTCAGCCCTTGTCCAAAATGAAAAGAGCTTTGAGCCCTAGCAGAGTAGCTGTTTACTCCCATAGACAAAGAACTTTTAGAGCTCCTCTCCTTCTTAGTTCTCTGAAGTTTATAAAATTTACCTTCCAGAACTAAGTAATTTGAAGGTTTAAAATATGTTTCAAAAAGCCAAGAAGGTTGGACACATCAACAGGAAGTTTACTTAGGCAAGCAATGGCACCAGAGTCCTCACAAAACCTTATTTAAAATACCCTATGAATACCCAGACTGAAAAAGTAAGTATCTCTTAATTTCCAGGTTTTGGACATTAGCACGTATTTGCCTTCTTCTTTCATGGTTTATTCTATCACTGAATCTCCTATCTCTGCATCAAAAATGCATATTTTTAAGAGTAAGGTTTGGAAATGCTATAAGAGTAAATACCCTATTCTGATAGGGGAAATTCCTTACATTACTTTACAGAGACTCTCTTTTAAAATATATGTGAATGATTTTAGTCTCAAGCATATACAGAATCACCAGATATAATGCTTCAATTTTCATGGTATCTAGTTATAAAGCTGGAACATCTAAGAACATAGACTTTGAGAGAATGTAATAACCAATAAAAAGTAGAAGAAGCAAATGAGGCTCCCAGTGGGATATCTAGGCCTGGAGGGGAAAAAATATTATATTATAAGAAAAGCTGCAATACATATAGTTTACATGTATGAAGGTGAGCATAGCAACTAGCTTAACTTGAAAATAGGTATTTTTATCAAAAGATATCCAAATAACTCACTATTACATTGATTTTTAAGCATCTACATAACTTAAAACAAAAAGGCTAAAGAATGAATAGGAAGATTAAATTTCAGTTTAAAGTTTCCTGATCCTTTGGAGTATACTCACTGCTGCTTTTTCACAGCAGACCACTTCTAGTTCCACAATGGCTTTTACACTATGAGCTGTTAATTTTGTCTGCAAAACCAAACACCTAGAACTGCTTTAACACAACTTTCATTCCTTCATGTCTCTCAAGTCAATCCAGTGTCCATGGATATTATTATAAAAACAGTTCACCAACATGCAGCAATCTGCATACACATAAATAAAAGAACAGTTTATAACGTGAACTAAAGCACAATTTCCCAGTAAATAAATCATATGCTGTCCTTTAACCCCTGATGGGTAGTATAAAGTAGTACAAATTTTTACTTAAATAAGCAGTATAATTATGCATTTCCAAACCAGTACCTTGAGAATATATTCTCCAGAAATTTGAAGCATATATGTTAATTGTGGAGTCAACTATAGTCTTTACTCTATAGGATAATTTATTACCTTTTCCACAGTTCTCAGCTAAATGCTAAAACTGATGCTGTAAATTCAACATCAGACACATTAGTTTCTGAGAAAAAATTGCAACATAACTGCTTCTAATTAAGTAAAATTATCTTTGAATTAATACAGAGGAATTAAAAATCAACCAACTAAACCAAAACAAAAAATATTTAGGAGATAGGATTTAAGATGTATTGATAATGTTTACATATGCTAATACACTCACACAAACAAAAAAATTTGAATCATACTGCTCTAGCCACAGCAGTGTGGTGGTTATTTTTTTTCATGAGCAACAAAATAAAGGCCTATTTCCACTCTTATATTTATTTTTCTGCAGCATAACATATCTTATACACATTTACTTAGGGATAAAGTCCTTCCTAAGCAGGGAGTGATAGGCTTGGTGTTACTACGTCTTCAACTATATGTTATGTTATGCTATATAATATTCCTTTTGAGTTAAAAGCAATCAAATGGAACTCTAGGCTAGAGCTGAGGCCAGTGTTTCAGATTTTCCCAATGCAAGTATCCCAAACCCAAAGAATATCTGTGTATAATTTACTTTTCTTATGGGAATGGTTAATTAGAATAGGTACTTGTAGGAGCTAAAAATATTCATAATTTTTTTCTTCTGCAGCAGAGATAAATGCAAAGTACAGATCTATAACCTTGCTTTGGGCCATATAAGCCTATAAAAGGATAGGTAAATATTATGAACAAAGACACACTGCCTGTATGTCTTCCAGGACAGAAGTTACGACAATTGGAGCTAGAGATGGCATTCTGGAACTCTGCAATATTTTTGAAAAGCGAACAGAAACGATGATGAAGTGACAGAAAAACTTACATAGCATAAATTTGTTTAAACCATTATGAGGTTTAGAATTCCCTTAGGCTATTCATTAATAGAAAACTACCCAGAATGACACTGTATGTCAATTAAATTTATAGGCCATTAATAGAAAATCAATCTTTATGGTTTTAATCAAAACAGAGACAAGAGACTACCCAAACCTTCTGTGGCAGGTGGTAAATGATCACTGCACTATGAGAAACAATTCTCAGTCATGTCATTGCAGTGCTCCCAAGGTAAGTGTCACAATAGGTAGTGTCATTTTTCCTATATTTTCAGGTATTGGTTTGTCTTGGGGTGACTCCATCATGTATATCCCCTATCACGGCTTTATGCCAAACAATTGATTTTGTGCCTTTTCTGTGCCTTCAAACTGAGCTTGAGAGGGAAGAAAAAAAAAGGACCAAGCAAACNTTGGCCAAACCGGCACATGGTTTAATCCTGAAAATCTGATGTATCAGTGGTCTGATCTAGTCTAAAAAATCCTATATACTTTCTTTAGTGAATCAGAATATGTTCCTTTATATCAGTGTTTTATATATATTATAAAAAATATTATGATAATTACTTTTGGGAATGCCATACATGACTTTCACGTCCTGAATATCTGGTCCAATTGTTATATATACTATATTGAAATTAGATTAGTTTTCTTCATCTCTTACTCTCTTTTAACATCAGTTGTGTTCTAAACTTCTAACAAATCAAGTACACTGGTTTAAGAATTATTTTAATGAATATTGGAAATATCTGAAAAACCGTATTATTTAATCATATTGTAATTTTTTAGAGCAAATAGAAATACTAAAACTGTGCTATGTAAGGTCTTTAGTTACTCTGAATGAAAAAAAGGTTATGCTGCTTTTTCTATCACCATAAATATCTTTCACCTCAGTGTCCCTTTGTGAAAATCTCAAATAAGTAAAAATGCATTGAAGGCAGGTTTCCTAATCAGATTTTTATAAAGAGAGATCATTCATTTCTCAGCTTAACAGGGCAGTTGAATGCCAACTGGTAATTGAAGTCCGTCTGAAGAAAAATAAAATATCAATCACACTTGTCATTAAAAGAGAAGTACAAAAGTATACAAATGAATGTGGTTTTCTTTTGACCCAAGGATTTTTTTTAACAGAAATACTGATTTATGCAACCATCAGGCTTGAATGCATGCAACACAACTTTCTCAGATTGAATTCCATTGATTTTCTATAACAACGTCAAGCATTCAATGCATCACAGAAGCCGTGAGACTGAAATAAATAATCCCTTATGAAAGAAAGTGATTCTTCCCCTCTTAAACCCATAGGTGAACATCTCCTTCTGCCTTGCTCTATTGCAGCTTAAGCTGTAAGATGTTAGAATTTCCTAATTCCTTGTCTTCATTTTCATTTAGGATAACATGCTTTGTTTTTCTTATGACCTTCTTTATGCTCTTGCCTCTGGGACAAGTTGTTAAAATTGTATGCCTTTCTGTTTATGAAATGTGAATAGATATAAAGAGCAAAATAAATGCCAGCAAATTAACTCTGAATATAGTTATATGTGATATTGACAGAATCTGAGTAGCACAAAAATCGCCTTGAAAGATGCTATTTCACATGGAAGATTCATATTTGAAAGGTGCAACAGACTTGTAACATGTACTGCACATGCAAATTATTATTTCTGATGAGATCTGCAGCATTTCTGATCACACTGTCAGTCATAATCAGTTTTCTGATATTGTTAGTTCTGGTTATCTGAGTTTAATATTTATAGCTCAAGATACTCATTTACAAATTTGAGTTTGATGGGTTTTGTACTCCACACCAAATTTATTACTTGCTTTGTTATTGATTTGTTAGTTATTTACTCTTCTTTTTCATATGATTTAAAGTTGGTAAATAATTTAAATTCCACTCTGACATTCATTTCAGGCACCTTCAGATGTTATTTTGAAATTCCTACCTTGAACATAAAACCACAGTACTGCTTATGAGGAATCACATACAATTTTCAGCTGAGTGTTTCCATACAAAAAGCTACTACAATTCCCAAAATATTTCACTGATGTACAGCTTGGTTTATCATAAATACATAATGCATGATTTTCAGGTGACACTAAATAAAATTAAAAACTCAACTGTTTTGCAAGTAAGAAATATAACGTAGAGCATCGGATTATCTTCTCACCCTTATTCAATAGCAGCCAAATCAGTTCTTAATTTTTTCTTGGGGTTCCCTGTATCTCAAGGAGTTCCAATGACTATTCTGAAGTTTCCTCACCTGCAAGTAGGCCTTTTACTTTAATTGGCAATAGCAAGTCAATACTGGTACTCATTTGTAATTATAATAGGTCTATATTTGTACCTAATATTGGTAACATAAATAAACAGAAAGCCCTAGTTGAAAGGCATGACCATTGAAAACGTAGTGTAAAAGCGACTGCTAACTTACTAACAATATCTACTTCAGGCATCTTGTTTCTGGTATTTTAATTTCCTCAATGTCTCTATTTTTCTTACACACAGGGAAGAATGACTGACATCTTCAGTGGGATATTTGAGCAGAGTCACAGTTTTGATTCATCTCCTACAACATTTGTTGCCATTTTTTATAAAGGAGGTCTGTGGCAACTATGTTCCTTGATAATAACAATTTGTTTGACAATGTGAACACTGTCATTTTAACATTTTCCTCTGACTTTTAGGGTGGTTTAGAGCAGTAAAGGAAGATGTTTACTAGACTGCAATATCTAATACAATTTAAACCAGCATGTCAACAACCATGAGTTTCACTGAATATAGAAATCAGCTTTTCAGAAATTAGCTCTGCTCTGTCAGCATCCTCATAGTCAAACTTAAGAAGTGTGGGTTAGATGAGTAGACAGTGAGGTGGATTGAGAACTGGCTGAAGAGCAGATCCCAGAAGGTTGTAATCAGTGGCACAGGGTCCAGTTGGAGGCCTGTCACTAGTGGTGTCTCCCAAGGATCAATACTGAGCCCAGTATTGTTTAAATTATCCATCAATGACTTGGATGACGAGGCAGAGTGTGTCCGCAAGTTCACTGATGACACAAAGCTGGGACGAGTGGCCGATGATCCAGAGGGCTGTGCAGCCCTTCAGAAAGACCTCAACAGGTTGGAGAGATGGACGGAGAAGAACTGTCTGAAATTCAATTAAAGCAAATGCAGTATCCTATACCTGGAGAAGAATAACCCACCGGTACAGGCTGACCTGCTGGAAAGCAGCTTTGTGAAGAAGGATGTGGGGGCACTGGTGGACAGCAAGCTGTCCATGAGCCAGCAGTGTGTCGTTGTAGCCAAGAAGACCAACAGAATCCTGGAATGCATTAGGAAAAGCATTGCCAGCAGGTCAAGGGAGGTGATTCTGCCCCTTTATTCAGCCCTGATGAGGCCACATCTGGAGTGCTGTGTCCAGTTCTGGGCTCCTTGGTACAGGACAGACCTAGAGATCCTGGAGCAGGTCCAGTGGAGGGCGACGAGGATGATTAGGGGACAGGAGCATCTCTCTTATGAGGAAAGGCTGAGGAAATTGGGCCTGTTCAGTCTTCAGGAGAGATGACTGAGAGGCGACCTCAGCAGTGTCTGTAAGTATCTGAAAGGAGGGTCCAGAGGATAGAGCCAGGCTCTTCTTGGTGGTGCCAAGCAATAGGACAGGAGGTAATGGGCAGAAACTGCTGCCCTGGAAGTTCCACCTGAACATGAGGAAGAACTTCTTTACTGTGCAGGTGACAGAGCATTGAAACAGACTGTTCGGAGAGGTTGTGGAGTCTCTGTTGGACAAGGTTATCCACTCTGGTATCTTTCAAAATGACCCCATTCTCTGATTCTGTGAGAAAAAAGCAGGAATGCAATATAGCAGTAGGTATGGTCAACAGAAATTGGTAGAGCTGTACATGTAGTGATTCTTTCTGAGACACTATTCTTTCTTTCAGGAATTTTATGAGATCTCATTTTCATAATTGTGTTATACCTAACTGGGCAATGAATTACTGACTGCTATGTAGATTGTCATCTGGAATTGTATACTGCCTTAGGACAGAGAAAGGCATGGAATACATCTCATTTGTATGAATATTTTACTTCTGTGTGTCTTTTCTCATGTGCTATAGGTAGGGAAAAATTGGTTGGCTCTGAAATCTTGTGTATTATGTTTCCTTGTCCTTGATGGGAGAAAAGATGGTTTTTGTCAGGACAACAGCTTCTGTTGATACAAACAGAGCACTTTGGGGATAATTTAACAGATGTTAGTTGAAAATGGCTAAGAGTATTCAGTAGGGGAATAACATGTGAAAAGTTATATTTAGTATTTCATTAATAAAATGGAATGTACTTCATCAAATACATGAAAGATATCTGGATATCTTTATAAACTCACTGCAATCTCCTTTCAGGTAGTTGTAGAGAGCGATAAGGTCCCCCCTGAGCCTCCTTTTCTTCATATTAAACAGCCCCAGTTCTCTCAGCTGCTTCTCATAAAAACCTGTGTTCCAGACCCTTCAGCAGTTTTTTTGCCCTTCTCTGGATAAGCTCTGGCATCACAATGTCTTTTCTTAGTGAGGGGCTCAAAAGTGAGCACGGGACTTGAGGTGCAGCCTCACCAGTGCTGAATACAGAGGGACAATCACTGCTCTGGTGCTGCTGGCCACATTATTGCTGATACAGGCCAGGATGCCATTGGCGTCCTTGGCCACCTGGGCAAACACTGGCTGTTCAGTTGCCTGTCAACTGACACCCACAAGTCCTTTTCTGCCAGGCAGCTTTCCAGCTGCTCTTCCTCAAACCTGTAGCATNCTCAAACCGGTAGCATTGCATGGTTTTGCTGTGACTCAAGGGCAGAACGTAGCCCTTGGCCTTGTTGAACATCATGCAATTGGACTCAGTCCACTGATCCAGCCTGTCCAGATCCATCCCTTTAGAGCCTTCCTACCCTCCAGCAGATCAGCAACCCCACACAACTTGGTGTGAACTGACTGAGGGTGTATTTCATCCCCTTGTCCAGACCATTGATAAAGATATTAAATAGAACTGGCCCCAACACAGTCCAGGGGAACCCCAGTAGCGACTGACCCCCATCTGGGTGTAGCACTTTTCATCACCCCACAGTACGGGCCCAGCCATCCAGACAGTTTGTTACCTGGCAAAGAGTGCACCTGCACAAGCTGTGAGCAGCCATGTACAGCCTTGTATGGTTGCCACCAGACTGTTGGCTGAACTTGGCTTCCAGCACTAGACCTGCTCTTATAACTCAGTTGCTGATTTTGTCTGTTCTGCCTGTTTTGCTGTCACCCTCAGCTTCTGACTTGCATTGCCTTGTGGAGTAACTCACTTCTGCTGCTCCCTGGCACACATAACATCACCTCTTTCACTTTCAGATGTCCTCTTTTTACTGCCAGATGGATAGGAGGTTGCTTTGGCTTCATGTCCCCAGGTTCAGCCAGTAAAGAGTCTGAGCACACATTCCTGATTCACAAGCAAATACAGCTGGTCACACAGATAAAAACAGCGGTCCCATAAACATGAACAGCATACCCACTTCTGTTCCTCCTTTCCAGCTGATTGGGTTTAAATCTACTTGTAGAATATGCACAAGCACAATGTGCTTCTTTTCAGTAGCTTGGCCCAGAGCCTGGTCTCCTCCACTTCTTTGAATCTGAACCCACGGGTATCAGACCCATGGCCTGCCTCTCTGGATAAGGTCATTCGTGCCCCTTACTCTACTCATTGGCTGGTCCAAGTTGAACTTCTCTAGTGGCTTGTGTATGTATGAACATAGAGGACAGAGAGACACACCTGGAAAAAAGGAACAGTGTCATAAGAAGAAAGGACAGATTTCAGTTTTCAAGCAGATGATTTCATAGAAGTGCACTGACCAACAGGTTGCTTACATACAATCAGTGACTTTGGGCCCCTTTTCCAAACTCTTTCCCTGTCCCACTTGTTCATTCCAAGACACCTTCCTCCAGACCTTTGATCCTTTCCCTAAGTATCCCATAATAAATTTTACACATTTTCACCATTTTCTTAGAACACTTCATACTAAGTTTTATATAAACCCCATGTCTTTTTTTTTTTTTTNCATTAATAAAATGGAATGTACTTCATCAAATACATGAAAGATATCTGGATATCTTTATAAACTCACTGCAATCTCCTTTCAGGTAGTTGTAGAGAGCGATAAGGTCCCCCCTGAGCCTCCTTTTCTTCATATTAAACAGCCCCAGTTCTCTCAGCTGCTTCTCATAAAAACCTGTGTTCCAGACCCTTCAGCAGTTTTTTTGCCCTTCTCTGGATAAGCTCTGGCATCACAATGTCTTTTCTTAGTGAGGGGCTCAAAAGTGAGCACGGGACTTGAGGTGCAGCCTCACCAGTGCTGAATACAGAGGGACAATCACTGCTCTGGTGCTGCTGGCCACATTATTGCTGATACAGGCCAGGATGCCATTGGCGTCCTTGGCCACCTGGGCAAACACTGGCTGTTCAGTTGCCTGTCAACTGACACCCACAAGTCCTTTTCTGCCAGGCAGCTTTCCAGCTGCTCTTCCTCAAACCTGTAGCATTGCATGGTGTTGCTGTGACTCAAGGGCAGAACGTAGCCCTTGGCCTTGTTGAACATCATGCAATTGGACTCAGTCCACTGATCCAGCCTGTCCAGATCCATCCCTTTAGAGCCTTCCTACCCTCCAGCAGATCAGCAACCCCACACAACTTGGTGTGAACTGACTGAGGGTGTATTTCATCCCCTTGTCCAGACCATTGATAAAGATATTAAATAGAACTGGCCCCAACACAGTCCAGGGGAACCCCAGTAGCGACTGACCCCCATCTGGGTGTAGCACTTTTCATCACCCCACAGTACGGGCCCAGCCATCCAGACAGTTTGTTACCTGGCAAAGAGTGCACCTGCACAAGCTGTGAGCAGCCATGTACAGCCTTGTATGGTTGCCACCAGACTGTTGGCTGAACTTGGCTTCCAGCACTAGACCTGCTCTTATAACTCAGTTGCTGATTTTGTCTGTTCTGCCTGTTTTGCTGTCACCCTCAGCTTCTGACTTGCATTGCCTTGTGGAGTAACTCACTTCTGCTGCTCCCTGGCACACATAACATCACCTCTTTCACTTTCAGATGTCCTCTTTTTACTGCCAGATGGATAGGAGGTTGCTTTGGCTTCATGTCCCCAGGTTCAGCCAGTAAAGAGTCTGAGCACACATTCCTGATTCACAAGCAAATACAGCTGGTCACACAGATAAAAACAGCGGTCCCATAAACATGAACAGCATACCCACTTCTGTTCCTCCTTTCCAGCTGATTGGGTTTAAATCTACTTGTAGAATATGCACAAGCACAATGTGCTTCTTTTCAGTAGCTTGGCCCAGAGCCTGGTCTCCTCCACTTCTTTGAATCTGAACCCACGGGTATCAGACCCATGGCCTGCCTCTCTGGATAAGGTCATTCGTGCCCCTTACTCTACTCATTGGCTGGTCCAAGTTGAACTTCTCTAGTGGCTTGTGTATGTATGAACATAGAGGACAGAGAGACACACCTGGAAAAAAGGAACAGTGTCATAAGAAGAAAGGACAGATTTCAGTTTTCAAGCAGATGATTTCATAGAAGTGCACTGACCAACAGGTTGCTTACATACAATCAGTGACTTTGGGCCCCTTTTCCAAACTCTTTCCCTGTCCCACTTGTTCATTCCAAGACACCTTCCTCCAGACCTTTGATCCTTTCCCTAAGTATCCCATAATAAATTTTACACATTTTCACCATTTTCTTAGAACACTTCATACTAAGTTTTATATAAACCCCATGTCTTTTTTTTTTTTTTTGTTACAAAATTCCCTTCCAACTGCATGCTTTAAGGAAGTCCTTTGTCCTTTAGACAATAAACACATTTAGTTTGCATGGTTTTCTGGGGAATTTATTTTGCTGACTCCTTTTGGTGAGCTTCCCACCAGGCAAGATGAGATAATAACTGTCCTTTAATAGTCAAAGAAGTAGCTGAGCCAGTATACTCTTTCACTGACTATGTTGCCAAGGTTCTTTCACCTGTCACTGCTTCTCTGATTCTTTCCATGGTTTTGTTCAATGTGATCAACCTTTAGTGAGATAACTTAGGTAATGAAAGACATGAAATATAGATATTTATAAAATATCCTATCTGGTAAATGTCCTACAAACTTTTTTGTACCCTCCTTACAATAAAATAGGCAAATATTTCATTTGTATATTTATTTCATTTCTATATTTGGATACATACATAAGACTGCAGTTTTCAGGTTCCAGGGCTGCTTTTGCTCCATAGTAAACCAATGTCAGAGCAAGGTAACTCTAAATGAAGCACAGGCCAGCTCTTTTTTCCCTTGTTTCCATACAAAGAAAACCCACCTGTATGTTCCAATAGCAGGTACCCTAATAGATACTAGATGCCAATCTGCAAAGCAAGATGCTGTCATAGATTACACAAGCATGAAAAAGAATGTCTAGACAGAGCCTGAAGACCTTTTGCCTTTGGCACAAATCACAGTTGTTCTATTTCAGTTTGTATTCAGAGTCTGGGAAGCACAGGAACAGAAGCCGTAAAGAGCTTCCTCATTTTCTCTGGTTTAAGCAAGAAATCAAGTAAAAGTTAGAGTGAAGAACCTAAATAAGCATTTAAATAAAGCAGACATTTTCTATGAGTGGCAGAATTAGTGAAATCTCTTCAAAAGATCTGTGTCATTTTTTTCCCAATTCATTTTCCTCCACGGTATCACCTACATAATTTGTGGGTTTACCCATGTGTCCAGCCTGAGTTCTGGATTGTCCATAGGTATGCTGGTGTTGTTTCAGTACTTGTATGCTGGCTGTCCAGTTCTGCCAGCTGTTCAAAGGAGACCTTAAAATTTGGATTTTTCTTATGATCACTGATTTTTATGAAACTTGTTTTTGATACCCTAACATTTCTCTCATGTTTAGCAGAACTCAGGTGAAAAGTTATAGGGGTAGGTGGATTTAGACAGACAAAGAAAAGATAACTCGTAAGTCTTCTTTCTTCACAATACCAGGCTGAAAACAGAAAACTTGAGAAAGAGAACTCATTATTATTATTCTGTCTATTTACAAACTTCAAAAGTTATATATGTGAAAGATAGTAGAAAGCTAATTTATTTACTTCCCTTGTGAATTCTTTGTATGTCAAATGTAATTTCTTAGGAAGATGAAGATCATAGGAGATCCTACAGACCTTAGACAGAGGGTTGGGTTTGGCTGTCTGGCTTCTTAGATAAGTGGGTAACAGACACATTTTGTCCTGGAAACTTGTTTCCAAGCTTTTTTTTCAGTAAAAGGGAAAAAAAAACCAAAACAAACCCAGTGTGTATTATTTGATGAGAATTATATTTTATTTCTGATGGCAGAAAAGCCATTGTTTCCTTAGTCTTCTCTCTGTGCGGTGACATAACCATGTACAACCTCCTTTCTCCCCTTCTTTATTTCTCTTTGTGAGAATAGTCTTTAGGATCACCCTCATCCTCTGGGCAGATGATCAGTAGTTGGTGCAAGAAGCAAAGAAGGCATCAAAAAGCCCTAGCATCTAGGGTGGGTGGTGTTTATAGAAAGGAAATTAGACTGAAAACTGAAGCAATGTTAGCAGATGAGATTTAATATAAAGATATACATAAATCCTGAGAGGCACAGGAAAAAGCTATTTTTGTCTGACTTCTTCATACACAAATCCCTTTTAACACAAGGAGATAGCTAATGGCATAAGTCAAGCAGGTTCCCATTATATAAGGAATAGTGACAAGTTATGAAGTTTGCATGGTTCATATGGGGTCAGGGTGAATGCTAGAAGTTCCAAATGGATGTGTAGGACTGGAACTCTGCCCAAGATACCTGGTGCAATTTACAGTGCAATATGGAGATGTGGAAGGTTATCAGGAAATGCCATATGTGTGCAAACCATGAATAGACACAAAAAACTTCCAGCTAGGGCATCCTCATTGGAATGACCCTCAGTAGCATGTGACCATTCAATTCAGCTACAAACTGTGGAGGGCCTTGAAAAATGTAATAAAAAAAAAACCTTTTACCTCTATTATTTCTAACTCACATCCAAAGGTTCTTCAAATAGACTGAAGCAAAACATAAATCAGCTGGTATCTTGAGCAAGTCAGGTTTTTTCATTTGTTCTCTATTTTGCCAAAATGACTATGATCACTGGTACTTAGGATTCCTTTTTCAGTTTCTAATTAATCAGATATAGTCCAAAAGAGTAATAGAGAGAAAAAAAAAAATCACAAAAAAACCACATCCAATTTTTGGGTTGGCTAGTTTCAACCTTTGCCAATGTTGTATTACAAATCACTACCTTTTTATTGTTAGAAAAGGGAATAATTATTACAGTAAAAAATAACCTAACTTTTAAACCACAGCATTGTAAAAAGAAAAAAAGAGCTATTCAGCTTCTTTATGCTTATATGCAATCTTTACTCAAAAGCACCTGGTTGTTCATAGCCTCCAGTTAGGTATACAAAGATCCATCAGAAAAAGCTATCATGACCAAATGTGAACTTTGATCCGTTTCTCTGCACTTGTATCTTTAATACATCCTTCATCTATAATAGCAAAGAAATCAATTGTAGTATCATGAAAATTGGAAGAGGTTTGTTTAAAACTGCATAAGAAATGCAGTTCTATATATTTAATAAATTAATTTCTTTACTAGAAGGAACAGCTTTAGCAATCAGGTAGGGCACTTATTTTTAATAACTGAAGAACAGGTTTCAGAAAAAATTAGGAACTGCTGAAGTATTTCAGAATGCAGATGATTAATCCTTTACTTAGACACTAAAGAAATAGCTTTTAAAAATAGATCCTTATTTATACAATGATGGTCAGCTATAGACTTTTGTGGAAGTGTACAAACACTTTCAAAGTCTGAGACTGTCTCATAATAAAGATACAGAAATGGCACCTTAAAATGCTTAGTGTCTCTAATACAATATAGCCAAGAGGAAGAGTGACATGCCTCCAGGTCTTTCCTTAAAGGGTTATTTTTATCTTAATCACTGAAATAAAAGAAAAAATAAATCAAGCAGGACTCCCAGCTCCCAGACTGATGTGATCACTGGGCTACATAGTCAGAGTTCACTTTTCTTCCCTTGCCTGTGAGTCCAATGATCCAGCACAAGAAGATGAAGCATTTTTAAATTCCTGAATTCCCATACTCAAACAATTAGAATGCACACCACTATCATCACTAAAACTTCTTTTTCTGGACTTTTTACAAGGAAGAAAAAAAGTAGACATTTACAGAGCAATATTTTTGACATTTATCTTATGATGAGATGAATAACACCCAAAAGTAAACATAACTTTTCACTAACTATAAATATTTTAGAGTAGTGGAGATGAATTTCATTACTTCAAGTTCCCATGATAACATGGAATGCAAAATGCTAAAATACTCTATTTTTTTCAAGCAGAAAGTAGACTTTAATATAGATCCTGCAGTCAAGTCAGTCGAAAATACTGACCATGCTTTATGACCAATATATTCTAAGAATGATTGGTGGATCCACCGAAAATAAGAAATTTGTAGGAATACCTGATTTGTTTTTCTTAACAGGACTTAATGATGAGGTAGGTGCCCCCTTGTTCAGCAGTGTCCAAGACTTGTATGACTCTCAGTATGTCTAGAAGGACATCTCTAAATAATGATGGAATACTGGGCTGACTAAAATTAAATACATGAGATATTTTTAATCATGCAGATAGATGACCAGGAATCTTTGCCAGTATAGCCTTTCATTGACTATCCTACTCTTCTTCATTCTACTGATTTCATTTACCTCATCTCACAGCTTTACGTTTCCTTATTCATAAAAATAATTAACACAAGCTAGGAGCATTACAAATCCATTGCCAGCAGGCAAAGACACTCCTGTAACAGTTTCTTTCCAGAGTAGAGTTGTGAGGACCGATATCTGACAAAAAGACAAGGAAGGGATAGGGTGAAATCAGAAAATACCTCTTTACATTCATAAAAGTGCATACATATAAAACACACATGCAAGTGAGACAACATTTTGGTTTCAAGTACTTATTGCTTGACAAGTGGACATATGTGCCTTGGCTTCCTTTCACTTTCTACTCTGCTGGTAATACAGAGCAGCTGTGACCCTAAATTTAAGCTAGGATTATGACTGTTATCTCTTGACAAATTTTTTCACAATTCTTCAGACATTTTTGCTGATTCAATACCACTTAACACTGGCATATATCCAGATTTCTGCAGAAACTGCAGTTATGCTGAGCTTGTGAAATGTCTTTATTTTGTACAAAGACAGAGATCTGAGTATTAGAGCAAGCCTCAGTTTCATATAAAATGAAGTCAGGATTTGAATGAAAAAGGTGCGGTTTGATCCTTCACTACCACACATCTAGAGTGATTATACAGATTTGATGGCAATTTTAGCTAGACATACACCAGAGTAAAACCACTGACTTAAATATGGTAGAAGGGCCGGATTCTGCTTTTTTTTTTTTCTATAAATATGTGCGTGTGCATATGTGTGTGTGTTGAGGGAGGAGATTGTCCCGCTTTGCTCTGCACTGGTGTGGCTGCACCTCAAGTCCTGTGTGCAGTTTTGGGCACCACAATATAAGAAAGACAGTGAACTGCGAGAGAGTGTCCAAAGGAGGGTAACAAAGATGGTGAAGTTCCTTGAGGGGAAGCCATATGAGAAGCAGCTGAAGCCACTTGGTCTGTTCAGCCTGGAGAAGACAGGACACTGAGAAGAGACTGAGGGGAGACTTCATTGCAGTCTGCAACTTCCTTGTCAGAAGAGGAGGGGCAGACACTGATCCCTTCTCTCTGGTGACCAGTGACAGGACTCAAGGGAATGGCCTGAAGTTGTGTCAGGGGAAGTTTAGGTCAGATATTAGCAAAAAAATTCTTCACCCAGAGGTTGGCTGGGCACTGGAACAGGCTCCCCAGGGAAGTGGTCACAGCACCAAGCCTGACAGAGCTCAAGAAGCAGTTCAACAATGCTCTCAGGCACAAGGTGTGATTCCTGGGGCTGTCCTTTGTAAGGCCAGGAGCTGGACTCAATGGTCCTTGTGTGTTCCTTCCTACTCAGAATATTCTATGATATATGCATGTATAAAATTATTACAGTATGGATTCTGGAAGCTTGAACTTGTTTTAAAGCATTAGAAAACTGGAATGAAACATTTCTTTACTCTCACTTGCATTACCTATAATTCCAGATTTGCAAAAACATTTTTTATGTCAAAAAAGAAGGAAAAGAAGATTTTAGATTTCCATATGGCTCTAGCAAACATTGACTAAAATATCTCATGTTGTAGATGTTGTAGTTTTGATATTTTTACCTTTAGAAGCAGAAAAAATTTCAGTATTCAGAACATAAATTAAAAATGAAATAACATAATTTTCCTTTAATTATTCCACTAGCATCTTATGAGTTGTTAATGAAGCTGAAGTAACTTTAAAAACAACAACAAAAAATCTGTCCTTGCTTTTATCTGTACAAGTCAGATTTAATTCTTAAGAAATGTTCCTTGACACTATCTACATACATACACACACAGGATAAAACACAATTATGCCTTTCAGTTGTACTTCTAGTAATTTTAAAGTTTGTGGCTTTTTAAATCACCGACTGTTGGAACAATAAAATGAGATTCAATGGCAACTTAGCAACTCAGCAAGTGCAGTATGATATTTTCCTTGGTGCCGCAGGAAACCTATGAACATTTGATAATGTGTTTTGAAATGTGCCAAATAGTTTTATTTAATATGGACACTTCAGAAAAAGAAGAACTGATCAGCATGTGGGCATTATGGGCATTGCATTGCTCTGACACATTTTAGCAGCATGAGACTTGAACGAGTTCTTTTATTAAATTTCTGATTAAATGTCTGAATGCTTGTGGAGAATGAAAAGTAGGACTGCCATAAATAATAGTGGAGCTAACTGAATATATTTAATTCACAAAAATATTTGTATATCTCTTCTCATCCCATACTACCCATAGGCATTTTTTGTTAAAGACCCCAAGTGCATTTGTTTGAGAAAAACATTTACAAAAATTATGAGCAGTGCACATCTTGTTTATAACATTCTATGTCAAGATTACACTGAGCAGAAAAGGGGGCTAATTTCAACATTTTAACAGGAACATACATGTCCTCAGTATTCATTTTGTACTGAAAAATGTGGAATGCACCATGTTATAAACACTGCGTTTCAGCTTGCTTTTGGGGCTGATAGCAGGTACTGATAGTCATATGACTATACTTGATTGAGCCACTTTAATCTCCTAGAAGATGACTTTAATAAAAGCAGATAGAGAAAGATGACTGGCCAGCCAGTCTTACCAGGTAAGAATTGAAAAAGGACACAGTCCCACAGAGGCTCTTGCTCACTCCTCCACAGTGGGATGGGGAGAAAATCAGTAAGGTGAAAGTGAGAAAACTCATGGGTTGAGATAAAGACAGTTTAAAAGCTAAAGTAAAAGTCCTGCACACAAGCAAAACAAAACAAGGAATTAATTCACCACATCCCACTGGCAGGCAGGTGTTCAGCCACCCCCAAGCAAGCAGGGCTCCATCAGGCATAATGGTGACTTGGGAAGACAAATGTCATCCCTCCTCTTCCTTCTCCTTCTTCCACCAGCTTTATATGCTGAGCATGATGCCATATGGTATGGAATATCCTGTTGATCAGTTGGGGTCAGCTGTCCTGGCCTTGATGATATGTAAGCACTGCTCAGCAAAGCTAAAATATTGGTATGCTATCAACACCATGCTCATTACAAATACAAAATACAACATCATAGGGACTTCTGTGATGAAAATTAAATGTATTCCAGCCAGAAACAACACGAAGAGTGACAGAACTCCTGAATTTGAGTGGTTTGACTCAAAGGACAAATGTCTTTGATCACTGAGAGAAACAAACAAAGCCAGTCGCATTTAACAAGCACTCATCCTCAGAGGGAATGATGACCAGACAAGCACAAAATTCTGATAAAGAAACTGATGAGAAATCTTAACATTTTAAAATTCCTAATCTTGCCTTGTGTGATAATAGGCCAGCAGGTAAAAATTATCTGGTTTTCATTGGTTTGAAATGTTTTCTCACTTTCACCTTTATGTCTACATCAACAACAGAATTGAAGAACCTTGTGAGAAATTTCAGGTGGGACTTAAAAAACTGAAATCTAGACTTTAGATCCTAAAAATATCTGCTTATTTGTAACTAATTTTATAGAATCTGAATTATCCAGACACCTTTTTTTTAATTAAAATTCCCCTATGTCCTAGTTTTCCACTTCTGTGACTACCTACAGCGTGACATTTTGTTTAGAATGTGTGCTGTGTTCTGTAAGATTGCTTTAACTTGACCAATTTGCTGCTTTACACTGCACCTACTTCCTGCATTGAGAATAAATACATTACATGTGGACCAAGTTACTTGCAAAATGTAATGCTACTAATCATTTTACATGCAAAGCAAACTGATAAAAAAAAAAAATTGAATTCAGAGTTAAATCACTACCCTGCAATGCAGGAGAAAACTGAGGTATCCAGATGGCAATTTTCTGCCCTTTAGTTAAATTTAAGCTGGCAGATTCTCCTTGTAACGGACTTCAAAGGTCTTTGTTTTCTTCTTGAGCATAAATACTTACATTATGCAGATAGTCATTTTACTAAGTCTGATTTTATCAATCTCACTTAATTTTGGTATACTGAGTCTTATTCCAAATCTCATATTTCAAAGGACAATTTTTAAGACTCAGAGTAAAATTTATTCTGAAGTCATGGTGTGTCAGCCCCTCTTGCTGAAGTAGCCTCCCTTATTACAGCATCATTATAAAGGTTATTTGGGCCAAAGAGTGAGAGACAGTGTCACACTGAAAATGTTTCTCTAGCTTAGTATGTTAAGGACTTTCAGCTGTGAAGGAAGAGCAACAGTTTTTATTCTACTCAAAAAATGTTTTAAGCATATAATATCAAATTGTCTTAGATTTAAGTTTAAAAAAGATATTTGGAAAAAAGGCCACAAACTCCCCTTTTTAATGACCTTCCTTATCTACGCCAAGACACAGTTGCATTTAATAGGACACATATGAACTCTATTTGACCTATTATTCACCTAATAAATTGTGATCACCAGCAAATGTCTGGTAAATCCGTACATGACAGAAAATAAGAGGTTCCTTTCTTGCAGGGTCCTTCTTGTTGAAGTGCAAATGCATATACAGGCAATTGCTTACACTTTTTTCTTTGTAACAGTGTGTAATACTCTTGATGTGCTAATTTATTCCCTAATGTTCAATTGATTTGATTTATTAAATTTGCTAAATGTATGATCTTGCCCAGTCTGTGGCCTTGTAATCCCAAAGCCAAATCACATAAAATACTATTTTTCTTCTATCACACAAAAGTGTCATCTTAATTATACAATTATGAATGTATTTTTCCTGAAATTATTTGTGTACTAAATTAAAAGAAGAACAATAAAACATCTATCTACAATGGGTGGATTTATGTTCCTTATTTCTATGGTAACTTGTCATGGTTAAAACACAAGCTGGCAACTAAGCTCCACACAGGCATTCACTCACTAGCACCCCCACCAGTGGAGCAGGGGAGAGAACTGGAAAAATAAAAATTTAGAAAATTCATTACTCGAGACAGTTTAACAGGTAAAGCAAAAGCCATGTGCACAAGCAAACCAACAAGGAATTTGCTCACCACTTCCCATGGGCAAGTAGGTGCTCAACCATCTCCAGGAAAGCAGGGCTCCAACACATTTAACTGTGACTTGGGAAGTAAAAATGGAACAAGTGCATCCCCTTCCTCCTTCTTTGCCCTGCTTTATGTGCTGAGCATAATGTCATATGGTATGGAATGTTCCCTTAGCTATCTGGGGACAGCCCCCTCCCAACCTCTCATGCTCCCCCAGCCTCCTGGGACTCAGGGACCTGCAAGGTGGGTAAGCGAGGACCAACAATAATATGAGAAGAGGCCATGCACATGGTGGCATCTTCCTGAATACCCCCCAGCCTCTGACAGTGGGAGGTACAGGGCCCTCCTGAGCCAGTGAGGAGGCACCATTTCCTGCTGGCACCAGGCCCTGATGTGTAATACCCCCTCTTCTCTGGCAGCATCTATCGCAATAGCAGGGCTCACTGGGCCATGTACAGCCACAACATCTCCTCAGGTCTCTGGTTTGCGGTCAAACCAGTATGGCCAGTGTGGGTTGGGGGAACAGAATAAGGGGGTGAGGTTTAGTTACCTTAAGAATCAGAGCAGAGCACAGCCTTCGACTGCAGCAGCAACTGTTGTGGCAATTGCCAGAACTGCAGAGAGCCTTCCAGAACCTTCCAGACACTGCCAGGCTCAGCAGCTGCTCTGGGCGACACTGGGTGCTCTCGGCTCCACCGGCCACTGCCTGCAGGCCCCAGGACTGTGCCCGCACGGCCGCACCTGCTCCCTCAGCCTGTCCAGCTGTGCCCGTGACCACATCCTCGGAAGGGCAGGGAGCTCTTGGCCCCTTGGCACCATGCAGCTTTGATCCCTCTACAGACTGCTCCCTGAAAGAGTCAGACTTGATGATCCTTCCAACTGAGACAGTTCTGTGACCTGTACCATGGCACCAACCCTCATGTCCCTCTAACTCTCTGTACCTTTGGTCTCTGCAGGGCTGCAGCAGCTGGGACCCCAGGGGCCAGGGATGGCAGCTCTCCCTGCACCTCACTGGGCTCACATCCCACCTCTCCCATGGGAGCCCCAGACACCTCACCTGAGTCCTCTGCATTGCACAGGCCAGCCACAGTGCCCCTGAGACCAGGGTACATCATCACCCCTTGAAATATCCTCACCCTCCAGGGAGAGCCTCAGTGGCTCTGTTTCCCGAGTGCAGTTTCCCTTGCATTGCCAGGCAGTGCTCAGGAGTCAGGGCAGAAACAGACCCAGTGGCCTGTGGCCGAGGTAAGTAATGAGGCCTCCAGCCTCATTTACTTACCTTGTCACAGGACACACCTGTGCTGGCCCTGACCATCCTAGACTCCCCTGCACTGTGGCCGGCCCCACCCAGTCTCTGGGAGAGCTGGGCTGGGTGGGGCAGGCCTGGGCCAGCCCTCCTCGATGTGTTTGCATTTGCCATTGCATTGCATTGCATTGCATTGCATTACATTGCATTGCATTCACATGTAGGTACATTTTGCAGCCTCAGCAGTCAAGTCTGAGAAGTTTGGCAAGGGAGACCACTGTGGGGTGAGAAAACAAAGGAGGCTTAGTGAAGGAAGGTCTGAAAGATATGGTCTGATGCTTGCATCATTTATTCTATTGGCTGTCTAGAGGCAAGTTATTCTAATCTGATGGTAAAAACATTATAAAAACTGTATGCTTTTCTAATAAATGTTTCCAGCCTTATCACTGTCTGGGGACTGTGCTTTGCACGCTGATACGCCGCAGGCCACTTTGAACCTTGTCACTCTGTGGGAGGGTCCCCCTTAATCCTTTGAATGTTCACCCTTTCCTATACTTGCTCTTCCCCTTTCCCCCAGTCTCTGTATAGATAATTTTTGGGTGGAGTTCGGTTTTGTACTGATTGATGTCAGATTTTCATTTCCTTTTTCTCCGCATGCTTTTACCATCTAGGCAAGTAGTTGAGTGAACCTTGCCAATGAACTTTGTCGCGCTTTCACTTTTGTGTTAACACTGCTTTTGCTGATACCTTTTCTGGCGATTCCTTACGCAACCTAAACCACTCTTTTGCAATACGGTTGTCAATATGGTGCATGTCACCAGCTGCTTTATATCCCCATACTGTGTGTCTCTGGCTTTGTTCTGCTCAGTAGAGTAAAAGAGGCTCCTCTTAACTCAAATGTTTCTGTGATTCCGTGAAGCCGTGAGTAAAGCATTAAATCGGCTGCTTACTCAAACACTTTCTGGCACTGTTCCCAGCAGGGTAGAGCAGCAGAGAGCACAGGTGACTCTCATAGAGTTAGGGTTGGAAGGGACTTCTGGAGATCCTCCAGTCCAACCCTCTTGCCAAGGCAGGGTTACCTAGAGTAGGTGACACAGGAATATATCTGGACGGGTTTTAAATGTCTCTGGAGAGGGAGACCCCACGAGCTCCCTGGGCAGCCTATTCCAGCGCTGTGCCACCATCACACACCATCACACCTCACACCCTTGGCATGTTGTGGAGGTGCCCCCATGGTAATGCCTGGCCATGGCTGTGGGGAGGCTCCTGTGCCTGGCTGTGTTTGTTGTAGCCCCTCTGTGGAATAGGGGGTTGTATTTGTTAAAATGGTTGAGGCTTACGGCTACCAGGAGGCCCTGTGGGAAAGGCACAGCTGCGGCTGCACGGTTGGAGGTCGGTTGAGGGGTGAGAGGCAGTTGCAAGTGAGGACAGAGTCCATTGAGTGACAGTTGGAAGTGAGATTGTGATTGGCTGGAGGAGCGCGTGGACAGCATATGGGCGGGAAGCTGATTGGGTGATAGGACGCGTGGACAGCAGCGCTGCAGCTGTGCCAGCCAATGGGTGCCCTTCTTCNACCTGAGTCCTCTGCATTGCACAGGCCAGCCACAGTGCCCCTGAGACCAGGGTACATCATCACCCCTTGAAATATCCTCACCCTCCAGGGAGAGCCTCAGTGGCTCTGTTTCCCGAGTGCAGTTTCCCTTGCATTGCCAGGCAGTGCTCAGGAGTCAGGGCAGAAACAGACCCAGTGGCCTGTGGCCGAGGTAAGTAATGAGGCCTCCAGCCTCATTTACTTACCTTGTCACAGGACACACCTGTGCTGGCCCTGACCATCCTAGACTCCCCTGCACTGTGGCCGGCCCCACCCAGTCTCTGGGAGAGCTGGGCTGGGTGGGGCAGGCCTGGGCCAGCCCTCCTCGATGTGTTTGCATTTGCCATTGCATTGCATTGCATTGCATTGCATTACATTGCATTGCATTCACATGTAGGTACATTTTGCAGCCTCAGCAGTCAAGTCTGAGAAGTTTGGCAAGGGAGACCACTGTGGGGTGAGAAAACAAAGGAGGCTTAGTGAAGGAAGGTCTGAAAGATATGGTCTGATGCTTGCATCATTTATTCTATTGGCTGTCTAGAGGCAAGTTATTCTAATCTGATGGTAAAAACATTATAAAAACTGTATGCTTTTCTAATAAATGTTTCCAGCCTTATCACTGTCTGGGGACTGTGCTTTGCACGCTGATACGCCGCAGGCCACTTTGAACCTTGTCACTCTGTGGGAGGGTCCCCCTTAATCCTTTGAATGTTCACCCTTTCCTATACTTGCTCTTCCCCTTTCCCCCAGTCTCTGTATAGATAATTTTTGGGTGGAGTTCGGTTTTGTACTGATTGATGTCAGATTTTCATTTCCTTTTTCTCCGCATGCTTTTACCATCTAGGCAAGTAGTTGAGTGAACCTTGCCAATGAACTTTGTCGCGCTTTCACTTTTGTGTTAACACTGCTTTTGCTGATACCTTTTCTGGCGATTCCTTACGCAACCTAAACCACTCTTTTGCAATACGGTTGTCAATATGGTGCATGTCACCAGCTGCTTTATATCCCCATACTGTGTGTCTCTGGCTTTGTTCTGCTCAGTAGAGTAAAAGAGGCTCCTCTTAACTCAAATGTTTCTGTGATTCCGTGAAGCCGTGAGTAAAGCATTAAATCGGCTGCTTACTCAAACACTTTCTGGCACTGTTCCCAGCAGGGTAGAGCAGCAGAGAGCACAGGTGACTCTCATAGAGTTAGGGTTGGAAGGGACTTCTGGAGATCCTCCAGTCCAACCCTCTTGCCAAGGCAGGGTTACCTAGAGTAGGTGACACAGGAATATATCTGGACGGGTTTTAAATGTCTCTGGAGAGGGAGACCCCACGAGCTCCCTGGGCAGCCTATTCCAGCGCTGTGCCACCATCACACACCATCACACCTCACACCCTTGGCATGTTGTGGAGGTGCCCCCATGGTAATGCCTGGCCATGGCTGTGGGGAGGCTCCTGTGCCTGGCTGTGTTTGTTGTAGCCCCTCTGTGGAATAGGGGGTTGTATTTGTTAAAATGGTTGAGGCTTACGGCTACCAGGAGGCCCTGTGGGAAAGGCACAGCTGCGGCTGCACGGTTGGAGGTCGGTTGAGGGGTGAGAGGCAGTTGCAAGTGAGGACAGAGTCCATTGAGTGACAGTTGGAAGTGAGATTGTGATTGGCTGGAGGAGCGCGTGGACAGCATATGGGCGGGAAGCTGATTGGGTGATAGGACGCGTGGACAGCAGCGCTGCAGCTGTGCCAGCCAATGGGTGCCCTTCTTCTGTTAAGTTCGGTTTGGTTTTGGTTGTGTTCGGTTGAGATTAAGGGTATTAAAAGGGGGCAATTTTTTGAAATAAACAAATCTTCTTTGGACGTACAAGGGGGTCTGTCATCTTTGTTCCCCATTGCTACACCCCTCCATGGAAGGGATTCCTGGCCCAGGGTCTGGCAGCTGTGGAGAAATGGCTGGTTCTCCGAAGAGCAGCACCCATGGCCTTGCAGTGCATTGCACCTCACCGCATCATAACCACCTGCTGCTCCAAGTTTTAAAGGCTTACCACCCTTACTGAATTTCTTCAGCAGGCAGTAGGTTACAGTCAACATGAAATGAATTTCCTGGGATTCTTCACTGTCAGCCACTTCTTGCCATGGATTTTTACATAGAGTTGGAGGACATGTTTCATACCTGCTATGTGAAGTGAATTCTAGCTTTGTGAAAACCTGTGGTTCTCTATGTTGAAGTCTTCTTCAGCTGTCCTAAGGATTTTGTCATCCAGTAAAGTAATCTCAGTCTATTACTGAAACTCAGATTGAATCAGGTCAGTGGAAGTCATTGGATTTTCTTCAGGTCTCCCTATAATTAGTTCTGTAAGAAAATTGTTCATCCTTACAGGTAAGGTGCACAAAATACCTGATATGTTTCTTTCTTCAATTCTTTCTACTGTGAATATTATGGAAAGAAAAAAACCATCTAATTAGATACAAATGACCCACGTATTTTCTTTCATCTTTTCATGTCAGGAACGTATCTGTGAATATATTATGGAGAGGTCTGTGCATATTCACTGTTTCTAAAAATTTCACTGCCTAACACTTGTAGATTCAGAAGACTTAAGATTATCTATTTGACATTTTTATAGCTATTAATAATAGGTGTTGCAGGAATACCTGGAAGTCTTAATAATCAGACAAGATAATAACAAGTTGGCTGCATTTTGCTTAACTTTAGATACTGAAATCAGTAGCTAAACTAGTGACCTTAGGCTCCTCTTACTGTCGATGGAGACTAATAAGCTTCTTCAGGATGTGATCTATTTCTTATTGAAAAGTTTACAATTATATGAACAGCCTTTGAAAATAATGTATTTCTCCGCTGACTATGAAGCAGTACTGGGATAACTAGGTTAGATATGGATATTGACATGGCAGATGGCCACATTTAATCAGTTGAATATCAGTTACAAAGAAAGAAAGTTCTTGCCCCAATGAATTTGCTAGCTAAATAAGAAAGAGGAAAATGGAAATTTAAAGACATTAAATAGCTTGCACAAAATCAGAACCTAAAGTATCTCCTGAGTCCAATGACAATATTTTAAGCAGAAGGCTGTATCTGCTTCAGTTTTCAGTATGCAGTTGTTCTTTCAAAGCTTCTTTGGCACCCCGGAAAAGGTCTCATACTACACTGCTATGTTGATGACAGTTTTTCTATGTTTATTTTGTAACTTATTTCCATTGTACTAAAAGTGCTGTTTGATTCACTTCTACATAGAGACTTCATAAAAAATTGAAAGGCTTCAATAATTTTAAATCATTCTACACTGCATATAGAGATTTAAATTTCAGTGCTAGTTTTTATTAGCACTTTAATTTGGAAGGTACTAGGCTTCTACAAGATTTAAAATTATTGGAGCATTTCAAATTTTTATAAGCTTTCCAGTAAAGATGTGACTATGGTTCTGGGCTTTTAAAGTGTAGCTCAATTTAAATTTAATCTAAATTATTTAAGTGCTTCAGACTTCAGGGAGATTTTCAATCTCTCAAACTGGGATCCATGTTCAGAGACTAGAGAAATCTTATAATGTAAAGTGCTTTCATCATTTTAAAGACCTACAGGCAGCATTCTGAACAGGCCTTTTTTTATTGTCAGTTTGTTAATTTAAATTATTTGTTTTCATCTGCAGTGTATGGAAAGGAGAAAAGGTGTAATAAGAACATAAAGGGAAGTCTGTTTCCTCTAGAAAGTTTAGGATAACAATGACCTTTCCTGCTTAGATAGATGGTGAGGTAATGTGAAGAACACCATTTTTTAATGCACATTTTGAAATTTGCTGTAAGATATTATACATTCTATAGTCTCACCTATGCCCATCAATATTAGGTGTATTCATTATCTTAAAATATCAAGAACATATAACTTCCATTTTCACTCTTTTGAAGACTTAGTTTCACCTGGAGAGGAACCAAAATGCATTTAATTGTATTTTGTTTAGTTTTTGTCTAATGTGAAGACATTAACTTCCTGTAAAATCAGAAAGGTGTGTGCCATTTCTGTAGCCATCTTTGCCCTACGTTCAACAAAATATTATGGCATTGAAAACATATGGATGTCTGTTTCATACAATCTTTTGAAGCAAAATTTCAAAGACGACTGTTGTGTGCCTGTGGAAGAATTCTGCTGGCATCATCAATTATTTTGGAATGTGATGTCTCCATCCATGTAACATGTGAACATAACTAATTCTTCTTGTCTTTTCCATCACTATGACAGTTATTTTCTGCTACTGGAACATCATTTGCAATTCAGATTGCTTAGTCAAAGAAAGCTCGTTTATTTTTAATGGCACTATAAAACTTCTAAAGGCACGAAGCCATTGTAGAGTGTTCTGGTTGCAGAGAGGAGAGAGGAGCTTGGCAAGGTATGGGCATGTCTCAGTTGTTATTCTGTACCACTCAAATCATCACTGGGAGGTGTGATTTCAGGATGAAAATGAGTGCACTCTTCTCTCTCTCTCTCTCTCTCTCCAGCAGAGGGAGAGTCAGGGTCAGGCACTGCGGACCCCGATTCTTCTGCCATACTGCCAATCCCCTTCCCTTTTTCTCTGGAATGCGGCTTTGGGATGTGGTGCTGAAATGATAGCGTCAAAAATGTGAATCAACAGTAGTGCTGACCTGACAGTGCTGGCACGGAGGCTGCCACAGGGAAAGGACCAGCAAGGGCAATGCCAGCCCAGCCAACTCCATCAAACCAAGCTGAAACAAGTCAAAATAAGGCAGCAGAACAGTGGGAAAGTGGCAGTGACCTGTGCTGACCAGAGCAGCAGAGCAGTAGAAGCAGCAACACAGGTACCTGTGCGGAACTGAGCCACAGTGGAGCAGCAGAGCAACCCGACTCAGGCTACCCAGCTTTCGGGGGGTTTCTTTTTCACTGTTTGTCATTCTTTTGAGCTTCGGGGAATGGAGTGGGGGTGTGGGAAACATTAACTGTAGGAGCTCCCCAGCCATCTTGCCTTTGTTCCCAGCTGCCATTCGGTATGGTGCATGGGAATGGTTGCCATATTGCCTTTGTCTGGGGAAGTCGCATGGACATGAGCTATGGGGAGCGTCTACCATCTTTTTTCCTCACTGGTTGTGAACACCTTTTTGTGGGTAAAAAACCTTCTCTTTTTGTATACTTTTGCTATTTATATTGTTGTTATAATGTGTATCTTATTCCATAGCTTTGCACTTTCAGTAAATTGAAGAGTGGAAGTGGCTTATCTTGAGTTTAATTTCCAGCTAGTGTTAAAACCAGCACATAAAGTTAACGCTGAAAGGTGTTAGAATAATTTTGCGGAAATGAGCTTGCGGACTCAGTTTGAGCAAAAGTTACATGAAATCTTTTGTGCATATGTTAATCAAGATGCATCAAGAGGCTCCAGGGAGTAGTCAGTTGTTACAGTAAAGCAGGCACTAGAAACTCTTGAACTAGATCAAGCAGATGGCAAAATGCTGTCCTTGATCCCCTGGTTTCACGGGTCAGATCCAACCAGCTGGTGGACAGTCACGTAATTTGTATCATTGTAATCCAGAAAGAGCTTTAAAGATATATTATTTGAGTCACTAAAGGATTGGAAGATCTAAGATGATCCTTACGAGGTGAAATAATTGATAAAGCCAATTCTGTCCATTTCATAAAAGAGCAGTGGTCTTCTGTTTGGATAGTAGAATCTTACTGTACAATCTCAGGTAAAGCCCCTTTACCACTCACCTGGCTCAGATGTATGTAGGACACACAGAAAATATCTACACTAAAAAAGCTGTTGGCCATGTAGAGTGGAAATTGATAATTACTAACAGGCATTTGAATCCCAATCCCTCTCCATTAATGATACAAAGGGAAAAAGAAAGAAACAAAATATATTGACTTATGAAGGTGTATGATTGGCTCTCATTTTTGAAAACTTGAGGACCGGATTCACTGATTTACTGTAAGTACTTCGGTTGCTTTTCTGTACAAAGTAGTCATGAATTTGGTTTAATAGCAAATGTTAAACTGAGTTTACAGCTGTGTTCTGCTCTTAGAGTAGTATAAACGATCTGGAGAATACTACTAAATGTCACCCACAGAATCAAGTCCACATTCTCAGCTGACTTAATTTTTTCTAGTAATTCCAGCTTATACCATTGTCATTATGTATAAGAATCTTCATTAAGCCATTTTTGCTTAAATCAAATTTTTGCTTAAATGAAGACAAATGAGAAACTGCAATAATTATTCAGTTCTAATTGTTGTATGAAATATGCAACAAAAATACTAACTAAATAACAAATCATCCCAAAGAATCTGTATGATAAGGAGCAATCCTTGTCTCAGGGTTCCTGCACTGAGTAGGTTTGATGGATCATTAATAATTTTATAGAACTGTAGAGTAATAGAATACCCCGAGTTGGATAGCTGAAGCCAAAATGAACTAGAGGGGTTTTATTTAGGACTAAGAATATATCTGTGGAGAAGTTCTACCATTCTTGTATAATACTGAAAGAAATGACAAAAATTTAAAAATAGAAGTTTGAAATAAAATGCAGAAAAGACGAAACAGAAGTCGAGAATAAAATTTGTGGTAATATATCCGTGCTCACAAAACCAGATGAAGTTTATGCAACATGTTCACCTTAGAAATGGAATAAAGATATTTTCAGGATTCTAAAATTATCATTGAAGTCATAATAAGCTGAAAAAAACTCCAACAAATAAATAAAAACCACAAACCAAGCCTGTGTTCCCAGGCATGTTTTCTATTCACAGAAAGGAAATGAGGAATATGAGGTAACAGAAAATCTTGTTCCATCATCCTATCAATGCTATTGCCAAAGGGTGCTCTTTGATGTAATGTTTTTCCTACTGATAGAAACTTTTTTACATTTTCCATCTTTGGCTTTTTCATGTTAGTCAGAAGAAGAAGTTTCCAACCATCGTAGCTGTGCTAGGAATTGATAAAATGTTGCATATTACCTATGTGTACATGTAAAAAAAAGTGTTTGTATATGCACAAATTATTCCCAATTCATACATTTCCTAATAAATGTTGTCTGTTAGAGTTTGAAGGATTGCTAGATATTTTTAGACAAATTTCCAAATTCTTTTTTTTCTTCCTTGATTTTTATTTATAATCACAATTTTTGTTTTATTTTCACCTGTAGGGGTTTTTTTTGTTGTTTTGGTTTGTTTTTTTTGGTTTGTTTTTTTTTGGGGGTTTTTTTTGGGGTTTTTTTTTTTGGGGTTTTTTTTGGGGGGGGGTGTTTTTTTGTTTTCGTTTTTTGGGGTGGTTTTTTTGGGCATTTTTTGGGGGTTTTTTGTGGGTTTGGGGTTTTTTTTTGTACAAATCTCAATTTGGTTGTATTTGTGAGGAAAAATTCCACTTTGACTAAAGAGAAATTGTAATCAACAAATTAATTCCATTTATAAAGCTTCCATTGACCAGATTTTTCTCATATTGTTATCTAGTAGGTGAATTACTTGGTGATTGATTGGTTCTCACTTTTAGATTAAATGGGTACTTCAAAAGAATCTGGGGACTTTTAGGGAGAAAAACAGCAACAGGATAAAAAGGCCTATTTCTATAAGAAATATAGAGAAGTATTTGCTTGATTTTTCACAAAAGCAGAAATCAGCACCCATTTTCACCTGTTTGGTTTTTTTTTACTTTAAAAAAAAAAACCAAGCCCTAAAACATTCTACTACTGCAAGGAAAGAAAATAATGGGGAAATATTTCTAAGACATTTTCATTATACAACTTTGTATTGCTATGTAAAATGCTCTTCCTTAAGTCTAATTATCTATTACTCAATCAAGCAAAATGGCAAACGCAATCAAGGTTCATTGTAGTAACCAAAAATTTCAATCAATAAACAAAGGGTGGTAAGTACAGCACCTATAAAATCTTGTAATACACACTGTGAAAATGCTTGTGTATTGTTAGAGAGCCACTCATCTACACATTTTAAATTCTTTATACGCATTAATTCATCTTTGCTGATAAATTTGTTCATTTTTTTCCCCCAAACTTCCAGTAATATTGTGAAACCTAGAATGTCGTAAAGTGACAGCAGATTCTTTAAGAGGTAAAGTTCTGCTGTATAGGCTGTGACAAAATCTCGAGTTTTTCCTTATAGATCTTCTTGCACAAACTATTAACTAAGCAATCTATGTTTTGATTTTCCTTTATTTGCATTGCCTTTTCACTCATGAGATATTTTGTTCTTGTACTGCTAAATTTTTTCCCCTATAGCACTCTTTCATTTTTAATAAAGAATGTTTTCAATTTATGAAACTTTGAAAAATCTGCTTTTTTGTCCTTTATACTGTGATTTAAATTTCTAATGCCATATCTGCTCTGCTACTGGCCCTCTGTATAACACTAGAAGTACAGCCACAATCCTAGTTTTCCATTTGGTTATTTAATATGAGCTTAAAATTACTATAGGCTCCTGGGCTAGTTCTATCTTAGACAATCTACCCGTCTGTTTCTCTCCCTGCAATCTGCTTGACTAGGTGGGACATCTTCCGCAGATAACTGTTAAACTGTAGTCCATGTGGTCTTCAATAAAGAAATAATCCCTTTAACAAAAGCAGTTACACTACTCTGTTGGGTCATGGTTACTATGACTTTTAGTTCCAGTATGTCAAATTTAGAAGTTACTCCTTCCAAACATCCTGTATCCCCAAATTTATTTGCCTGATGTGGCATCTGATACATCTAGAATTATAAAATGTAGCATTCTCTTTTTCTATAAAAGCAATACTTTGCTGGAATATTGTATGGTCTCCACTAAGGAGTATGAAGAGCATTCCTGAGCACAGTAACTCTATTGCTTATGCACACGTATTGCTAAATGCCTTAAATTGCTTTAATTATTTATTATCATGGTTTTGTTTTTCAGTCTCCAGCCATTTCCCAAACAATTTATATTAAGTTCTTGAGAGTCAGGGTGGGTCATGGACCACTTCCAATACCCAATACACAAATTAGGAGTCCATACTTTCTCTGAGTGTATAAAAATCTATTGGTATAGGTACTAGCTGTTTGGAGTTAGCTGATGTGACTCAGAGAAAGGGCCCTGGTGCTTTTAATATATTCGTTTAGTTCTTTGAGATGTGGTTTTCAATTTATGTGTTACAGAGAGTTATGCATAAACCTTCTCTACAAAACTGAAGGTTTTAATTTGCTGGGAAAACTATTTTTAGTCAGGATTATTGCTCAACAGTTTGTCTGACCATTACTTTCGCCCTTTGTAAATGGTATGTTTACTTCTTTCCAGGGGAGAAAAGGATTTACTAACACCCAAAAGACATCAATGTTTCCGATATGCCCTATCAGGTACCTATTCTCTGAGAGAAGCTAGTACTGTGATTATCTGGCAAATTCATGGATTACAGAAAATCCCTTGGAGGAAGTTGTGTGCATGACTGTAGCCTCAGGAGAAAGGAAGGGCGTAAGAATAAACCTGTCCTCTGACCAGCATCTACTTCACAGAAGGCAAGCCTGAGGACAGTCCTTTTTTTGGGACTGCATCCTAGATAAAAGAGCAATCCCAAAATAAGACACACTCTATCTAGTCAACTTTTCAGCTGAACTGAATAAAAAAGGGATCTTGGATCAGAACTAAAATAAAGGCAGTCAGGCACATTCAATTTCCCCCTCACATACACCCCCTATAGTTTTTTCTTTGAACGTAATCACTCTATTAAGATTTGAAAAGCAGTACATGTAAGAAAGTCTTCATGCATGTTTTGGTGTTGGTCTAATGCCAAAAATGGTTTCAAAACTCAGGGTTGTAAGCAGGAGTACTGCCCACTTCTGTAGGGTTCAGAATCCTTAGTACAGATTCATGGTATTAGAGAGGCTGAGAGGTGCTATAATGCTAAACTTACAGATTTTACCTCATCAGTGCAAAACATTATTCTGGAAAAGATGTATGCAATGAGCTGTTGATAGTGTTATTGTTGTTGCCATTATTGATATTGATATGAATATTATTAATAATAATATCAATGTCAATATCAATATTATTTTGGCCTGGAAAGCTCAATTATTTAAATTTGTTTAAATTCTGTATTTCTAGGTTTACTGTTTCTCTTTGCTGCCCTCTGGACAGTTAGACCCAAATCATTAGAAGCATTTTTATGGATGAACTTTGGATATTCTACTCTAATGAAATATTTGGCATTAGTTCTGTGAATTAGTTTGGTATGGGTTCTGCTACACAGGTATATAGGAAGGACAAGAGAATAGGAAGAGGAGCTAAGTAGGAAAAGGAACAGTGGGACCATGGATGCTCAAAACCTCATCAACTCATGCAGATCAGCTACAGAAGTTTCTCACTGACTAGTTCCAGTGATTTAGTGTGAAAAGTCCTGGGAAGCTTCTCTCATGCTCATTGTCCTGGGGACCTGCCCAGAAATTTGCCTGGCTCCTCAGTTGTTGTGGATTTGAGACTAATTTTCTTTCTTAAAATTCAGTACTCATGTACCATTGTGCTAAGTAAACTCATTAATTATTTCTCTAGATTCTACTAGTTCATTGTTCCACATTTCACTATCTTTCTCAATTTTTCAATCAATTCCTCTCTATTTGCAAGTAAGTCAAGGATGGCTTCTCCTCTAGTTGGTACATGGTTGGCTGTCTTCGGTTACTAGGAGATAATTCCTCTGTAAATGGCATTTTGTGATTCTGAGTACCTTGAGATTTTGTCGAGGAAATTTTCATTCCTGCAAGTCTCTAGTCATATACCATCTGTCATTCTTCTTTGTTTTTAATTCCTTGCAACTTTACCTAAAAACGGAATCATTCGTTAATGGGAATTTGAGGAATTCTCTCATATGTAGGGCTGCAGTTTTCAAATGGCTTAAAGGAATTATGCACTTATTTTTGCTTATTTATGGATTTGTTTTGGGTTGGTTTTTTGGTTTCTTTTTCTTTTAGTATGGAGTAAATTAGATCTACCCACTAATGCTGGGCCATTTAAAATCCTAATAAGAATTCTGATTCCAGCTAACTTTGTGTACACAGTTGCCTCTATATATTGGAATTCTAGTTGTGAGAATCATCTTTCATAGGCAGGCTTTCAATGAAGCACATTATGTTATTGTAATACCATAATTTAATACTATTTCTGTGTCTCCCTGTTATCATCTCTGTTCTGTATTTGCAATTATCAAAGAATGTAGTTTGTTATTTACTCATTTTTCCTCCAGAATTTTTTTCACCGTGTATTCTGTATAAAATTCAATGTTTTATTAGCAACAGTTTGGATTCTCACTATGTACCAGATGGAGTTAAAAGGAAGCTATTTTTCCCTCTTCTAACTGCTAACAGTAGTTTAACACTTTTCTGAAGAAATGTACCAGTTCTGAACTTAGGTTAACTAGTCATATGTCAAAATATGGTAAGTCTCAGCTCAGACTACTGCAACATGCAAGACTTGCAGCTGTTATCATTAATAATACAGAGCATGGAGACAATTGTAATATCTGTTGAAATCCTCAGTATCATAGAAATTATGATCAGCAAATCTTTGACATGATTATTTCATCAGTCTGTAGTTTGTGAATACTAATAAGATGTACTTTTGACACAGGCATCATGTCTGAACTGAAAAACCATTACTGAAATTATAATATAAATAAAATGTGGAATGAAAGGCTAATAACGAGTGTGCCAGATGTTATACTCTGAATGCTTAGAATATTTATGGACTGTTCCAGTCAGGTGGTGGATGCTCTGGACACATGAAACATTTGAGAAATACAACATTGGAATATACTGAATAATACAGTATGATACAGATGTTTTCTAGGGGATGGTAGTTACTGCATTCCTGACTAAGCACTGGAAAGAAAATTGGAATTTCAGTCATGTGGAAAAGGGGACTTGGTGCAAATTCTACTGCTGGTTAAATAGCATTCATATTTTCACTGATGACTGGAAAATAGCACTAGTTTCATCTGATTCAAAAACAGAGAAAGACAGGAAGAAAACAATCAACAGAGACAGCCAAGCAGTTTCCAGCACCTATTAACTGAATTATGGAATTAATCTGCCAATATTTTACATGTAAATCATATTCTTAAATATATGCAAAGCCTATTTATTGCCTTAGTGTATACTTCTTTTTGCATCTGGTTTGTCCCAAATAATGCCTGTGTTATTTGGGAAGTTATCTGGTCACAGATTAACTCTGAGAAGCAGACAATATATTTTGTGTTATAACAAATAATAGGTTATAGGAAGTGAGAAGTGCAGCTGTAAGAGAACTAAATTTTTGTGCCTAGATGAAAAGCACTCATTTCATCAAGAAAAATAATGACCAAACCCTGAGATCCAGCTATAGGTACTCCAGTGAGATAATGAAGAAATAAGAAGGACAAGTAACTTTGATATTTATCAATACTTCATTATTTTTCCTCAAATACTGGAACTCATTCATCTAAACTGAACACTATTGGCTACTTTTAAGTGTTGCACTGCTGCCTGTTGAACTTAATGAAGTTCCCATCAGCCCATTTCTTCAGCCTGTTGGGATCCTTCTGGATGGTTGGATGACCACCAGTGACTCCTCCCAGTTTGGTGTCATTAGCAAAGTTGATGAGGGTGAACTCTGCCCCATCATCCAGATCATTTAGGATGTTATGCAGGACTGGACCAAGTACTGACCCCTGGGGCACACCGCTAGTCACTGGTCTCCAACTTGCCTCTGTGCCACTGATCATGACCCTCTGGGTCTGTCCATTCATCCAGTTTTCAATGCACCTCACTCTCTACTTGTACAGCCCATGCTTCAACACCTTGTCCATAAGTATCTTAAAGGAGACAGATCTTGCTGAAATTGGAGTAGATAATATCTCCTGCTCTACCCTCATTTGCCAGGACAGTCATTTCACTATAGAAGCTCATTAAGTTTGGCAAGTGTGTGTGTTCCCCTTGGTGAAACCTTGCTGACTATTCCTGATGACTGTCTTCTTTACACGCCTGAAAATGGGGTCTAGATATGGTTTAGCTCCTTAAAGACCTTCAGAGAGACTGAGATGAGGCTGACCTATCCCTAGCTCCTGAGTCCTTCTTCTTGCCCTGTCTGAAAATAAGAATAACATTTAGTTTCCTTTCAATGTCATCAGCAAGCTCTCTCAGCAACTGTGGGTGTATCCCCTCATGGATGATGGTTTTGTGTATGTCTGGTTTGCTTAAGTATTCTCTGACATGATTCTTTTCCATCAACTGTACATCTTTTCTCCAGTTTATTCCCCTTGTTTCTGGTACCTGGGATTCCCAAAGGCTGGGTTTTATAGTAGATACTGGACTTTCTACGCAAAGAAGACATTCAGCACTTCTGCATTTTCTATGTCTTGTGAACCAGCTCTCTTCTCTGATTCAACAGTGGTTATCCTTCTGTGGTTTTATCCTCTCTGTTTTTGTATAAGCAGATTGAGAAGGAATGGAAGCTTCAGGGTTTTTTGTCAGCCAAAAAATCTCATGCTGGAACACATAAAAATAAGGAGGCAATCATCAAATAGATGTAGCTTTCCGAAGTGGCCTGTGTTAGCCAGTGAAATACAAAAGACAACTTCTTGTCTATTAAAGAATTTTCAGGGGAAAAAAAAAGGAACATTATTTTAATTAAGAAGAATGGCCAAATGATATCATTGCGTCTGTTGTAAAAGTTAGATAGAATGAGTTTGGGGTTGAAGATTAAATTTTTTCTGGATCCTGTAGTAGATTTGGTGTGGGATGAGTGGTGTCTGGAAGAAATAATATCCTCCACTATCAGGGAGTTCTAGAGGGCTGTCAGAATGTGAAAACTAGCTGAGATTTCCCTAGGAATTATGCTCCAGAGGGAAGTTCTAACAGGTAATTCTCTGATAAAGACAATCAAGCACCACTCTATCTAGAAAACAAGGTTGTCTAACATAAAATAATAGTTTGGAGTGAATGCTTGAACTCCAAGAGTTCCAATGGGGTGTATCACAGTCATTAAATGAACACTGAGGGAAATTAATCTCAGAGCTGGTTATTAGCTAAAAGTCCTGAGAAGCAGACTGCAGTTTCCCAAAGTCATTGAGAAAACTAAGTCTCATTCAACATAGAAATAAATAATCCAAAATCCTGAATGCCTTTGTGAATCTTGGCCTGAGGCAAAATTGGTTTAAACTATCTCTTTTATTCAGGTTGTGAAAGGTTTTGAAATGGACTTATATTACTCTGGAGACAGGTGCCAACCATCCATTTATAAGGTATCCTAATATGATGCTTTTTCAAGCCCATTTCTCACAAATGTTTCACTATGCATGAAACTATAAAATGTTATTTCAGACACAGAGAAGTAAAGATTTTCTAGCAGGGATGATGGGCTTGGGGGTCCAGACGTGCACCTGAGAGGTGAAATGCCTAGTTCAAAGACAAAAAAAACCAAAAAACAAAAAAACCCAAAAAACAAAAACAAAACAAAACCAAAAACAAACAAACAAACAAAAAACCCCAAAAAACTTCAGTGTTTTCTACATACAAGACAGAAAAGACAGAATATGTTTTACATAAAAGGTTAAATTGAAAAGGCATCATAAGATTTTGTTTTGGATGGTTTTCTTTAAAGAAAATGTCTTATAGACCCAGCTTATATCAGGAAGAAACAAGAACCGGAACCAAACTTCTAGTGCATCTTTAGATACACTCAATAAATGCCATAGCTACTTAACTCTTAAAAATGGGGGTGGGAATGGAAGTTTAATATCTGCATTTAAGCCAATATAATAGTTTTTAAACTTACAAAATATCTGGAATAATTACAGCTGTATTCTGCAGCAAATAAGTAGTTGCCAAAATGCAACATTATACCTCTTTTTCATCCGTTGAAATGACACAGCTAGTGAAGTAACAGTACCGATTTTTCTAAGCCAAGGAAGATACTGCCTGTCTGTTAAGGTTTGCAATTAAGATTTTGTTTGATAAAAAGTTGATGACTTTGAGGTCCATTAGGTTTTCTTTTGAATTGCCAAATCATTTGGTGCAGATCATTCCAGAGCCAGCAGATGATATGATACAGTTTTGTCACTATTAGTCTGAGCTATACTTGAAACAGTGACCTAGAGGTAAGAAGTATCCATGTTGTATTTCCAAACTCCTCAATGAAACAGCTCCCACAGGGTTCGTACTTAGCAGTAACAACAGTTACACTAGCAGAAAAACTATAGATGATTTTTTTTGTCTCTCTCTTAGGTAGATTTGTTGCCACCAGCTTTCATATTCATGTCTTATAGGGCTTTGGGTAATAGGGTTTGGATTGGAAAGCTGTGTTCAGAAAAAATAACAAGTTTCCGGGGATTTTTTTTTAAACTTCATTTTAAGGGGCTTTTGGTGACAATAACAGATTTTAAGGCATAACACCAAAGCGAAAAATTCTTTATGTCCACAATTATGAAGTAATTGGGAACAAAGTGGTATGCTAATAGTTGAAATGCTGCAAGGTTTGAGACTTGTATAAGGCAAACCTCGATATATTTTCCTTCCATAACAATTTACTCTAGAGGTCATTCTTCTATACCATTAACATGTCTTTTAAAATCTAAAAGTGGGCAAAGCAGCTCTTAACCGCTGAAAACTGACTCTGTAGTCAGATGGTTACGTTGTAATTCAAGTTACAGGATTTATAAATGGATTGTGCTGTATGAAGAGATGATGTGAAGGGTACCCACATTGCCTGCTGTGAGAGCATTTATTTAGACTACATATGGATGAATATTAAGAGAAACAAAGAATGACATCCATGTAGCCTGACCTGCTTGAATTTTGAGGAATAGGCACAACTACATCAATGTGACTATCCAGCCTAGGCTTACGTTAATACTTTGTGTACCATAAAAGCTTATGATGTAGAACGATTGAGAAAATACTCTATTTCTCAACACCATATAGGGGCACCCACACTATGGACAGGTGCCCTGACCTTATATGGTAATTCAAACTCCATACAGGTTTATTAGTGAAGAATTAATCCAAACTGCACATGAAACAGAAGTTCTTCAACAAACAACTAGGTTTCCATGTGACAGAGCAGAATATAAGTGTAAACTAACTCAGAGATGTTGTATACATTGGGGCACTGAGAACTGAGAACTTGGATATTCCTATGCTGAGCAATATGCAGCAGTGTGCACTAGGCCTGGTTGTTTTGCTAGCTTTAGTACTTGTGTAACAAATGTACTATGATTTGTGATATTTTATTTTGTCTCTTTCTTCCTGTAGTTCTTTACATACACTGGTGGATATGTATTAATAACCTCTACACATATATATTTTAATAAATAATATTAATATCTTGTCTGGCATTTGTGGGTTTTTCCTATGTGTGTCTGACTAAATAGGTGACCTGAGGGCATCCTTTAAAATAAACTATAGAAAAAACAGGTTTTTAAGACTGGAGACAAGAAAAGTCCAAATATTTCAGCTATATTAAAGGAAGCTAACAGCAATTTTAAATTGATATCTAGATGTTTTCATTTACATTACACAAATTTCATGGGCAGTTAAAAAAGTAGAAAGTTGTACTCTAAGGTCTCCCGCAGTTTCTATTAGTCTAGGGTATTTTTATTAATAGTGTGAGAAGATACTGAAACGGGAATTTTAGGATTTTAGGTAAAAATTAGAACACAGAAATTGAGGATACAATTGCCTAAATATAATTTTGGTACTATTTGATAGGGTGTCTGAGATATTTACCTGGGGTAAGCAGGTATGAGACAATATTTATAGAAATTCATGCCTGCCTTTCTGCTTTTAGAGAGACTGCTAAAGAACAGGTGACAATCTTAGATCATCTGTGAAATGGTCCTAAATTTAAGTGACTTAATAGACCACAAATAAACATTAGTAATTATCTGCCTGTGATTTCACCCAGTAAGGTTTAATCTTTCTTTTAAATCTAATATAAATATTCAGAAATTGAATCCTCTTTCTAGTTTAATTGACTAGTTTGTTTATGTTTGAGTGACATTTTCTTGCTACAAAGCAAATACTCTGAATTTGGGATTTTTCCTTATTTTTGTCATTAACCAGTTTGACTATTTCTAATTATGTTTTCCTTGCTGTTTGTGTTTGTCATTTTGCAAACAAACACAAAGAAACCCCATATAGTTTTGCATTCAGCTCACAGAGGTATAATCTGTTCCCTTTGCTGGAGGAAATCCTCAGTGATGTGTTGCCAATATTTTAACAAGAGACTCCAACAAATCATTCTCCCCTTTAGCCTGTGTTAAATCCGTGCATCAGGAGTACGTGTACTCCAGAGAGGAATGGCAATAGACTCATTTATTTCCAATCTAATGTGAAAATGCATTCTCATAAACATAACCAAGAAAGATAGGATCTTATTTGGCTAACAGACTGGTATGAATCTCCTAGAAATATCTAGACTATGTTCCTTAGTAAAAACAGACTGATGGAAAACCTGTGTGCAGACAGATTTACTAGGAGAGCACTGTGCTTTGAAACAGTGTGTGAGCAATACTGTTAGACATTATCTATTGAGCTGTAATACATGGTAAGGTGTTTGTTTTTCTCAAATGGTATCTTTCATTTGAAAAACTCCTAAGAGTTCCCAAATTAAAAATGTTGCAGATATGGTACACACACACGCACACACACACACAAAAAGCCCGACTACAAAATTTTGTATATTCTGAACAAAAGTTTCCTCCTTCTCAAATTGCATTATGACACCCTTACAATACCATTTGTATGTGTGTATGTGTTTGTATTTCCCAGGGCAATTACAAGGGCTTAGGAAAGCGCTATTGTATGAGGATTATCCTTAAGAGTTTTCAGAGAACAGGACTAACAGTTCCTAAGGATCTTCCCACAAATAAGTATTATAGGAAGAATGCAAACACTCTGCATAGGTCTTCTTCTGACAGTGGCTGAGAAACTCTTATGAAAGCCATAACCTTTAGGCTACTGTAAATTTGAGGAAGGAAATCTGTTGTTCTGTGCTGTTAGAACTGTTTTGCATTACATGGATAAATGAATTATTTATCAGATGAAAAAAAAGGGATGCAACAGAAGCAACTGTGACACATCCTGTTCTCCTGTGCTCTAGCAGCAGTGTTGTGTGATTTAAAATGGTGGCAGAGGCTTAATTTTTCTCTAAGGCCGTGAATCATACATCTCCTCAACAGTGGTTTTAAACTAGTCTTTTCATTCAATACTAAATTAATTTTGCTTAATTTTGAATAGAAAAGGTATTTAATAAAACTGTCTATACCCTAGCCATGAATAGTCCCCAACAATTTAACTTATAATAGCCTTACTCTTTCTCATCAATAGGTACATAAAAATGTCATGGAAAGAGAATCGCTTGTAAGTTTAGCCTGGAGAAAAGGAGGCTCAGGAGAGACCTTATCAGTCTCTACCCCGGCCTGAAAGGAGGTTGTAGTGAGTTGGAGGTCAGTCTCTTCTCCCATAAAACAAGTGATAGGACCTGACAAAATATCCTCAAATTGTGCCAGGCAAGATTTAGATTGGATATTAGAAAAAATTTTATCACTGAAAGCTTGGTCAGGTGGTCTATTGGAATAGACTCCCCAGGGAAGGGGTGGAATCACTGTCCCTGGAAGTGTACAAAAAACACATGGATGTGACAGCTGGGGTTATGTTTTAGGGGTCGACTTAGCAGTGCCAGGTTAAGGGTTGGACTCAATTTGTGACCATAATGCAGATAGGAGACAATCAAATATTAAAAAGGAGAGGCAACTACAGCTAGGAAGTTCATTTTCCTGAATGCTCAAGAACAGTGATTGGAAAACCAAAAATGAGATATGAAGAATTAGGAGCCGACATGAATTCCCCTTGGGAGGGATGCAAACAGCATGAATCTCTTTATCTCTGTTTGTGCTTAATTTACAACTGTTCACATCTCTTGTATTTGTTTCTTATGCTGAATAACATTAACGTGGTGTCCTGGTTTGGGCCAGGACAGTGTTAATTTTTGCGGTAGCCAAGAGTGGGCATGGCTAGAACCCAGAGGTTATTCTACACCACCTCCCCTCATTTGCTGGGGACAGGGAAGGGGCTTCCTGCTGGGTCTAGCTAGTGTGGGGAGGGAGCAGTCATGCATTTTCACGGGTTTTTCAGGAGGGGTGAGCAAACACATGTGAATAGTCTTTTTTCTCATATGCTCTGTCATTAGTACTTCGCTGTTACTGTTCTCTGTCTTACCTATTTGCTGTTTCCAATAAACTGTTCTTATCTGAGCTCATGATCTTTACCTTTGTGCCTCCAGTTCTCCTCTCCATTCCGTCTCACAGGGAGAGAGAAGTAGTGAGGGAGTAGCATGTGGTTTAGAGTGGTTTAGTGGGAACACTAAATTGGAAAATCCCATTCCTAAATAACAACTGCTTTATTTGGCACCCAATGTGAGGCACAAAGTGTTGAGGTGACAACAGATCTGCCCAGAGCAGGTTGGAAAGAAATTTGATCTAAGCATTTGTTGTATTAGGTAATGAGGTCACAATATTGCTTGGTCTGTTCATGTGTGTGTACCTAACGCTGCATGTATTCCTGTATGTGCAATATGTGCTCCTCATGATGATATTTTTCAGAGCAGGGAGAGGGATCAGAATTGCTTTGTTGCTGTGCTGAGTGATACCAGCTTATGACACAATAACATCAAGGGTAATGAGGGTCATTGGGGATGTGTATTCAGTGTTGCTCTCCTACCCTTACCCCAGGTTCTACCTTTGAGAGTCCATTAACAATCGTACCCTGTCTGTGTGGGGAACAGGGAAGGATGGTTTTCCTCAGCTTTTCTCTCCCTTTTCCTCCTTCAAGCCTGTTAAAACAGCTTTTGAGGATTTTTAATTTCCCTTGGATGTTAAGGAAAGCATGTGCTTGTTGCTAGGTCTGCTAGGTCTCCTCAGTGCAGTCCACACCACATTTGAGTCACAAAAGAGATTTTTTAGGATGGTTTTTCAGAGATATGTGCAAGGGTGGATAGCCATGAGTGGCATGGAAGATGGGAGAAAATGGGCCAGCTTTTGAAGGACTATTCTGCTCCAATGGTTTGAAAACTCACTCCTGAGCAACTCAGGACCCTGATAATGTGGCAGAATATTTGAAAGAAAAATGCTCTTGCCATTTCAGAGAGGCATGAAGTTATGCAATGAGTTGGGCCTTGGCTACTATTTACCAGACACTGCTCATCACTAGACAGCACCTTCAGGAGGAATTGGAGGAAAGCAGACCAATAGGCACTGTGGCCACTGAAACTGCAGCTGAAACAGAGGAAAAATCCATTCCATTTAAAAATGCCCTTAGACAAAAGAAGACATTAAAGACCAAATCAGTTCACTTAGTGAGGGATGAACAGGAAGTAGGGCCCTCACAACATTATTGTTTATTTGCTGTTTCCAGTAAATTGTTCTTACCTCAACCGATGATCTTTACCTGTTGAGCCTCTAATTCTCAACTCCATTCCACTGCAGTAGGAGTGGGAGGGGAAGGGAGGAGTGAGAGAGCAATGTCTAGTTTGGAGTGGTTCAGTGGGAACACTAAATTGGGGAATACCATTCCTAAGACGTGACACATAGTAACCTGATAGGATAGATCCACACATTCTGGATATCCTTACAAGGTGATATATCAGATATATTTTGGCCCCCTGAACTAAGTGAATATTTTGACATGGAAGTCAATGAATTCAGCATTTCATTGGTCTCCTGTCTTCTATGAGATGCATAACATTAGCCATTCTGACTATATATTACAAAACCGCCCTGTTATTTAAGATCTGTGCTTTAACATTCATTCCTTCCTGCCAACAGACTACTGTGTGCGGTGATGCATACTCATTTTCACTTAATGATCAAGAAATTGATTAGAATGCAAAGAAGGATAACAAAGCTGATTAAAAGCTTCCCAACACTCACTTGCAGAAAAAAAGCTTTAAAAACTAAATCTGCCTAGCTTGGTTAAGATACAAAGGGAAGGTGATCTGATAATGTGAAGAAATATCTGATGCTGTCAGCATTTCAAATGAAAATATAATAGACTGTTACAGGAAGAATTGGAAGGAATGGTATGAAAATACCCACATGAAAACAGTGTTTTGAACTTGACAGAATAAAATTCAGGCAGTGGATCAGATCAACAACAGACTGAAAATGATGGAAAACCTCAAATATTATGCCTCATTTCATCTTTTCATAATACTTTTCAAAGAAATAACAAGATGGCATTGTTTAGAGTGTGGAGCTCAGAATTGTGAATTCTAATTTGAGCTTGGTTACTGACTCATAAGTGAAGGGATTATTTCCTGCTAGGCAAGAATTCCTAGGTATAATGTGGTGATAATAAAAGCCAACTTACTTTTAGGAATGCAGGGAAGAGAAAGTGGATTTAAAATAGGAAGTAAATTTATAAAAATGAAAATGGCATGTGTATCAGGATTTTCTGACTGTTGCCTAAAGCAGTAATTTGATTTCTTAAAGGCGTCACAGAATATAGATATTGCAGCAGAACACTGAGGGTAAAAGAAAAGTTTTTGAGTTTTACTCTGGAGCAGATTAGAGTTTCAATGTCACTTGAAAAAAATAGAATACATATAAGATATTTTTAAACACCGAGTTGTCTCAAAAGCAATGTATCTATATATACACATATAGATGTATATAAGGTAAGAAATACAAAATCAAGAGATTAGTCAAATTATTCATAAAGCCTTCAAAGCTCTATGAATATGACAGGCCTTTAAAATTGATATAAAGATCACCTAATAATTACAGGTAATAAAATAGGGCTGCCATTCTTCTATTCGCAAAAAAGAAAATTATTTTTAAAAACTGTATTGCTCAGATTATGTCTCAAATTATTGGCTATTGTGACTGCTTTAAAGAGTTTGAAAGGATTAATTGCTATTAACAAACTTAGCTTCCGTAAGTCTCTAAATAATTGTCTGCTTTAATTCAGATAACCATTTCAGAAGACAAGACACAAGTTAATTTCTCTAGTGGTCACCAGCAATCAGCTTCACTAGGTCTGGATGTTTGCATCCTTGTGATAGTGTCCTGTATGATCTAGCATCAGTGAAACAGAAACAGCATTAATTAAACAACAAAAGAATTAATTAGACAGGAAAAAAAACCAACAGATTTAAGAGCGGGAACATGGCTAGCAGTGGGTAAATCTGACTCCTTAAGCAGACCATCAAGTATAGTAGTGTGTGCTTGCAGACCAGAAAGCCAGTGGTGTCCTGAGCTGCATCAAAAGCAGCGTGGCCAGCAGGTCCTCTACTCTGCTCTAGTGAGACCACATGGGGAGAGCTGTGCCCAGCTCTGGTGTCCTCAGAAAGGACATTGATCTGTCGGAGCAAGTCCAGAGGAGGGCCATGAAGGTGATTAGAATGATGGAACAGCTCTTCTATAAGGAAAGGATGAGAGACCTGGGATTGTTCATCTTGGAGAAGGCTCTGGGGTAACCTAATTGTAGCCTTCAAGTACCTGAAGGCAGCCTACAAGAAAGATGGAAATATCCGTTTTGCACAGCTGTGTAGTGATGGGACAAGGAGGAATGGCTTTAAATGGAAAGAGAGTAGGTTTAAATTAGATAAAGGAAAGAAATTCTTTACCTTGAGGCGGGTGAGGCACTGGAACACGTTGCTCAGAGAAGTTGTGGATGCTCAATCTCAGGAAGTGTTCAAGGCCAGGTTGGATGAGACTTTCAGCAACCTGGTCTAGTGGAAGGTATCCTTTCTCACAGCATAGAGGTTGGAACTAGATGTTCTTCAAGGCCCCTTACAGAACAGCCCATTTTGTGATTCTATTGGCAAATGTAGTGCAAGGGAAATTGTAGCATCAGCAGCTATTTGCTACTTCACTTCTGAATGAATTGAGAATTAACAGTTTCAACAGATGTATTTCTAGAAACAACAAAAAACTGTATTAATTTAAACAAGACCTTATTTATGAAATTATAAATGTAAAGAATCATATGTTTAAGCTGGAATATGATGAAAAATGTATTGACTGTCCTGATGCTAAAACCAGGAAAAAGAATTGAAGATATTTAAAATCAGAATCATTATAAGGTTTACAGTATCTGAGTTATAAATCCTTCATGACAGGGATATGGATTTTTTAAAGAAAATTGCATAGGATTTCTTCCAGAAGTATTTTTGTGAACATCTTCTGAATACATTTCTGTAAAGCCTATCAGAAAATTTATAAGATCCCAATAGAATGAAAAAAAAAGTAAAATTAACTGAAAAGTTAAGCATCTTTTTTCATCTTAAAAGTGAATAATGATCACATAAAATTAGTTATCAATTGAGATTACTGAAAGATGAAATGATATAGAAGGTTAACTAGGACAACCTGATTATTTTCTTTCTCCTGCTGTGTATTATAGGTTACATTTCTTGCATTTCATGCAGTCATCCCAAAGTCAAGATTGCATCAAAGGCAATAATCATGTCTGACTAAAAATGTATCCTATTTAACTTTAATGAAATAATGTTTTTCATCAATTACCCTCACTGTTTTATATTTGTACCTTATGCCCTTAATGAATTTGCCTGGCTTCAGCTTCCATTGATTTTTAGTTAATGGTTCTTTCTTTTCTGTGCTAAAGAGATCTTTATTAATGACTGTTTTACTTCTAAGGAATACATAAACAATAATCAAGTAATTTCTTAGTCTTCTTTTCATATGTTGAATTGGCTTAATTTTTAGCTATACTTCTCTGGAAACAAAGGGTCTTCTTGGTTGTAAAGAGCAAGGTAAACTTGTTTTCTTGCCCAGATTTGCTTCACCCAATATGCAGAGTTATACAGTGACCCAAATTTGGAGAACAGTGCTTGACAGCACTTTCAGCGTAGCCTTCTGTATGAAGGGTAAGCAGGGCATCACTTTTTATATTCTAACAACTCTAAAGAGCTGGTTATTAGAAGACTGAGCAATATTTCAGTACTAACAATAATGCCATATGAAAGAAAATGTAAAACCCCTTTCCATGTACCCAAGTTCCTACTTCATACTCACTCCATGTATAATGCGAAGGATTAAAGCGATTTACAAAAAAATGTTTTCATTACTACAATGTAGTTGCACAATGCAATGTTCATGTGTCTTACCATTACAATCCTCAATACTTTATCAGAAGTACTTTCTCATATGTCAAGTTATGATGTGTCTAATTATGCACTAACACTTCTATTTTACAGTATGTTATTTAAAAGTATACAAGATAGTGTGGGATCCAGGTCCTCAGAGTAACTGTCCCATTCTGATCAGTATTTACTGACATTTTTTTTGTTTGAAAATGTTAGCACCAGAGATTATTTATTCGGGGTAATGATTAAAATTTTAGTCAGAGTAGATATTATTTACATACAGGTAACGCATAGAATATACTCCATTAATATAATAAAAATATATAATATGACTTGTATTAAATTATATTATACATGAGTATATAATGTTAGTCACATTGTCAGTCTTAGAGACAAATATTATTAGAAACATTACCACATGATGGTGATTTACATGGATAAACACTTCTGATAACTCACATGCATTTTTTAATTTTTTTAATGCAGGCATTATCTTTATTCTACAGTTTTAGTTGTTGAAGTAGAATACGGTTTAGCACTCGTCAATTAAAAGAATAAAGTACCTTCATCATTGACCATTCTAATGTGCATGAAGAATTAAGCCATGTTTTTTGGCAAGGTCTCTTTTCTGTTTTATCAAACTGACAGGGACTAATTGTATTCTTTCAATTCTTTATCAGTTGACTCATGTATGTATATTCCATTAATGTGCCAATACTAGATGTCAGACTGACTGTCCTAAAGAGATGTTGTTATCATCTTTGTTGAAGAATATTTAATGTCTAGTGTTAGTTTCCAAATGTCAAAGATTTTGGGTACTAACTATTTTATCAATAATTACAACTTAGAGCTAAAATTTGCAGCAAAAAAGTGTACTGTTATGGTCTTGACACCTACAGAGCAGTATATGGCACTAAAAGGCATCAAATAAAGGAAGAGACTGTGTTATCTAATAAAACATTTCCTATAATTAAATAAGGGTATATTCCTCCAGATCTGAGCTACAAAACTCTTTTTCTAAGTAATAAATAGGGTAAAATGAAATCCATCATCTCAAAACTTTCCTTTATGTATTTTCATGGAAAATTTCAGGAGAGTGTGAAATTTTCATTAAATTTCATCTTTACATATATCCTCTACGATAGACAACTTCACAGAGACTTCACAAATCTGACACTACCTCTCATCTTCATTTCCCTTAATGAAGATGGGGCAGTCATCACATCTGAAAGCAAAAAAAAAAAGTACAATGTGCTAGTTCTTTCACCTATGAATCCCCATTACTCTAGAAGAGCTTTCATTGTGCATATCACAAAGTAGATGCAGAATTTTATTCTGGAAAGATCATGCTTTCCATCTCAGTAATGATTTAGCAAGGCTTTGCAGCCAGTGCACCCACATCCTGCATACCCTGAAAGTGTGTGCCAATCTTTAAGATAGTGTTGGAAGGAAGGTTATCTGTTTTCTACACGACAAATGAACTCAAAAGAGAAATGTATCCAACTTCAAGCTTTCCAGTACCTTACCTCTTGTTAGTAAAATCTTGAACCTTCTGCTGTGTTAACAGTGGGGAAATGTATGGAGAAACTACAAATATTTTGTTCTCCTGGTGAAGACACAAATCTGTTTTGGCAATCAACAGCACAAGATAGTGTTTGGGAAGCAGCTCTGTGACTGTCACTGAACCTTTTTTAGGTAGAGCATAAAGTCAAGGGCACTGCTGGGACCCTTTTCTTTCCCACTCATGACTACAGTTTTCCTGGCTCATCTGTCTGCCGTACTCAATGTTTTCCTATTTTGGCTATTCAAAAGCAGGCCTAGTCGCCCTCTTTTCCAAGTACATCCGAGAAGCAGATTTAGTTATTTAGAAATTATAAGGTTTGGGAAATAATTTTCAGTTACAGATCAAGCATATGTGTTAAAATGGCATAACTTTTACAAAAGAAGGTAAGAAGAAACCTTAGCTATAGAAAAAAAAGAGTGTAATCATTCTTTTGTATTTGCAAGAGAGAAATGGTATTGTATATACCATTGCACTAATTCTTACATGCCATTTATCTGTGTGCTTTTGTCCACTTTGATAAACCTAGCATGCATGGATGATTTCCTGCCTGAGCCCTTGGGATTAGAAGGTGTTGTTTATTCATTAACTAGGAATAAATGATTCAAACTCAGCAATTGAGATAATGGTCCAAATTGGGGAATGTTAACCTCTATTAACCTCCATTTTACACTTCCTATACCTTGTCCAAATTGCTTTGATCTTTTGGTAATATTTTATGACAGTCTTTTTGACAATAGGATTTTTCAAATTAGGAAAAGGATAATAGTTTGTTTATTTGTTCTATTATCCTGTATAATGAAGGAAGTATAGGTTGTATTTTACAAGCCAGAAATGAGAAGATAGTTTTGCTAATTCTGTAAGTAATTAACATAAAATTGAGCTTTTGATAAGTTATTATGAATTAACTATAAAAAATCCAAAATTGAAACTGTTTTTAATAATTGTCCATATGACTTATGATGAGTTATCACAAAATCTATGAGGCAAAAGTAAAGCAGAAGCATATTTTATTCTAAATTTCAGACTTAAAAAATCATAACTTATGATTTTATGTAATTTTAGCCAGATGGCTTTCCATCAATATGACTCAATAGTGAAATGTTGCATACAACTTCACACTCATGCCAGAAAATTATTTGCATTTTCAGCAGAATGTTTTCATGGAATAATTCAATATCCTGAATTGGAAGGGACCCAAGAAGATCATCAAGTCTAGCTCCTAGCTCTGCAGAGGACAGCCCCAAAAATCACACCATGAACCTGAGGCTGTTGTCCAAACACTTCTTGAACTCTGGTAGGTTGGTGCTGTGACTGCTTCCCTGGGGAAGGTGGTGAGTTGACCTTCGCTGGACACCAGATGCCACCTCCAAGCCACTCTGCCACTCCCCTCCCCAGATGGACAGGAGAGAGAAAATAAGATGGAAAACAACTCATAGGTTGATATAAGGCAGTTAGGAAGGAAAAGCAAAAATTTGTGTGCATGCCTGGGTTTTGACACCAAAAAGACTGCAATGAGGTCTCCCCTCAGTCTCCTCTTCTCCAGGCTGAACAGACCAAGTGACCTCAGCCTCTCCTTGTACAGCTTCCCATCGCGGCCCTTTGCCATCTTCATTGCCCTCCTTTGAACACTTTCTAATAGCTTAATAGTACTCAAAACTGCACACAGCATTTGAGGTGAGGCTGCCCCAGTGAAAAGCAGAGCAGGACAATCTTGCCCAACTTGCCTCCCTCGCACTGGCACACGAGGAACTGCTGACTCGTGTTCAACTTTCCATTGACCAGGACCCTCAGGTTCCTTCCTTCAGCACTGCTTTCCAACATCTCATTCCCTAGTCTGTCGGTACACCCAGGGTTGCCCCATCCCAGGTGCAGAATCCGGCACTTGCTTTTGTTAAACTTCATATGGTTGGTGATTGCCCAGCCCTCTAATCCAGCTCTCTCTCTCCTGCTTCCCCATAGCATGACATGTTATCCTGCTGAATGCTGAGCATTTAATCCAGAAGGATACTGTGAGAGACAGTATCAAAAGCTTTACTTAAATCCTAAAAGATTACATCAACTGGTTTCCCTTGGTCAGTTAGGTGAGTTAGCTTGTCATAAAAATAAATTATGTTTGACAAGCTGGACTTCCATCATGAAGTCATGCTGACTGTGACCAATGACTGCACTGTTTTCAGGTGTTTTTCAGTACCTCTCTGAGTAATCTTCTCCATAATTTTACCAATCACTGAATTGAAACTGACAGGCCCACAGTTTCCAGGGTCATCCTTCTTGCCTTTGAAAATTTGGACATTAGACAGCTTCCAGTCCACCAGGACCTTCCCAGATTCTTACGACTGTTCAAAAATCATAGAGAGATGCCTTGCAATGACACCATCCAGCTCTTTTAGTATTCTTGACTCCTATCAGGCCTCATAGACTTACAGGGATCTAGCTGGAGCAGTAGAACCTGCACAAGTTTCAGGACAAATGGGATTTGATCATGCTTGCAGTCACGGTCCTCCAGCTCAGAGCTCTGGCACTGCCTTTACCCCACTGTTAGTGTTGAAGGCAGAGGCATGAAACATCTCTGCCTTGTCTATGTCCCTGTTTGAGATGACCATCCCCATTCTGTAATGGGATTATTTCATTTCTGTACTGCCTTTTGCTATTAATATATTTTAAAAGACTCTTTTTTATTCCCTCCCAGAGTATTGTCCAGCTTCAGCTCCAGTTGAGCTTTGGACACATGAATTTTCTCCCTCCAGAGGCATCCCTGCAGTCCTCCCATGTCATGTGACCTTGCTTCCACTGGACATACACCTTCTTTTCTTGCTTTATTTCCAAAAAGAGATCTTTGCTCACTGAAGCTGACTTTCTTCCTTGGCTGCTTGACTTTCAACATTTTGGAATTACCTGCTCCTGTGCCCTTAGAAGGTGGTGCTTTAAAAGTGACCAAATCTGGTGGACCCCAACACCTTGGAAAGTAGGTCTTAGTCACTAGTTCCCTGAGCAGCCTAAAGTCTGCTCTCCTCATGCCCAGGGTTGAAGTGTTGCTATCTCTTTTCCTCCTGTCAACAGAGATTTTAAACTCAACTGCTTTGTGGTCGCTGTGGCCAAGATGGCCACCAATGACCACTTCACTCATGCAACCTTCTCTGTTAAAAAACAAAGCAAGGAAGGCATCCTTCCTAGTCAGCTGCCTTAGTACCTGAACCATGAAGTTACCATCCATGTGTTTCACTAATCTTCCAGACCTGTTTGTGCCAGCTGTGTGGTGCTCCCAGTTAACATCCAGCAAGTTAAGCTCCCCATAAGGACAAAGGCATTTGATTAGGAGGTGTCCTTTAGTTTCTCAAAGAATAATTCATCAGTGTCATTGTCCTGGCTAGGTAGTCTTTAGCTCACTCCCACAGCGACATTTCATTATTTGTTTGTACCTTAATCCTTACTCAGAGGCTCTCAACTGTGCCATTGCCAGCTGTACGCTCCGTATATTCCAACTCCTCCATTACATACAATGCCATCCCCCTGCCTCGCCTGCCCTGTCTGTCCCTCCTGAAGAGCCTCCAGCCACCCAGTGTGGCACTCCAATCACAGANTTCCTTCCTTCAGCACTGCTTTCCAACATCTCATTCCCTAGTCTGTCGGTACACCCAGGGTTGCCCCATCCCAGGTGCAGAATCCGGCACTTGCTTTTGTTAAACTTCATATGGTTGGTGATTGCCCAGCCCTCTAATCCAGCTCTCTCTCTCCTGCTTCCCCATAGCATGACATGTTATCCTGCTGAATGCTGAGCATTTAATCCAGAAGGATACTGTGAGAGACAGTATCAAAAGCTTTACTTAAATCCTAAAAGATTACATCAACTGGTTTCCCTTGGTCAGTTAGGTGAGTTAGCTTGTCATAAAAATAAATTATGTTTGACAAGCTGGACTTCCATCATGAAGTCATGCTGACTGTGACCAATGACTGCACTGTTTTCAGGTGTTTTTCAGTACCTCTCTGAGTAATCTTCTCCATAATTTTACCAATCACTGAATTGAAACTGACAGGCCCACAGTTTCCAGGGTCATCCTTCTTGCCTTTGAAAATTTGGACATTAGACAGCTTCCAGTCCACCAGGACCTTCCCAGATTCTTACGACTGTTCAAAAATCATAGAGAGATGCCTTGCAATGACACCATCCAGCTCTTTTAGTATTCTTGACTCCTATCAGGCCTCATAGACTTACAGGGATCTAGCTGGAGCAGTAGAACCTGCACAAGTTTCAGGACAAATGGGATTTGATCATGCTTGCAGTCACGGTCCTCCAGCTCAGAGCTCTGGCACTGCCTTTACCCCACTGTTAGTGTTGAAGGCAGAGGCATGAAACATCTCTGCCTTGTCTATGTCCCTGTTTGAGATGACCATCCCCATTCTGTAATGGGATTATTTCATTTCTGTACTGCCTTTTGCTATTAATATATTTTAAAAGACTCTTTTTTATTCCCTCCCAGAGTATTGTCCAGCTTCAGCTCCAGTTGAGCTTTGGACACATGAATTTTCTCCCTCCAGAGGCATCCCTGCAGTCCTCCCATGTCATGTGACCTTGCTTCCGCTGGACATACACCTTCTTTTCTTGCTTTATTTCCAAAAAGAGATCTTTGCTCACTGAAGCTGACTTTCTTCCTTGGCTGCTTGACTTTCAACATTTTGGAATTACCTGCTCCTGTGCCCTTAGAAGGTGGTGCTTTAAAAGTGACCAAATCTGGTGGACCCCAACACCTTGGAAAGTAGGTCTTAGTCACTAGTTCCCTGAGCAGCCAGAAGTCTGCTCTCCTCTTGTCCAGAACTGAAGATTTGCTGGCACTTTTCATTTTGTCAACAGAGATTTTAAACTCAACTGCTTTGTGGTCGCTGTGGCCAAGATGGCCACCAATGACCACTTCACTCATGCAACCTTCTCTGTTAAAAAACAAAGCAAGGAAGGCATCCTTCCTAGTCAGCTGCCTTAGTACCTGAACCATGAAGTTACCATCCATGTGTTTCACTAATCTTCCAGACCTGTTTGTGCCAGCTGTGTGGTGCTCCCAGTTAACATCCAGCAAGTTAAGCTCCCCATAAGGACAAAGGCATTTGATTAGGAGGTGTCCTTTAGTTTCTCAAAGAATAATTCATCAGTGTCATTGTCCTGGCTAGGTAGTCTTTAGCTCACTCCCACAGCGACATTTCATTATTTGTTTGTACCTTAATCCTTACTCAGAGGCTCTCAACTGTGCCATTGCCAGCTGTACGCTCCGTATATTCCAACTCCTCCATTACATGCAATGCCATCCCCCTGCCTCGCCTGCCCTGTCTGTCCCTCCTGAAGAGCCTCCAGCCACCCAGTGTGGCACTCCAATCACAGAACTCAAGCCACCAGGTTTTGCTTATGCCGGTGATGTCAAATCTCTGGGAGTGGGCCAAAGATTCAAGCTCCTCTTGTTTTATCCTGTTTCATAGTTTCAAAATAAAGAAGTTTCAATATTCGTCTGTTTTGTGGATTAACACCATTAGGCTTGTAAGACCTACACAGCCACTCACTCCTTCCCCCCAGTAAGATGTGGGATAGAATTGGAAAAGCAGAAGTGAGAAAACTCATTGCTTGAGATACAGATGGTTTATTAAGTGTAAGAAAACCAAAGAAAAACAGAAAAGTAATAACAACAACAAAACTCCAGTAAAACAAAGAAAATTAAAACAAGTGATGCAAGAGCAATTGTTGACCAAACTGATGCCCAGCTAGTCCTCGAGTAATGACAATTCCTGGCTAACTTAGCCCTCCAGTTTTATTGAAAAGCATGACACAATATTGACCTTTTGATCAATTTTGATCATCTATCTCAGTTCTGTTCCCTCCTAGATTTGTCCTCTTCCAACATACTCACTGGGGCCAGAGTGAGAAACAGAAAAAATTGATGTTGTGTAAGCACTGCTCAGAAATAGCTTAGTTGTTGGTGTGTTATCAACACTGTTGTGATCAAAATTGTAAAATGCAGCATCGAACTGCTGTGAAGAAATTAATTCCTTCTCTGCCAAAGCTGGGGTGACTTCACATGGGAATCACATGTGCCTCAGTGAGATATTAGACTTAATTCTTAGGAGATCAGGACCTAAAAACAAATCCACAGTTCACATCAAAATTAAGCCTAGACACTCCAGTGTTATCACTCCAGTTTCTCTTTCCTGGATGCCAATCATAGCAGCTGCCCTGTTGGATAAAATTCCATGTGTCACTAAATCTTGTTTCGGTTTTCAATAGAGGAAAGGAGAATGTTCTCTGTGGAAGACCGAACTTATTCCTTCAGTCTTTAAGATCTATCAACATTTTCACTGGAAGGCATTTTACTTTCCTTTCAAAGTTCAGCATCTGTCTAAACATGTGTGCTCTTGAAAACAAGTGAAGTCTCTATTACTCTTCCTTTCTAGGGCAATTAATGAGCATAGAGGGAATATGCAAAGAGGGAAAATAAATTAAAGAAATATTTGTGTAATCCTGACAGTACATTGTAAGTCAACAAAATCATGCTGTTGGGATTGAGTCGAAGAGAGTCCCAAACTACTTTTTTGATGCACTTGGCATCTGTTTTTAAAAAATATCTTGTCCCTCCAGTAAATATTATTTGCACATTCCCTAACCTATCTCTTTCTTTGCCAAGTTGAGGTTTAACACATTTGTTTACGTGGTTCTTCTAATGTGAAAAAATAGTGTGTTCATGTATCCAGACTGTATTCAAATATTTGTATTTGGTGTAAACCCCCTATTCATCAGAAAAACAAAAATAAAATCAAATTAACAAACAAAACACCTAATGTTGACTGTTGTCATATATGCTGTATGACATACCTTTTCAATAAGTTCCGCATAGTTGCATGTCAATTTATTTTTCTTTCATATAATTTAAATGTTTGATTTCATGTCTCTTTTCAGTGAGCATTTTGTCCATATTTCACTTAGGCCTGTAGTTGTCACCTTACAGCTCTTTTCCTAAAGTTTTCTTCACACCATTCCCTCGGGTCCTGTCACTGGTCACCACAGAGAAGAGATCACTGTCTGCCTCTCCTCTTCCCCTCATGAGGAAGTTGTAGGCTGCAAAGAGTTCTCCCCTCAGTCTCCTGTTCTGCAGGCTGAACAGACCTAATGACATCAGCCGCTCCTCATACAGCTTCCCCTCTAGGCTCTTCACCACCTTAGTAGCCCTGATCCTTATCAAATCTGTCTCAACAGTTCTGAGAAGAACAAGTGGGTTGAATTGTAGGGCCGATAGCTAATATTCTTAATAAACCTGTGTGGTAGGTTGATCCCAGCTAACATCCTAGCACCCACACAGGCACTGGCTAATATCTCTCTGTCACAGTGGGACAGAGGAAAAAAATAGGAAAGAGCAAGACTGAAAAAAAAAATTGTGGATTTAAATAAAGACACGGATATGACTTGTCAAGAACTATTTTGGGCAAAATAGACTTGACTGTGAAAATTTAACTTCATTTATCAGTAATTAGCAGGAATATTTAATTACTGACAGGTACTGACAAACTGACACCCTGCCCCTGACCAACGTCGGCAGCATAGGCAGGCTGCTGTCCAAGTGTAATGTGGGAGGCTCTCAGATCACACTACCACTGGTGAGCCAAGGGTCAGCATAACTCTTACGTGCATTCAAAAGTGATTTTCATGATTGACTGTTGCTGTCAGATGACCTGGACACCAAGTGTACCTGACAGTGCACCGAAGCCGCTGCATCAGTTATGATCCTATGTTTGTTATCAGCAATAGGGTAAATTTCCATATGGGTGCATTGCTGCTCATCTTTCCTACTGTCTCAATAAGGCTTTGTTAATAAATTGTTGCCAGGCTACATTACTGTTCAGACCAGAGAAACAGAGATGATAATCAATAAAATACCTCTCTTCACACTTTCCCAGGCTCAATTAATTTAATTCCAAATTCTTCTTCTTCTTGCATCACACTCAGGCCCCACTTTTGCTTTTTTTTTTTTACTTCAGTATTTCATTTTATACCCTTCTTTTTCTGCCTTGTTACCACCATAGGTTACAATCAGTCCCTTCAGTGAGACAACAAATCGTGCAGGAGGTCACGGTCAGTACATAGCAGTTTCTCTCTGCTGCTGCTTGTTTCTCATACTTTTCATGCTCCAGGAGCATGGTCCCTTCAGATGGGTAGTTAGATGCCATGGAGTGCCTCCTCTGACCTTTTAATTCCCTCATTTTCTCTGCTGTTCCCTCAGTTGTTCTTCACTTTTTCCAATTTTTTTCCCCCTCCTTAAATATGCTTTCACAAAGATATAACTGTCTTTGCTAATGTGCTCAGCTGTGTTCTGTGGTGGGTCCAGTGGAGCTAGTTGGGTCCGGCACAGGGCAGACTTTTTTGTCTTTTCACTGAGGTCAAGCCTGTAGACCACTCCTACCAAAACTTGCCATTTACACCCAATACAACCTTCCAACTTACAGGAGTAGACTACAATGAGACTAATTAAAAACAGGATGAAAAATAGAACTGGACAATTACAGAGCTTGACCTCAACAGGAGGCCAAAATCAGCAGAATGAATTATGAAGGAAGCAATAATTAAATAAATTGAGGTGAATGGAAAGTGGAAAAATCAATGCAAGGGATTAGCAGAAACAGATTGCATCAGACTGATAAAATATTTTCTTTAACAAATGACTGTTTTGTTAAAGACAAGAGAGTTGTGGTAGATCTAATTTATCTTGACTTCTTTACAATACTTGATATGGTACCTCATGGGAAATTTTCACTGAAGATGGTGGTTAGTAGATGAATTGAAAGTTGAATAAAAAATTATCTTGTGATAGGGAGATTACTAGTGGAGTACTCAATGGATTCATTTTGATAATCTTTAGTACCTTGCTTAATGACAGTGATGTAGTTGATGCTAATGGATTTCTATGATGACAGAAAGTCTTGAAATGTATAAAGCAGTAGGAGCACCTGAATGTCTCCTGGGAAGAATAAGACAACCTTGAAAAAAGAAACAATAAAAATGATAACACGAAGTGCAATCCAGCTGGGGAATTAAAACACCATCTCGGCTAATAGGTAAAGATCTAACAGCTGGATGACAAAGTGAATAAAGGATTTGCTTACATTTATTGATGTATTGAGTGTGATTGTAAGTCCCCAACACGAGATGAAAAAAACATTATCTTGAGAGCTGTCAGGCAAAATATTTGGGGTAAAACCAATTTAAAATCACCTCAGGAAGTCTCTATACTCTTCTGTTGATGTATATAGAATACACACAAGCAATAGTTCAAAGGCAAAGAAAACAACTGAAGAATATATAGAAGAATATATATCACGTAGAAAAGAAATTTGTGTATACATATATAATAGAAAGAATGTATTTATTATGACGTTTCTGCAATTACTCTGTAAGTTGCTCTGTAAGGTGTAATGGTTATGATACAATCTTTATTTAGAAGCAATGTTCCCACAGAAATAAATAATTACATGTATGTATACATCCATCTGCAGAAAGAGATTGCATTCAAGCAGGATGTTTGCATGTCTAAGTTTAAGACATTTAACTGAAAATTCTCTAAGGTGACAGTGAAAGACTAATTGTCCCATTCCACAGACTGTCATAACAAGCAGATAAGTTCTGGTTGGTTTGAAATAAAGAATAAGACCATTTTTCTGAAATTGAAATTAATTGCCCAGATAATAATTTCAATATTTGAAATAGACATTGATGAAGTCAATGATTTATGATATTTCATTTATGTCGTTAATTTAAGAAGCAAATTTTAAATTACAGTTTAGATAGATCATCTTAAAAAGTTTTGAAGGACTTAGACATCACCTTGATCTCCTCAGTATCCTAATATTGCAGGCCTGCAAGTTTCAGATAAACATTCAAATACACACAACTTAATTTCAGTCTTCATTGTGAATCTTTTTGAAATTCAATAATGAGAAGGAGAATGAAAGATGAGTCATTAAAAAAAAAATTGAAAGTTGAAGAAGCATTGGTAGGAGATGAGGGTGAACTCGCTATAATTAAGAGTCTGACTGTCAGACTTTGCTTGCTGTAGAAGTTAAGTACTAATAAAATATTAATACAGTCAAGTGAATTAGTCAGATTAAGTACCTATGAATTGCTCTAAAAAGCTGAGAAAAGACTGAAAACATATGTGAAAGAGATGAGACTTAAAGAGACAAACAAATACATAAAGGATGTCTGAACAGAAGGTGTGAAGCATAATGGCGTGTGAAATAAATTAAGAAATGCAAGAGGAAAGTATCATCCCATTTGTTTCATCTATTTTTATTTTAGTGAAACAGCTATAAAACAAATATAAATGAGTCCATGAAAGCTCTTCTGTCTCCAAATTAATAAATCAAATTATTTTAACATACTTAACTTGTACGAAATTAAATCAGATTATAATGAGTTTGTAATCAGTATCTCATATGAGAATCAACCTATTTATGATACACTATTTGAAGAGCTACTGTATGCAGATGATAGTGAATGAAACAGGAATTTTATTGAAAATATTCTAATTAGCTAATAAGAATTCTTTACAATCAATTAATCACACTGTAACTAAATAATGTTGTAATGCTCAGAAAGGTAACTGTCCAATTATTCTTTTTGTTTATACTTGGTGAGAAAAAACCGTGCATGTATTTCTTGCTTTCTCTAGGGTTATCATAAATTATTTTTAAACAAGCAACTTGATTTAAAATTCAACTCCAGAAAGTTTTATATAGTTCTGGTAGTTGCATGTTTTTGTAAGCAAATCATAATTTTTCTCTTCTTTTTCATCCCTAAAACTCTTATAAAAGACTTTGCTTAAGAGAAATGATAATTTGTATAGCAGGCTTTAATTTCTTTAAATCAACTAAATAACATTTTTGAAAAAACTTGTTCAAGAAGTATATGTACCACATAAACCATAGGAGGCTTATCAGATAAATATGTAATATGTTACTACAAAAACACCTGTTCTTGAATGGAAAGCTCGCTTTTAAACTGCCATTCTAAAAAGAAAGAAAACTAAATCAAAACTTCAGTTTTAGTCTAGCTTTTCATGGCACTTTGAAGTGAAGCCATGGCAGGAAGTTTTGTAAGTAAATATACTTGGACTGTTTTTACAGCTTTAATATATGTATTTATAAATAGAATGGAATAGAATATAATAGAATAATAAATATAATATAATATAATATAATATTAGTAATTTTTTTTTACATTTTAACTGTGAGTGGTATGACTGCTTTTACATGTCTGAAAAATGTCTAATGACATTAAATTTCTTAGCATATTTGGTTCAGCCTCCATCTGGTTTCCAGAAGATTCCTCTCTTTTGTACAATTTACAGCATGTTGTTCAGCCCCCTGCAGATGTCTCAGATAGCCTGTGACATTTCAAATAAGAGCTGTTCTTTATTGTTTAGACAGGTGAATGCTATCCGTGATATCTTTCAAGGCTCTTGTCTTAGTCTCAGACTGGTTCTGAGAGCAACCACAAATTAAGGTACAAAGGAACACTACGCAGCAGTGAGTTTAGATGGATTATAACTGAATGGAGCAAGAATCAGTCTGGCTGTGCATACACTCTGTGTGAGCACCACGTCTGAAATGTTCTGACTTGTGAAACCGTACATCACATGTGAATACTGGTTGTAGGGTTTCTTTCAAGCTGCAGGCCCCAGACATGTATTATAGCAGCTTATGCCTGGAATTGCCTTACTCTGTCTCAAAAACTCTTTAACTGTGGAGTAGATATTTCAGATGTCAAAGTCCTGCTGTTAAAAAATCCCGCAACTCTGAAATGTGAAATTACAAATTCTGTTTAAGTGACAATGATTAATTCTGCACGATTATTCTTTTGAGATCTATGCATATGACTGAGGTGGAAATATTACAACTGAAATACACAGTAAGAATCTGTGTTTGGTTTTCTTGTATGAAATTCCATGTTCTTTGTTCACATATCTTTTAGGTACTCCAGAAGGTATGAGTTTTTATCTTTAAACTTTTCATATTGTTTGGAGATGACAAATAAATTAAATAATCTGATTTAAATTTTATAATATATTTTTATCCGTGTGACCCTTTGACATGTAGCCAGTTATATTATATTGACTCCATCCTGTTCACAGAATTCCTCTTTTTAATCTGTATTTTGTATTTTGTAACTCCTCTACACTCAAAGATTGTCTGTCCATGGATGGAAGTCTTTAATGCAAAGTTTTAATTGCTTTTTGATGTGATTTTTTTTTTCTGTTTAGGCATCCATCCTTTCATTTGGATCTCACAAAACAGCTTGATTAATGGCAACTTTATAAAATGATGGGTCTGTATTAATGTGTTAGAAAGAGAAGAACTAATTATGAAAATATGTTCCCTGAAAAGGACAGTGAATGGAAGTACCAAATCCTGTCATGACAAGCAGAGATACGAAAAAATAGTAAACAAGAATTAACTCCAATAATTAAAAAAAAAAAAAAGTAACTCTATAATGTAGCACTAATGGCTATCCATTTATACTTAAAATATTTATTCAAAGAGAAGTTTGAATAGAATAATAAATTATTTGCCAGATTAATGCTAATTTTGTTCCAGGAGAAAAAAGCATTGAGCGGAGTGCCAACCAGCAGTTGGTCTGTGTTTACAAAAAACAAAATCTGCCTTTGACAGAAAGCTATTCTAATGTATCTTTTGCCCAAGTATCCTTTAGACTGCAGAAAGTAGGGTTTATTGTAGGTGGAATATTAAACTTGCTAGTATTATAGGTTTAAAAAAAGAAAATAATTTCTTTTTTTCTTCAATTATTTTATCATTTTAAAATCTTCTATCCTATAATGCTATAGAAATATGGAATAATCAAATATCATCAAGAAAAATATGCTTGCATTTTGAATTTTTTTCCCTATGGTCTATGCCCTTGGACAAAAAACAGTAAAGCAGAAATGTCATAGAAACACTTCTGTAAGAGGATATCATGTACAGAGCACCTTTGGGAAATGTCTGAAGGACACAAGTAGATGGCAAGGCTATGTTTGAATTTCCAATGCAGGTAACAAAAACAAAAAAAGAAAAAGAAAAAAAAAAAGAGAGTTTTTGATTAGATGAGTGGAAGGAGTGAGAAACTAATTTGATTAAAAAGTGAGAAACACTTTGATTAAGTGATCTTACTTTTCTGACACCATCACCTATCTCTCAATTATATTCTGCTTAAAAAAAATAAATTTGGCCATTATTTTACCTGACATGAAAGGAGAGAATAGAAGATTTTCAGCTTTCACTAGCTCCTGCAGACAGTGAAACGGGAAAATGAGTGGCCCCTACAATTTGCAGCCTCTTACTTATTACAGGCTGTGACTGCTGCAAGCACAGGGGAGATAATCAGCTTGTCAACAGTCTGCCACTGAGAATGCCAACATATGATCACTCCCATTGTTTCAGAAGACTTCGTAGCAAACTGTGGCACAGTATTTGCATTTAAAAAGCCATGTTGTACAATTGCAAAGAGAGTTTATTTCAAGAAATACTGTAAAATAATCCTTAAAATTATTAATTCTTTCTTTCCCATGAATACTGTATAAAGAGACATAAAGTAGATATTGTTATATTGAAATGCTGGATCAAAATCATTAGACTAGCGGCTATTTGTAGGAGATAAAAATCTGTTCATTGGTGACTGTTCTTTCTTGCACAGAGGATGGTTGGTGCTCTATTTAAAAAGTAATAAAACTTGAATGAATCAAAATCCGTATATGTTAATTTGTTCAGAACTTCCCCATGTATAGCACTGTATCAACTGTTAGTAGCTCAAAATCGAACTTAGGCTCTTTGATAGCAATGAAACTCTTTAATTCTCTTTTTTCATGGAGTCAAGTGCTAAACAACAGTTGCCTCCAAATTAGAAACCTTACCACTCAAACAAGAAATAAAGGCAAAAGGAGTTTTATCAAATCCAAAGGTCTACAAAGAGACAGACAAAAAGTTTTTGACTAAAAGTCCAAGAGCAAAAATTTGCAAGGAAATAAAGATGCAACTTTGGAAGTCACTGTAGCTACACTGATTTGAACCTAGTTCAATATTGGAATTCAATACATGTATAAAGTCAATTAAAATAATGTGGGCAAGTGGAAAAAAGTGCTAAAGCTCAATTAAGTAGGAGCCATGTAAAAGCTGTAGAATCCTTCTGGAGCCATCTGGATACACATAAGCAAAGCAGAGCATTGAGGGGTTAAAAGATACATAAAGGGAATTAGATTTCTGAACTAGGATGCTAATCTCTTTTAGCTTCAGCTGCTATATCAAGATTGGAAAAGGAGATAAAAAGCCTTAATAAGGACAAACATTGTGAAAACTGAAGGGTGCAATCAAATATTAAACCATGTACCATTAACATGCCTGACCTAAACCATCCAATATGAACACCAAGAGTAAGTGAATTATAAACAAATTATCTAAGGAAAGGCCAGATGCTGAATTTCTTGAAGAAAACTATTAGACCAGAATATAAAGTGGAAAGCAATTAGTTTGTGCAGGTATTATTTCTCAGTGATTAAATTCAGGGAAAGAAAAGAAAAAAAATGTTTAATTTGATATCAAATAAGCTGAAACTTATTAATAGAAGAGGTTAAATTAGATACAGAGAAATTCTTTATAGTAATAAGGAAAAAAAACCTCTGTCCATCTAGTCCCCTTATTTCAGGAGGGGATTTTTTTTTTTAGAATAATTTTGATTTAACATTACAGATGCTGCTGTTGGGAAAAATCATACATGGAAGAGATACCAACAACAAACGACATTCCCTACAAGGGGTTGTACTTCGAAATATATATATACATATTTAGAAGTAGGCTGAAAAGGATACCACAGTTTCATAGGCTTAAACTCCAAGGCAAAAATAAATTAAGCTTAAGAATACCTGAAGTCCTTGTGATCTTGTCAAAGTTAGTATCTTTCTTTTTTAGCCTTAGAAATGTATGCATCGAGTTTTGTTAAATCTTGATTTTCTTAACTTTCAAACTATTTTAAGACTCAAGTTAAGTTTCACAATATCGAAATATGTATCCAAAAGAAGATGTTGCAGTGCAGAGAAATAGGTAAATAAGCAGAGCCAGGAGACAGAAGATTCAGACAGACCGAGTTTGCCAGGCTCTGATTCAGTCTAGCATAGAAAGGCAATAAAAAATAAAAATTAAGGAGCATCATTATCATGGAATTAAATACTGGAAGCGGAAAAGGTATCTGAAGCAAAAGCAAAACACATTGGCTTGAGCATTATGCCTTGCTGCACAGCTATGCAGCTTTCAGGCACAGCTGCCTTGTTTGCAACATCCTGTGCATGTTTACAGCCATTTGTGGGAATGCCCACAAAGCATTAGAGGCAAATAAGTTTTGTATGATATTTGGAGTTGTATAGCTCCAGAAGCAATACAGATCAGTTCCCCATACTTCACTTAGGAATTCAGGCAGCAGCTGAATGGCTCATTTTCCACTACTGTAAGGATTTCCAGATCTTGAACTTAAGCTTGAGTGCATTCATCAGGATCCAGGGCAGAGTCTCCTCTGAGGCTGAGGGAGTGGTTAAGCAGGCTTGATTATCTTTCAGATAAGCCTAGAGGCAATTCTTTCATATGACAGAGTACTGCTAAAACTGATCCTCCATAGCGAAAGACAAACAAATGTTGTTTCTCAAAATTTAAACAGTTTCAAATTTGCACTTCACCCAAGACTTTCTTCAATCTACAAAACAATCTTAAAATCTATCTGATTTCTTCTGTTTAACCTGAGCTATTGTGAATTCAGGAATGAAAGGCCACAGAAAGCATAAGAAACTAGGAAGCTCCTCCCACCAGTCAGTTAGAACTCTTAATTAGAACCATTAGTTACTCTGATTTCAGCTTCTATGAGTGTTTTGAGTTAAGCAATCCCTGAGTAAGAAACTGTGATCAGACACAAACCCAGGTTCACAATATGGTTGAGTTGGCATCGTGGTAGGTGTTTGGTCCAAGGTTGGACTTAGTGATCCTGGAGGTCTTGTCCAATCTTAATGATTCCATGATTGTATGAAGGGGCTAGACTTCGCTCAATACAAATCCTTTACTACTAGCTCAGTGTTACTTTAGTCCTACCTTTGGTGCACAGTAACTCAGTTCTCACAGTGTTTGCATTGGCACACACATGGTTTCATTGTTGTGGTTGAAAGGAGTACCGCACCTTTCTCTGTTGTAGAAAGAATAGAACTGAGACTTCTAAATATTTGAGCAAGTTGTAAGGGAGAAAGAAAATAGTGTAAAACTAATAATCTTCTAGATTATACATTCAGGAGGAAAAGAACACAAATCCACAACCCCAAATAAAGTAACAAAAAACCAACATAGAAAATAAGAAAATAAGATGCTGTGAATTAGAAAAATATTCTCCATGATTAAAAATACTCTGGAACAATTATGTAATGAGTCTCATATAGCTACATTAATATGAGAATGGTTTATAGCAGGGGAGATTTCAGGTACTTAGACATAGGCATCAGGTGCATCTACTGTGTCTTTGAAGGTTTCCAAGCCAGCCCCATGAGGATAGATGATAGGACACAGGATCTACCAGAGATCTTCAACTTTCTGACATGTCATCTGGAACCAAAATATAATATCCAATATCTCAGATTACATTAAGTGTCTAATTTTAAGCTATTGAACTCCATCCAGAGAGGTAATAGAAGAGAATTATACAAAAATTTGATCATGTTAAATACCAGTGACAAAAACTTGTCACTTATACAGAAAGAATTTAAGAAAAAGCTATGCAACTACATAAAGAGATTGAATGGTCTTTATAAGAGAAAAGTCTTTTAAGAAGTTGAAGTAGTATCTAAATAAATAAACTAGAGAATTGTGGCAGATGATAATGCAACACAGTAAGTCAGAAAGAGTTTCGGGAATAGCTTACCGAGTTTGTAAAAATGATACTAATGTTTTTTGAAGGACATAGAATGTGATGAGCCAATAGGTGACCAGAGTTCTCAGAGTATGTTAGGACACATTTAGAAAGGCTAAAAGTTTGTTTGGGTTTTTTTCCTCTGTGATCACCCTGCAGAAATTGAAGAGTTTTCCATGTTGTACCTCTTGAGGATCATGTTTCAGGATCTGTTGCAAACTGACATTTTTGTAGAGCTTATACTACAAAAGAATGAAGACTAATGAATCCTGCTAGAAACCTAGGAAAATCAAGGAAGATGTAGCTGAGCAAACAGCTGCAAGTATAGCCTCTTTCAAATCAGCTGTGCTAACATATGATTGGGAAGTGGAAGAAGAGACTCAATTTTAAAAATTTAAGGGTTTGTTCATTCAGGGGACTACACAACTCTAAATATTTTTAAAAGGAATTTGTGCAAATTATTCTGAAAAACAAAACCCATTAGATACTCTCAAGGTTCACTAAAGGAGTCAATAAACAACAAACATTGAAATAATTTCTTTGCTTTTCAAACATCATTTAGTAATTCTATCTAGAGAGGCCCTCAAAAATTCTCCCAGTAAATATGCAAAGAAATAAAGGAAGTGAACTAAGAGGCAAGCTTCTAACATGAAGAAGTAGCTATTCAAAGAGAAGGAAAACAGAATAGCAATAAAGTTTCATTTCTGTCAGGAAGAAAGTGATCACTGGTAGAATTCCCTCAGGAACCCATGCTCTGTGCTATTCAACATGCTTATAAATGATGTGACATCTAACTTGTGTTTTTTATTTTTCTATATGTTTAGGAGTAAGGAGGTCCTGCATACACTGAAAACAATTGTGTTAATTTAATACTGAGTACAAAGGACTGGCTTATTATTTGTTTGTATAAGCTGATCTAACCTCTTAATTTAGATTTGAATGTATTTTTATGATCCTTATGAAAAGAATAGAGCCAGAATTTTCCTTGGAGAAAGGAAAGGCTTCACATATAAAATGAATATCTATATAATACACTGATCTGTTTTCTGCTGGTAAATACACGAGCAGTCTAGATGACATGAAAAGGCTTAACAAAATATCAGCTTTAATTTTACTAAATTTGCAATATTTCTGCAAAGTTCTGAGTGGGGAATTAGCATTACCACAGTTACTAAAATGTTTCTCAATAACTATGGACTCCTCTGGGATAGTAGCATGTTCACGCTAATGTTGCACAGAAATTACATTAAGTTTAAATATAAATTTGATATAGGTATTTTTTTGCTCAGAAGAATGCACAGGTTTCATAAGAATGTTTCAGATAAGAAATGTAATAAAAAAACAAAATATTTTATTCTCTTATTCCCAACACCCATCACAAATTATTCAGAATTTCAGCTGGGGTTATCTAATCCAATATGCCATGTGTAGAAAGGGAGGATATATGTGATCACCAGTCATCTTTTATGAAATTATGGAAATTAGTGCAATCAGAGAACATATGGGACTATTAATATACCAGTTTGGCCTTAATTGCAGTGAAAACATTGTAACAAATCTATGTAGGAAGTGTAAGTTTCAAGAGTGTTCACTCTAATTATGAGAAAGATTGTCTCAGAGGTTCTGTTGTTTACATGATATAACTAACTTCAGCTGTTACATTGAGAAGGTAAGGTAGCCTTTACAGAGAAGTTATGGCCCATCCTATGGAACAATTTGGACATCTTTAGCTGAGTGCAGAGATGCTTTAAAGTAGGTTGTAAATAATTCAAAAGTATAAAGTGAAAATGTATCAGCTAGTTCACAATCAACAAGGCATTTAATGAGATATTAGGGATTAATGAGATATCAGGTCAAACATTGGTGTGGTCAGACCTGCACTCCCTCTAATACACTACACTCCTTATAATACACCTGAAGAGTCTCTGCTGTCCAGGGAAGCAGCCGTCAGAGGGGCAGGGGCTGCATCATTCCCACGTGCCGCTGCTTTGCCAGGTCCCACCAGCTCTGTCTATCATCAGTGGTAACACTGATGGCTTGACTAGAAGATCCTGAAAGTGATCTTGAAAGTGATGGGTCATTGAACCTTTACAGCTTAATAATATCCTAGAAGAAGAAAGTCCTTGGCGTATCTTGCTGATTTGTATCTCAGGAGGTTATGGTTATTACTTGATCTTGTAACATACTTTTCATCTGCAAACAGCAAGTAGGGGTGAAAGAGGAGCCTGAAGCTGCTTGAGACTGTTTTAATGAGTGAAGCCTCCTTGAACTGACTTTCAGAAAAGCCATTAATTGCAGAAAGGCCTCATAATAATTATAGTATCTTGAAACATTTAAGTTATCTTGGCCATAAAACGGGGCCTACACAATCAAATTATTACAGGCGCAATATTAAACTGCCTATTTTTTGTGTGGTTTGCTCCTACTATTATCATGTTCTCATTAGCCAAGAAAAGTATTTCATTTCTACAGATTTTATAGCAGATAGGGTTTATATTGTACTTTGGGGACTGCAGGACTAATAACACATCTCTTCAAAACGTGCAGTGAAGCAGCAGCACTTTAAGTACTCCATGCATGCATTCCTGCATTTTGAGAATAACACGAAATCAAACAGACTTCTAAAGATGTAACCAACTTTCAGAGCTTACCATCCCATTATGAAAAACATACGTACTTACTTTTTTTTTTTTTCATGTTTCTTTTTTTTCTTTTTTTTGTCCTTAAGGGTAAGGCAGAAAATTGTGTGTTAACTGATAGGCTGACATAAGTGGGTGATATGGGTAGTCTATAGTGGCCCAGAGCTGTCATGAACTTCTGCAGCAAAAATCTCATGTTAAGTTGAGGATTCATCATTATAATGTCCATGATAACACACATGGTTGGACTAGGTTGGACCACTACTGTAAGTTCCTTCCAGTTGTTTCCATGCAGGAAATAGGTTGAAAAGGAATTTTTTTTCCCAAAATATCTACCATACATAAAAAGCACTTTAAAATATTTTTTCTCCTTAGAAGGTAGTAAAGAAAGCAGAACAAGTTTTTAGCTAAGAGCAAAAGTAAAACAGTTCAACCAATTTCACCATCAGCTGCAGTTTCTTCCATCGTTCCTCTGTGCTTTTTCTTCCAGGATAGCTGCTTATGCTACATTGAGCTCTACTCTTTCCCAGCTGTACATCACTTATGCTTAATACTTCTGCCTGTGTCAGAACTTTTAAAATGTCCAGAAGATATTAAAGACAGCTTTTTACCTCCAGTTGGGTCTTACAAATCAGGGTCATTTTTGTAACCACAAATATATTTTACTTATAAAAATCTCTTCTATTGTGGTGAAGAGTTGCAAAACTACACTAATAATAATTTTTTATATGTCCTTTGATGCTCTCATAACTTCTTTAAAGGGCTATTTGATTCAAAATTTCAGAGAAAGCAATTACCCTTTAAGTCAGTTTTATTTACAATATCATGATGTTGGAAAAAATCTCTGAGCATGATTTTGTGATGTGTTCAATCTATCAATTCCAAAAGACTGATTTTGATTTACAGACTTGTGAAAAAAGTGAATTTGCAAAAAATTGTCAATATTATGCCTAATGTCATCTACTAGTAATTGACATTTCTGCTTAACCAAAGTAATTTCTTTTCAGTTCTTCTCTTATCAGCTAGAGAATAAAATGGTCACCTGTTTTTGCTACTAAAATATGGAGCATACCTTAATAGACAGTATTCTTTCTGAGTTAATTCTGGATATGTTGAAACTAAGAATAGAATAGTTCAATTCAATTGTAGGTCTTGTGTTTAGCTGAATATCTTTCACAGAGTGATGTTGTTTGCCATGACTTTAACAAGACTTTTGACATTGTCTTCTATGGTGTCTTTTCAGCAATACTAGTGCGGTATGATTTGGACAGGTTTCTTTAAGGTAAGAGAATTCAATGTTTGGCTTAAATTGGGTGTTGTAGTGATCAGAGTATGAAGTCCACCTGGAGGCCAATAATTATTGATGTTCTTCAAAGGTATCTAGAACTATTTTTAGTTTTAGAACTATCTAGATACTGGCAATTATAGTTTTTAAGTCTGTATCAGAATAATGTGAAGGATATCTCCCTCAAGGAATTTGTGGATAGTATCGAAAAGTTATATCAGTGTGGGCATTAAATGATGCACACAAAGGATGGGATTTTACAACAATAGTCCTTGACAGAACAGAAAAATGACCGACTAGAAACCTCAAGAAGCTTAACAAAGTAAAATGCAGCTGAGACTGAAACACTCCACACAACAATATAGGTTGAATACTTACTAGTCTCAGTGGTGAAATTAAAGCAGGTTATGAAGAGTCTAAGCCAGACAGGAACAAAATCTGGCAGAGATGGATACTGCAAAACCTTTCTATGCAACCTCCTTTACTCTTTGACTGTTCTCATGGTGAAAAAGTTTTTGTTCACATCCATTTTGAACTTGTCTTGTTTCAACTTATGCCCACTGTCTCTTTTCCTCCTACTATGCACTTTTGTGAAGTACCTGGCTCACTCTTCTTAGTAAACTCAACTTAAGTACTGTGGGGCTCCTGTTAGGTGCTCCCAAAGCCATCTCTTTTCTAGACTCACCAAGCCCAATTCTTTCTGTTCTCATAAAGCAAGTGCTACAAAACTGGGGCATGGGAGACTTTGCTTGTGAAAGATGACACAACTTGAAAAGACACTAAGAAGACAGATAGACATTCACTGAATGTGCATAGTAAAAAGCAGAAGGGAGCATGTGTTATGACAAGTTTCAGTTAGATAATAGGAAACGCTGTGCACCATGAAGGTGATCTGTCAGAGGGGCAGTGGATGTACCATTCTTGGGAACTTTCGAATAATAATTTGATAAGGGCCTGTGCAATATGATTTGTTTTGGTTGGACCAGATAATCTCCCTTCCAATGTCAATAATTCTATGATTTTTGGAGATGAAAGTGAACCAAGGCACTCCTGTTTCTCAGCTTTTGTTGAGTTTGAGTCTCTCTTTTGTGCTTGTATTTTAAAGAGACAAATCCTTACAAACAGACAGAAAATTGATGAGGCAGGTGCCCTTTCTTTTCCCTATGTCAAAAGCCAGCTAATTGTACTGTACTCATCTGCCATTCAGGAACTTGCATTCAGGTGAAAAAAATGCACCTCCAGAGCTCTCATTTTTGTGTAGATAATTCAGTGAGACTTTTGAGGGAAAGAACAAAAATGGTTGTTATATATACAAGACAAATGTAAGCATATTGGAGTCTGAATTCTAGAAGAGAATACACATTAAGAAATCCACACCCATGTATGCATAGTTCACATCAAAGGTCTGACCAGCATAAGTTTAGAATGAACTATTTCACCTAAAAGAAAAAGTGTAGCATTCTCTGACTCCTGTTTTGTTAATTCAGAAGTCAAGCCAAAGTCAAGACTTGTTCAAAGTCACCCAAATGCTTAGACTGATCCTTACCTTTATTATGATACCTATGGATAATGTGGATTAGACTCCTGATGGATTATCAGAAGTTATTGTTTGGACACATACGGTTTATGTATTTCTAAACACAAATTCTTTGCAAATTAAAGTTTTAAATGATGAATCAATAACATTGAAAATGGTTTGTTACAGTTACAAGTCAAAAGTTGTGCATTACAGTTCAAGGATACATTTCTTTTTATTTAGTGTGCCTTACAATGCTGAGTGAACTCATGTCTAAACTTAGAGACAATCTAGAACCAGTTCATGCAAACTCTTATTGGCTGATTGCAGCTGCTAATGATCTGTAAAAGGAAAGTCAATTTACCCCTTGATAGACATTACTGTACTAAATGTAGCAAAAAGCTAAGTGAAATGTGAAACATTTGCTGTTCAGTGGGGAAAGATACGATTAGTGTGTCCAGTTTCTTTTTTGGGGGCAAAGAAAATAGGTCCGTCTTCTGTTAATTTGCAGGTTTGGTTTTTTGGCTGTTTACTAATGCAAGCATTATTTTTATACATGAGTTTACTATTATGTATACAATTTCACAGTTTCTTTCAGCTGTATTTACCACCTCTTAGATCAATAAACTATTTAAATTATGAAAAATTTTAGTTGCCATGGTTAGCATACTATCAGACTAATTAATTTATTAAAGAACACTTGATATTTCCACACACCTTGATTGGCCTGCCTTGTATCCATAGTTTTTCTTCACTTCTGCTAAGCATAATGTGATTCTTTGTATTATAGAGTCTTGAATTTTTCACTGAAGTTAATTAATGGAAAATATATTCCATGTTTCTCTCTTCACATTATCTGGACACCGATTTTGATTTTTATTTGTTGGGGGTTTTCAATGGGGAAATCTTATATTGGCCAGAGTAGTGAGGCAGATGTGCTGACAATATTTTTTCCAAAGCACTATAAAATATTCTGAAAGAATTTTGAAAGTTCAAAGTGAGCTGTATTCAGCAACAACTAAAACATCAGTGTGTAATCAGTATTATTCTCATTGTACATCCAAAACATGGTACTGTGCCAGATACTAAGAAGAAAATTTTCTGTATCCTAGCTGAAACTAATGGCAGTGGGGAAGCATGACCATATAAGCGGAATCTTACAGACAGTAGGGCTTTGGGACCTTTCCCCTTCCCCTTCCTCTTCCCCTTCCTTCCCTTTCCTCTTCCCCTTCCCCTTCCCTGTCCCTTTTCGTTTCCTTCCCTTCCCTCTCTAGCCTTTCCCCCATCTCCCTCCCTCCTTCCTTTTATTCCATCTCTCTGTCTTCTTTTCTCTCCTCTATTTTTCTTACAAACAGTAATGAAAGCTGACTCATAATTAGCTTATTTCTAAGCTAAAAACTAATTGCTGATTCATACTGAAACACCAGAGAGAAAATAAATATTACAAAAATTCATATATCTGTATTACAGATTGGTATTTTCGTGAAAAAAAGCCAAGTGAAAGCCCTGAAATACTGTGTCTGCTCTTGAATCAGTTTAGGCACTTTACAAATAACAAATATGTAGTGTCAGCCTACTCTATATAAATAGAATTACTGCAAAATACCATTTCTGTATGTATAATCTCATGAATAAAGTTTGTATGTTTTTAGCTCCTCTCCTCCTCTTTCAAAATAAATTAAATTTGGGTATATGTTTCGCATGTAATATACTGTCAACAAACAAAACTTGCCAGCACAGTAAATTGGAGACAATCTTATTTTTTCTCAGCCCTTACTGCCATTTTTTACATCAATAGAGATGTTCCTACAGTGTTTTTTTTGTGACCTTACACTGAAATATGAAACAAGATAGTGATAGACTATGATATTTCAATTCCTTTCCCTTTAAAATTGTCTTGGTTTACTGACTGTAACTTTAGAATATCTCAACATTATTTTAATGAACTAATTCATTTGCTATGATGATATGGTCCAGCACATTTATAGGCTCTACTTCTACAATGAATTAATAAGTTTGTTAGGTGTTTAAGCATGAGCTATGTTTACCAAGTGCTGAGAATTTTTTGTATTATTTGGAAAGAGGCTGCTAATTTAAGATTATATAACTCCATGGCCATGAGTTAAATGATGTATCGCTTTGCTGGTATGTCCCCACTTTGACTTAAAATCTCGCGTCACAAAAGTTGCACAGTGCTCATCAAATTATACTTTTTTATAATCAAATTATTATGACCTTCGTATGCATGGAACAAGTGAAGAACCCAGGGAGTGTTTCGCTACAGCTAGAATCTGAATATAATAGTATTGACTGACTGAGGTCATTACTTACAATGCTTAGCCAAAGTTTTCATATCTGCTCTTGTAGAAACTGAGAAATTTGATTCTCTTTTTTAGAGATTTTAATAATCATCCTTCACTGTTGTGATTTAAATCTGGCCAGCCACCAAGCCCCACACAACCACTCACCCATTTCACACACCAGAGGAACTAGGGAGAGAATGGGAAGGGTAAAAGCCAGAAAAGTCATGGGCTGAGATAAAGACAATTTTATAGGGAAAGAAAATGAAAGCAAAACAAGGAATTAACTCACTGCTTCCCATGGGCAGTTCAGCCATCTCCAGGAGAGCCGGGCCCCATCACACATAACAGTGACTTGGTGCCATGACCCCAGATGTCCCACACTCCCTTCTTCTTTCCCCAACTTTATGTACTGAGCATGATGCCACGTGGTCTGGAATATCCCTTTGGCCAGTTTGGGTCACCAGTCCTGGCTGTGCAACCTCACACACACATCCAGTTTCCTTGCCATCATGACAGTATAAAACGCAGAAAAGTCCTTGTCTCCGTGTAAGCTCTGCTCAGCAATGACAAAAACATCTCTATGTTATCATCATTGTGTTCACCAAAACACAGCCCCATACCAGCCACTGTGAAGAAAGTTAACTCTACCCCAGCCAAAAGCAGTACCCACATTTGGTTGAATATTCTGTGCTGTACGCTTACAAAGTCTTAGATTCCCAGCTCTGGGAACTCATAATTGTGAAAAGCCCAAAGAGTGATTCTGTACTAAAGCAAAGCCAACCCATTTCTTTTGGAAACAGTCTGCAAAAGCAAGTGGAGTACAGAGTGAGAATGGGGACAGGGTGGAGAGGAATTTGACTACTCAGAACGCCTACCCTGAAAATCAGCATGTCAGAAAGCTTCCATGTGCACGTGTCAAGAAACTGATAAATCCCAGGACTTTCTATTCATATTCACCCACAAAACTAAGGAAAGAGGAAACACTTGCCTCGTCCTGTGAGTCCTCAGATTAAAAATAAAATATCCCTCACCCCCTTTCTAGAATAAAACAAAACACAGTGAAAGGATACAGATTCTACAGTCAGTAGACTGAAGTCTTCAGTGACTGAAGCAGTAGGCTGTCATGTTTCATTTTGCTTGATTTTCTCTAGATTGATTTCTGACAGAAAGCTCAAATTACTAGACAATTATGTTAGAAGCAGTAGAGGGGTGGGTCGTCACAGAAACACCATCTTCTCTAATTTTGTTTCGACAAATACTCTCAGTGTGAGGTGTTCTTTTAAGATGTCTAGCAAATTGAATCTTTCAAAAGATATAGAAATGGGGACCCTCACCATAAAATTCAAATTGCCTACTGTCTTATGTGTAGGTTGTAGACATCTCACTTAAACTAGTCAATGCAAATAAATAAGGATTTCCCATGCATGATTTGAGAAGATAACTAGTTTGAATGTTGACATCTACTTTGCAGAACTCAAAAACTGTGTGAGGTGATTCTGTTTCTCTCATCAGCTGTAACTGTTTACATGATTAACACCTGTGCTTCTGGACATATTTACCTGTGGGACTACAGACTTTTGTTTATATAGGCTTTGTAGGGACAATAATTCTTAGCCTGCTCTTCTGAACATAGACATTAGGTTCTGCTTTAGTAGTCTATGTGATTTTCCACATTTTTCCAATAGCTTCTTTGATTCATCCTCTGGACATAGGTATAAAAAAAGGGGGTTTTTTCCCCTAAAAAAAATATATACTAAAAATATGATCACATCCTTATATCATAGCTCCAACAACCTCGCAAGCAGAGAACCGAACAATGATTGAAGAAACACTGGGAATAGAGCACTATAAAAATATATTGTTTTCTGAAATGTCTGAGGATTTTGTTCCATTTTGAATAAAATAGGTGTATATTCATTGGGATATTTCTTCTCTCCAGCTGGGATCTCACTCTGGATCTATGTATGTTTAATTACTGCACGCAAAATGGAAATCCTTGGGAGAAATGTCTGTCCCAGATTAGTCAAAAATCATGGGACTGCTACATCTTCCTGAAATTTAGAAATTGTATACTATAGTCATGTCTGAAGAGGTGGGATTTTTGACTTAATTCTCCAGGTTTTCATGGAATTGCTCCAATCATTTATAAATTAGAAGTACCACTTCAATTCACTAGTTTTCTGTTCTCAAGTAGTTTATTAAATGTGATTTATCAATATGATCAAATAATGTATCTCATTAAACAGATGAATGCTTATTTTGCAAATCATGCCTATTTATTTTGTGACCAAGTTAGTGAAATTGTTGATGTTCTTACTACTTGTCTCCTTCTGGAGATGTGCAGACTGCCTGTGTTGACACTTCAGGAATTTTGTTAATTTTTATTAGGGGAATAAAAATAATGATAATTGAATCTTAGCTGCTATTGACTCCTTCCACATCCCAAGTTAGACAATACATGAAAAGGTTTTGGGTTTTTGTTTGTTTGGGTTTTTTATTTTATTTTTAAATTTTAATGTATTTTAGGTATATTTTTCTCTCTGTTTTTTTGCTTTTAATTTTTAGTCTATTGTGTAATAACAATGAATTTTAGTGAATATTGAAAGTAATTTCTTAGTAAGAAGCAAATTATTTCTCACCTACAAAAGTTTACATTGAGATTTTCATTTCATTTAGAAGACAATCAAATAATAATTTATGATATTGCTAAAATTTATGAGCAATTTTTTGGGTGGTGATTCCAGTCCATATTCCCAAAATCATTGGATACTTGTATTTGCCACTAGCAAACTCATGGATTGGTATCCCATTTGTAGATTATTCTGCTAATGGTGACACTGAATCACCATGTAACTGGATTTCTGAAAACATATTCATATGTCATCTAGGTCATTAGATTTAGACATTCTCCCAATCCACAGTGGTAGAATCGTTGAAATAAATTCAATGTGGAGATTATAAAGGCTAGAACACCTATCCCCCAAAACTGAGTGACAAAACAGCCCAATAAAATGATTTTTTCATTTGTAGGTTTCTTGTCTTGTAATTGCCAAGCACTGTGGATAATGGAATCAATGGAAGGACACATTACTTATAATATAATGGAAGAGTTAAGGTTGGAAAAGACTTCTATGATTATCAGTTGCAACTGTTAACCCAGCACCACCTTGTTCACCAGTAAACCATGTCCCCAACTGCCACATCCAGGCACCTTTCGAATGCCTCCTGGAATCATAATACCATCACTTTCCTGAGCAGCCTGTTCCAATACCTGACCACACTTTCAGTGAAATATTCTTCCTAATATCCAATTTAAACCTCTCCCAGTGCAAATTAAGGCCATTTCCTCTGGTTCTGTCACTTGTTAACTGGGAGAGCAGACCAACTACCACCTCACTCAGACCTCCTTTCTAGGAGTTGTAGAAAGTGATAAGGTGCTGTCATCGTGTTGTGCACGCACATACACACACACACACACAACCCCCCACACCCCATCCTGCGAGCCTCCTTTCCTCCAGGCTAAACTCACCCAGTTCCCTCAGCTGGTCCGCATAAGACTTGTGCTCCAGACCCCTCATCAGCTCCATTGCCCTTCTCGGGACACTCTCCATCACCTCAATGTCCTCTTGTAGCGAAGGGCCCAGAAGTGAGTTGCAGGATTTGAACTGCAGCCTCCCCAGTGGTGATGATCACTGCCCTGGTCCTGCTGGACACTATTGCTGCTGCAAACAATTAAAAACATGGTATGCTGGAAACTCTTCTGTAATGAGCTGTTACTACTTTAGCAGTGAAGGCAAGGAAACAGGTATCATATTTCTATTTAAAAATGCACCAGATGGAAACACAGGTTATGAATAAATTACAGGAGAATCTTTAACTCTTAATGTGGTCAAGATACAGTCATAGCCACAAGGTGAATAAGTCCAAAAATTTAGAAGGCTATGATCCATAAATTCGTGATAATAAATTTGTGAATTTACATACTAGGAAGATGGAGATTAAGTATATGGGAAAACACTCTGCAGTCTTGCTACTAAAAATATAAATTTTCACTTCAGAATTAATAAACTCATAATGTTTAAGAAGCCATTTCCCTTATTTAATGCAGTTCCTGCTTGATAAATCATACTCTCTCATACAAATAGAATCAAAATCTGGCATCAGAACAGATATTTCTTCTAGAATATGGAGGTATATATCTTTATTTAATTAAGTATTTGATGCTTACCTATTACTTTTAAAATCTAATATTTAACCCAGCAACATGGGCTAACTTTAGAAACAAAGTCTGCATAAGAAATTGAACTTAGATGCTACAGAACCTTAAGTAACTGGCAATTTATGTTCTAGATAAATGGCAATATCCTTTAATTGGTCAAAGATGAAGACTGTGTGTAGGTAGATTATGTATACATCTTTGCTCTCTTGTTTATTCTTCAAATTTATATTTTAGCTTGTGAAACATGAAACGGATGTTACCCTTTATGTTATAGCTAGAATGCAAAAGAAAAGAACCATAGTCATAGGATAAGAAATATTACTCTGCACCCACGGCACCTACACAGCCTGGGAAGTTCCAAAGTAATAACACATTCCTGGTTCTCCAGCTAAGATCTATGCAAGAAAATTAATAAGAAAATGCCTTCATTTCATCATGATGGCATTTGGGAGTTTTAGAACCCTCTAGTCCATTAGTCAGTTTTGTTAATGACTCTGCTCATCCTTTTAATCATGTGAAACACATTGACTGAGCTTCATTTAGTTCAAAGTGCCTTTCAGAAGCCTGAAGAGAAACTGAGTGGTGTGAAACTTTACCTTTCTCACTCCAAGTTATATTTGCTCATGTATATTAGCAATATATAGCTAGCTTCATTTTTAATTTATATGTAGATACAATATATCCATAATTTGTAAGAAAAAGACATACCCATCTGAATGAATTAAAATTTGAAATTTGAGTGCCTAATATGTTGCCAGATTATCTGGTTTGCATGTGAGTATTTCTAACCTATCTTCCTAGTGATAATTATGGAAAACTTATTGATACATGCACTTCTTTATTTTCATTATTCTTGCACAAATATTGTATTTAAAAATTATTTAAGCTCTATGAATAACTTTTTTTGCCTGCAATTTAAGAATTTCCAATATCAGATATCAACAACAATCTCGGAGGACTGTTTCTTGCTTTCAGAACGACTGCTTTATAATCAACTAAATGAGCAGATTTTGGAATTTTGCCAGCATGAATTTGAAGAGCTATATTACAGGGAGACTGAAACCTTGTACAAAACACAAAAGCATTTCTACTAAACGTACAATATTGTTTATATATATCCCTTTTTGAGAACACACTGTGATATATTATGACAAATTTAAACCCTGTATATGGAAACAAAATAAAACAATAATACTTAGTACAAGCAGAACTATGGTGTCTAATTTAAAAAAAAAAAAAAAAAGATCCTGTAGAGCAAAAGACCCTGTAAAATCTTGTTTCTGCATAATAGTGGAAATGTTTAAGCTGTGTACTTTCAGGAGCTTCTTCATTGCCTGAGATTTTTGCATTTGTAAATGTTAATATTTTCAGAGTTTGACCAAAATTCAACACTGTCTCAATTAAAAAAACACCAACACATTCTTCTGCTTTGTTTTTGAACATGTTACATTCATAATGCTTTCAAAACACGTTTGACACATACTAATGGTACTGGACTCCCTCATTAAGAAGTAATCAGTGATATTTCCTTATTTCTTTGAACAAAACAAAAAGGTATCACCTTTTCTATGAAATGCTTGTAGAACTTACCCCAAAACCAGAAGATGAGAAATAGATTCTTATTTTAGTTTGAGAGCATTCAGAACCAACATCTCTAAAATGTTCCCCACCTGACAAGTAAAGAAAGCCTTTTGGAGGCATATGAAATCTCCCATCATCACAGCATTTCTATGATGGGAAAACAGGAAAGAAATCAAGAAGTTCTGGGAGAAACAAAGTTCCAAATGGCTGCACAATTTTGCTGTATTTTTTTGTTGTTCAATGTGAAAATTTTATTTCCTCCTCCACTCCCCCATACACACACTGTATTTTTATCGTAATTCTAAATATATGTATTTTCAATATACTAGTATCAGGAGCTAATTAGTTTGGTGAGTTTTGGTTAAAAAGACTCTAAGAACCATTTTATAGCTATACTAGTTCTGTTATCTTTTAAACCATAAGTTCTCAATGTACAAATTAAAAATATTGAAATTTAAGTGAGTGCTTTATGTGTTCACGTGTGATATGTAGAGAATTTCAGTCATCTCTGAAACACAAATACAAAGTCTATCTGCTCCTCTCCATTATTCTACTTTGAATTCTTGAAAATCAATCCATGCTGATAATAGAGAGAATATTTTTTTACCAAGAAAATAAGTAGTTTGGGATAAAAATGCACAAATGTATTTTCCCATCAGGCAGAAGAGGACAATAATTATTTTAATGTGTTTTCAATAACAATATTTAGCTTCATGTGATATCATTCCTTAAGGTAAAAAACAGTTGTTTTACAATGTTTTTTTTTAATAACTTCACAAAACTTTTCTTTTAATAGATTCTTGTTTAGATATACTAGATGCATTTTAGGCATTTTGAACCTGCAAATGGAAAAAAATCCCATGTATCCTACCCTGCTGTGAATTTTCTTATTTAAAGATCCTCTTCAATGGTTAACTGCGTAGAAATTACCTACTTTGTGTTCATTGACTAATTAGTCCAGTTCTAATTCAATCCACATTTAGGTAAATTACTTCAGAGAGAGCTGGGTCAAGCTGTTATGTTTTTCACAATGTTTGATGTGATTTTTCTGATGCATTCATAGAAATAAACAAAAAGTGAATGTATTTCACTCCTCCTAGGAAATTTACAATAGTAGTTGTAATTTTATTTGTCATTTGCTTCTCATTATGTATTTATATAATTATGCATACATAATATTATTTCTCCTTTAAACCAGCCTGTCTCTGACTTGTGTGGGCATTTTACAGTGAACATGCTGATCTTCATGTTGCTGAGATGCCGTTTTCTGATTCTCTACTTATTTCTGAGGTATTTATACATTTTCTTGTCTACATCTTCTCTCTTTAATTCTTGACCTGCCAACTATTACCATCTCAAAAATGTGTTTAAAATTTTGATGTGGCCTTAGCTTTCTCACAAATCACCAACAATTTCCTAAGCACAACTGAGCCAAATTCACACAGTGGTGCCGCACTAAAACATTCCAGTCTATGACACTATTTATCTTAGTTCCAAATAGTTTTGGATACCTCCTACTATGCATGCAGATGTCCACAGCATGACTGAACTTCCAAGACACAGAGATTCAACAGTCCCAAAATATTACAGTTGGATTGCTGAAATGCATGTGAACAATTCCTTTCTGTCACCTGTCGGATAGCTCAGAAAGCAGAATAGATAGATCATTGTCCAGTAATGAGTAGTGTTCCCTGGGGTTGGTACTGGGGCCCGTACTGAGGTTCCGCATCTTTGCTGACAACATGAACAGTGCATCTTCAGCAAGTTCACTGATGACACCAACCTGTGTGGTGCAGTCGACACGCTGGAAGGGAGGGATGCCATCCAGAGGAACCTGGACACACTTGAGGAGCAGACTAATACAAACCTCATGAAGTTCAATAAAGTGAAATGCAGGGTCCTTGTTAAGGAAACTTCCCTCTGTGACCATCCAGGAGCCACTCTGGCCATCATTCTGGCACCACCTGAGCTGGGACTGAAGCCCCTCTGCAGCTACACACCCCACACTCACACGATCAGACCAGGTTTGCTTACCAGCTTTGCTTACCAGCTTGACCTTAGGTTTTCCATAGCAGAGTCTCAGATGCCCCTATCCTTAAAATAATTTACACCTGGTGTCATAACTAAGTGATAAAATCACAGAATATCAGCTTCAGCTGGGTGCCCTTGGGAATGGACCCTGAACAAAGGAATCCCTGTGCTTTTATACCCTCACAGTCTAAGTGCAGTAAAATGTAGGGGTTGTCGTCTCCTGACACATCACTGAGTGTCCTGTCACCTGGCTGGGCCACAGGTTCCCATGCCCTTTGTTGTGCAAATAATCAGCAGTTCAATATCTCTTTTCTGTGTCCTGTCCCCAGAGCTCAGCCTGCCACTTGCATTGCAGCTGCGCTCCAAGCTACCTGCGCCAAATGTATTCCTCAACAGTCCTACACTGGATCATGGCAATCCCAGACACACCTAGAGGTTGGGTAGACAATTGGTTGACAGTGGCCCTGTGGAGAAGGACTCTGGGGTGATGGTTGAGCTGGGAGTGTGTGCTCACAGCCCACAGACCCAACTGAATCCCTGGCTTCATCAAAAGGAGAGAGGCCAGCAGGTGGAAGGAGGTGATTCTCCTCCTCTGCTCTGCTCTTGTGAGACCCTGCCTGGAATCCTGCATCCAGTTCTGGTGCTCCNTATCCCACCCTGCTGTGAATTTTCTTATTTAAAGATCCTCTTCAATGGTTAACTGCGTAGAAATTACCTACTTTGTGTTCATTGACTAATTAGTCCAGTTCTAATTCAATCCACATTTAGGTAAATTACTTCAGAGAGAGCTGGGTCAAGCTGTTATGTTTTTCACAATGTTTGATGTGATTTTTCTGATGCATTCATAGAAATAAACAAAAAGTGAATGTATTTCACTCCTCCTAGGAAATTTACAATAGTAGTTGTAATTTTATTTGTCATTTGCTTCTCATTATGTATTTATATAATTATGCATACATAATATTATTTCTCCTTTAAACCAGCCTGTCTCTGACTTGTGTGGGCATTTTACAGTGAACATGCTGATCTTCATGTTGCTGAGATGCCGTTTTCTGATTCTCTACTTATTTCTGAGGTATTTATACATTTTCTTGTCTACATCTTCTCTCTTTAATTCTTGACCTGCCAACTATTACCATCTCAAAAATGTGTTTAAAATTTTGATGTGGCCTTAGCTTTCTCACAAATCACCAACAATTTCCTAAGCACAACTGAGCCAAATTCACACAGTGGTGCCGCACTAAAACATTCCAGTCTATGACACTATTTATCTTAGTTCCAAATAGTTTTGGATACCTCCTACTATGCATGCAGATGTCCACAGCATGACTGAACTTCCAAGACACAGAGATTCAACAGTCCCAAAATATTACAGTTGGATTGCTGAAATGCATGTGAACAATTCCTTTCTGTCACCTGTCGGATAGCTCAGAAAGCAGAATAGATAGATCATTGTCCAGTAATGAGTAGTGTTCCCTGGGGTTGGTACTGGGGCCCGTACTGAGGTTCCACATCTTTGCTGACAACATGAACAGTGCATCTTCAGCAAGTTCACTGATGACACCAACCTGTGTGGTGCAGTCGACACGCTGGAAGGGAGGGATGCCATCCAGAGGAACCTGGACACACTTGAGGAGCAGACTAATACAAACCTCATGAAGTTCAATAAAGTGAAATGCAGGGTCCTTGTTAAGGAAACTTCCCTCTATGACCATCCAGGAGCCACTCTGGCCATCATTCTGGCACCACCTGAGCTGGGACTGAAGCCCCTCTGCAGCTACACACCCCACACTCACACGATCAGACCAGGTTTGCTTACCAGCTTTGCTTACCAGCTTGACCTTAGGTTTTCCATAGCAGAGTCTCAGATGCCCCTATCCTTAAAATAATTTACACCTGGTGTCATAACTAAGTGATAAAATCACAGAATATCAGCTTCAGCTGGGTGCCCTTGGGAATGGACCCTGAACAAAGGAATCCCTGTGCTTTTATACCCTCACAGTCTAAGTGCAGTAAAATGTAGGGGTTGTCGTCTCCTGACACATCACTGAGTGTCCTGTCACCTGGCTGGGCCACAGGTTCCCATGCCCTTTGTTGTGCAAATAATCAGCAGTTCAATATCTCTTTTCTGTGTCCTGTCCCCAGAGCTCAGCCTGCCACTTGCATTGCAGCTGCGCTCCAAGCTACCTGCGCCAAATGTATTCCTCAACAGTCCTACACTGGATCATGGCAATCCCAGACACACCTAGAGGTTGGGTAGACAATTGGTTGACAGTGGCCCTGTGGAGAAGGACTCTGGGGTGATGGTTGAGCTGGGAGTGTGTGCTCACAGCCCACAGACCCAACTGAATCCCTGGCTTCATCAAAAGGAGAGAGGCCAGCAGGTGGAAGGAGGTGATTCTCCTCCTCTGCTCTGCTCTTGTGAGACCCTGCCTGGAATCCTGCATCCAGTTCTGGTGCTCCCAACATAAGAAGGACATGGAACTGTCAGGGCAACTTCAGAGGATGACCTAAAGTTTATTAGAGGACAGGAGCACATCCACTGTGAAGACAGGCTGAGAAAGTTGTGGCTGTTCAGCCTGGAGAAGGTTGCTTGGAGACCTCATGACAACCTTTCAGGATCTGAAGGGAGCCTACAGGGAAGACAGAGATGGACTCTTTTATCAGGAACTGCAGTGATGGGACAAGTAGTAATGGCTGCAAACTGAAAGGGGAAATTTAGGTTACATAAACAGAAGAAATTCTTTACTGTGAGGGTGGTGAGATACTGAAGCAGATTGCTCAGGTAGCCATGGATACCCCAACCTTGGAAATGTTTTGGATAAGGCCTTGAGCAACCTGTTCTAGGGAGATGTCCCTGCCCATGGCAGGGTTGGGGATAGTTGGGGCTAAATGATCTTTAATTCCCTTTTAACTCTTAACATTCTATGATTCTCCTGTTAGACATCAAACATATATGTTTCTTAAATACTTCATGTATAAAACCTGTTCACATATTATTTGTGTCATTAAGTACTGAAGTTGTGTTTCTCAGGTGAAGTTTTGTGGTGAAGTTAGATAATGAAATTCACTTGTTATATATCAGTACTTTTTCCTAAGATCTTTTATCTGTTTTTCTGTTTACTGTAAAGTAACCTTCTGAAAAAATAGAAGTGTTAGAAACCACAAAGAAACAATTATTTCACATAATGGACTTATGAAGCTGAAAATGCTATAGATAGTCTTCATAAAAAAGCCTGTATGGCATTGCCCATATTGTATTATTATTATCATTTTATCATCTCTATAATTTGTTAGTGAAATTTAGAAGAATAAACATTATTTTTTCTGAGGAAATGGAAATTATACTGTCTTTCCACGAGTTACTTTTTTCTAATTTTTAATTCTGACACGCAAGCAATCTTTCACAAAGATTTAAGAATTATTGTCTTTAGTTTCTACAGCAGCAATTTTTTTTGTTGTTTGTTTCTAGAGGAATATATTGTTAGCCAGAATTACTTCTTGACACTGCTATGGTGTTTTATTAAGCAACAGATGGTTCCTCAAGTTTACCATGTCTGTCCTTCATCAGCTATAACAGCAGGCACTCATGGATTTTACTCTAAATTAAAAAACAAACAAACTTCAACAACAACAAATAAAAGAAAAAGAAAACCTAAGAGAAAGATTATGATGGTGGATTTATGGAGGAAGGGCAGTCTTCAACATGTGAGCAGTCTTGTTTCTTTTCTTTTTTTTTTTTTAATGTTGTTGTGGCTTTATCTATTCATCAGGAAATAAAGGCTTTCTTTCCATAAGTACAACAAATAGTGTCACTTTCACTTGCTTTCAAATATTCTGTGTAATATTTAGTGGGAAACAATACTAAATACATTATGAATATTTATCAGGTGTAATGCATAGTTGATGAATTGTCCCCTTGTTCAGTCTAGTGTTATACACTCCAACACAGCCCCAGCCAGTATTTTTCAAGAAAGTAGGTATCTTTATTATCTTATTTAATTGCCCATTGCACTACATCTGCCATTAAAACTCTCTTTTTTCTTTTTTGGTGGTGTACACAGGAGTCTTGTGTATAACTGCTTCATTTATTGAATTCATTGCAAAAGGTGACAGAGAATTTCTGTTTTCAGGACTGAAAATTGCTAGTTTGTAAATGTTCATTAATAAAAAAATACTTGTGGTCATCTGAAAGGTGTGTCAGATAGATATTTGTGCAACATCATGGAAGCTATTTTATTCCTATTTCTGATAAGACCTCTCTTTCTACCTGGAGGTATTTAATTTTTTTTTTTTACGTACCTCCCAAAATAAAAAGATACCAATAATATACTAAATAAACCAATAAAACTAAACTCATCTTTAACACACAGAAAAGAACCCCAAACCCCAAAATATAATTTATACTGTCAGTGACCAAAAACTCTGCAAGACAGAAGGTGTTAACATATAATTAATAGGAGAAATAAGTTGTCAATAATTTTAGTTATGAAGTATTCAATTATCAAGTGTCAATCTGATTTTATTTATTGATAGGAACTAGATAGATTGACAAGCTTCTACCTAGCTAAAATTATGATTTTCATTTCTGTGATTTATATATAACTCTTTATATTTTCAAATGCTTTATAAATATTGAAAACAAACCATATTTTGTGAGGCCAATCTACCTACGAGAGTTAATGTTCAAAGAAGAATGTGTGATTTTTGTCTGAATATGTCTTTTATCAGTTTAGTTGATCCTATGGATTTTACCACATAGTTTCCATGGCAAAGAGACAAAAAGGTAATTTTATAACTTTTCTGACATTATAGTTCTACATGCAGCTTTGTGTATGAAATTCTACTCTGAGGACTAAACAAGAAGTACACAGTATGTTTGATGGGGCCTTTATTTATGTTTTGTATTAACCTCTTTTTTCTAACAAATATAAAATGGGTTATTTGGTAGTGATTCTATTGCCAGCATGCAAGTGAAGGCATGATCACAGAATGACAGGATGGTTTTGGGTTAAAAGGAACCTTAAAGCTCATCTAGTTCCACTCCCCTTCCATGAGCAGGGACACTTTCCACTAGATCAGGCTAGTCAGAACTCCATCCAGCCTGGTCTTAACACTTCCAGGGATGGAGAGTCCACAAGTTCTCTGGGTAATCTGTTCCAGTCTCTCACCACCCTACAGTAAAGAATTTCTTCTCAATATCTGTTCTAAGCTTACCCTCTTTCAGCTTCAAACTGATACCTATCTAGTAGCTTTTAGAATATGTCATCACATCTGGGACAGCCGGTCACCCTGGCACAAGAAATACATATACTTATGCAGCAAGTATGTGAGCAAGGAACTGGAGGCCAAAAAGGAACTAAGCTTGTGCTAGACACGTATATTTAGGAGACTGAATCTCCCCTTCATTTGTTATTCTCTTTGAAAAATATTTGTAGCATATTCCACAATTTAGGAGAAATTCACTTCCTGAGTTAGGATTACTACCTCACTAAGAGTTGCAGCAGTTGTTTAGTAACAGTTTCACAGTTATTTTAGATTGTCATAGTTACTTTCTCACCTCACCGTTTATGTAAAACAAGCAAGTGGAGAAAAAATTGGCTCACTACTCAAATAGAATTTGAATGGAATACTGAATGTGTCCATTTATTGTTGGTAATGAATTTCTTTTTAATTCCATATGCAGTGTAAAGGTGTTGAATTACTGTAACTCAAAACTTTTTTTGGCAACACAGAAGACAACAGGACATTGACTTTTATTGGCTCAGCTGCATATTTCTGCATCTGTTCTCTTGTGTGGACAGGCTATTTGTTTCTGTATGTAAATGTTATCAGTGACTGGGTAACTTCTGTAGAGAGTTATGTATCATTCACATTTAGGCCGCAACATCTTTCTAGCCAGACTGTAGAATGGAAAAGAAAGCAGAATTGCCAAGAGAAGTCCAGGAAGGGATGAGAAGGAGGCAGGCATGTAACAAACAAGTTTTGGAAGAACTATGAAGAAAGTCAGAGTCTTTTATACAGCTAATTTTTTCCTTTCTTTCCCAATGATAGGAATTTTCATTTTCTTTGTAACCAAATGTCTTGGGGTGACTCCATCATGTATATCCCCTATCACGGCTTTATGCCAAAACAGTTAATTTTGTGCCTTTTCTGTGCCTTTAAACTGAACTTGAGAGGGAAGAAAAAAAAGGACCAAGCAAACTTTTCAAAGCAGTGTCTCAAGGACACGGAGATTACACTCCTCTGCGTGCTCTGGCTGCGGTAGCACGGGGGGAGCATCCTGCTTGCTTCTTCGGCCAGTTTTTTTGGAGTTTTTTCCTCTCTCTGGCGTGAGACAGAAAGCTGAACTTTGTTTTCTGGGACTTTGGTTTTTTTCTTTTTCCCTTCTTCTCTTCTGGACTGCTTCAACAACATCAGGACACATCGGGAGAATCTTCCCCGAGGCCCGAGGGGGTGGGCCCTCACCAACCCAGCTCTGAGAAGGAGAGAGACCACACCTGCAGAAAGACTCTGAAATCTTCCCAGGTTTCTCTCTTCGGCGAGAGATTTCATTATTTAGCATTATTATTCTTTTCTGGTGTGTTTGTTAAATAAATAGTTTTTAGCTCTTTCACTTTCCTTCGAGGAAAATTTCTTTTTTTTTTTTCCCAAACCTGGTGGGGGGAAGGGTGGTTGTAACCTGGTTTTTTTCTTTCAGAGGATATATTGCTAGATTTTGGCCAAACCGGCACACCACATAATCGTTTAGGAACTACATCTACAATCTAGAAACAGAATTTAAGCAGGAGTTTTAGGGGTATAGGTGTATACCTTGAAATATTGCATTCTGTTATTTTTACACCATTCCAGGAAACTAAAAAAACAAAAAATAAAATTCAGTAACTTTGCCTTCATAGACAGTTAAAAATATATCATAGTTGAGAAAGTTTTAGAAAACTTCTCATCTGAATTCAATAAAAATCAGTTAGAGTGTTACAGTGATTTTGATAGATACGGTATACAGCCAAACACATCACAACTAATGCTGTACTATTATCATTTGCTCAGAACTTCAAAATTTCAAGTAGATTCCAGCATTTCTTTAAACTGTGTTTGCCTTAAAAAGCAACGTTATCATATTTTGCTGTCTTTCAGTTTGATCACAAAAATTCCAGTAATTTTATTTCAATATATTTTATTTGTTATGCAAGACACATCCTTCAAAGGATGAGCTATGAATATGTAAGATCATTTAGTGGTTTTTCATGTACAGCCTTATGAATTGGTCTTATTACATATGAGTGATTACTATGTGTTTTCCAGAGTTTCTGGAAAAAATTAGGCAAATTTGATAGTTAAAATTTACTGCATACGTTGCAACACTAGTGAGCAAATATGTTTGATGAACAGCATTAATTGGCTTAATAACAAGTGAGATGATCAGATTAAAATAATATGTTTTCAGTGTCCCATGAGGATGTTTGGCCAAGCCGCAGATACAGATATTCAAGTTAGGAAGCAAACATAGCAGTCAATATTTGTAAAACTGAAAAACTATACATTTTATTCTCTAGGTTTCTGCAACACATCTTTACACGAGAATAAAATAACCTTTTTCATTACTTTTATATTTTTAGTGTCCTCTCACTTCAAATTACACTGTATTTGATGAACTGTTCATATCTCAAAAGTGATGCTACACAATGCTTCAATGAAAACCTATGTTGGTGTGTTTTCAAAAGTTTCACTGTAAAATCTTGTCAGGCTGCTGGCTAGCTGTAACAAGTGGCTTGGGAGCAAACATAGTCTTTTTTGTTTTAAAGGAAGAAAGGCTGTCAGTTTTTATTTAGGTTTTTCACACATTCCGTTTTACCTATTTGAATCTTTTAACAAGCTACAATTTATATTATCCTGGCTACTATGTTACCTAGTGTTTTATAAAGTGTCAAGGGGACAATTCTGGCAACAGTTATTCAAGTTTTACTGAAAAGCAAAATTCCTACGGATCCCCATGATTGAGTCTTACCTCTTCCTGCCAGTACAAGACCCATCAGATGACAGAATGTAATGAATATATAATCATCTAAGTTGTGGTTGTTCTGTATGTCAAATAATTTTTCACTGTCAATGGAGACCTGTCTAGTTTCCTTGCATACTAGTTCAGCCTGTTGGTACTGAAGTAGTGGGAGATGAAAAGAAAATAAATGCATAAATAAAAAGGAAATAAGATTTTGTCTCCAAACACCAATACAAGGAAATGGAATGAGATAATCTAGAGCAAATTGCATTTGCTTAAATATTGCTTCGGAGATGAGTTCAGAGCCAATTGTTTAACTCCCTTCCCAGAATACTCTGATTGAATTATTTGATCATCCAGTTACAAATGTCAAAAAAAAAAAAAAGCTGTTTTGGATTTTGCAGAATATGAAGGTTTTGTCATTTGCGGGGTCCACATTTGAATTAAAAAGGGGGAAAGATATTGCTTTTGATTGTATTTCTATTTTGATACTGTTATTTTAAGACAGGAAAAAGTAAGTTATCTTATATATTTTGATACAACAGTAGCTTCCCACTTTCCTCAGGCTTCTCCCATAGCAGGGCAGCATGAGAACTAAAACATAAACAACTGAATTTTCCACTGTTTTACCAAACAGCTTTGGCAGAGACTCCTCCATTCCCAAGCATACCTTCCAGTAATAACCTGATGGCTAGGAAATTCTATAAAGAGATAAAAATGTTAATTTCAGTAATTTTCAGTCTTTCACTGTGCTCACATCTCCTATTTTGTTGTTGAATGGGTGAGATGATGTGTTGTGGGAAACCAGGATCATCTTCGCTATTTCCTTTCATTACAAACTTTGAAAGATAATCAGAACCTGGCCCCGATTGTTTCAGATTAATTATGTAATTTTCTTGACTGGATTTCAGTTAGGTTTCTCTCAAAAAAACACTGAATACCTCAACACAGGCACTTCCCTCAGTATTTCTTGCTGCAGTTGTAACTGACCTCAGTGGCTTTGTGGCTTGGTGAGATTTTCTGCTAATTCACTGAATGATTCCTATGACTGTATAGGATGAATGCATATAAAAAAGGGACAAGAGATAAAAAACCTAAATCTTTTAGTGTTGAGTGAATTAAAAGCTCCTTTAGATTTAACTTTTGTTACTGTTATTTAGCAAATTCTAGACTTGTCTGAAAAAATTTAGGAGATGCTGCTGGCAAAGATTTGGGTACATAGGGAATTAGACACATGTGAACTGGAGTTTTTCAAATCTCAATTTTATGTGTAGGGACTTTAAACAGAAACTGACCCCCAAAATTGGGGGAGATCTAGCCCCAAATTATGTTATAAATTCTGATTCTATTCACACTTTATTAACACAATATATAATTATGTGTGCCAAACAGTCTTTTAGGGTATGGTGCTGAACTACTGGTTTTGGAAAATTCGGAAGTTACACTTCTGTGTGAAGAGCAATTTTTTTCCCATTACTTTTTTATTAATATGTTACTTCTGTGTCAGAACTTAATGCTACTATGTCATCATCATTATGATTGAAAGTTTAATTGGTTTTAGAACAGCCAATTTTTAATTTTTTTTTTTATTGCCATATAAATCTAAATGATGGTAACAGTAACAACAGTTTTAATAGCAATAATGCACAGAAAGTCTGGTTTTATAGATCTATGTTCTCAGGTCATGGCAAAATACCTTTACATCTATTAGAAGTTTTTTAAACAGATATTTATTTGATAAGTATGAATGTAAATTTATTCTGAATTTTTAATGAAAAAAGCCTTATACATGAAATTCAAAAAGTCTTTTATAGAAGTCAGAACTCTGCAACAAAATGCAGTTAAATAGATTTGCCCTTATTTTTGCAAGGTAATTTGGTTGATGGTACCACAACTTTGACAAGCATTCTGGCAAGAACTGGAAGCTTCACACCCTTACAGATTTTGCTGTCAACATGCTTAAGTTTCAAAGCATCTGTCAGTATCAAGCATTAGTTCATAAATACATAGTAATTGAGAATGTTTAATATTCATTAGCTGGGTAAAGTGACATTCATCTACCAAGATGCTGTCTAAAACTTAGGCACATAATGTAAGCTATTTATCTGGATGTCCTCTAAAGTCAATGGAAAGGGGCATCTTGCAGAAGGCAACATTTACTCTAAATGTAAGTGACAGAGTGAGGAGGGTTGAATCACTTTCTACAGGAGGTTCTGTAGGTAAATGAATGACTGGTGTGCACTACCAGTGTAACTTCCATATACCTATAGGTAAGATTAATCCCACTATTAATTACACATTATTTCACTACTACATACATTGAAAATCCTGCAGATATCTGACTTAAAAAATCAAAGGGTCTTTCCAGATACAAAGTTCCACAGCATTTTCTCAACATTATCGCTTTCATTAACATTTCTGCTGGCAAATCTGACTGTTCTCAGAATATTTAAGGATATGTTACAAACAAATGGTGCATCTCTATTCATCTTCAAATATTAAGCATCATGTGTAATTAAATGCAAGGTGTCTCAGTGCCCAATAAAAGACAAGGTATTCATATAAATACAGAGAATATGCAGAAGTACTGTAAAGAATTTTTTTTAAAATAGGACTATAAACTTCCATGTCTCTGAAAATGAACAAATTACAAATCCTATGGATTTAGGAATAAACTTTCCCTATATTTAGGTTTTTCACTCCTTTTTATTTCTTTCCAGTTATATTATGCCATCTTTGCTTCCTGCATGTTACCTTGTACCTTCCTCTGCAACACCAACCGTAAGTAATCGAAACTCAAAAATAATGTTGTGGTTTTCCTTTGTCTGTGTTTTTTTTTTTCCCATGCCATTGGGACATACATTGATCAACAGCATGTCCAGAGAAGGGTAATGAAGCCGGTGAAGAGTGTGGAGCACAAGCCTTGCGAGGAGCAGCTGTGGGGGCTGGGCCTATTTAGCCTGGAGAAAAGGAGCTGAGGGGTGACTTTATTGCTCTCTACACCGACCTGAAAAGGAGGGGTCACTCTCTTTTCCCAGGTAACAACTGACAGGATGACAGACCTCAAGTTGCACCAGTGGGGAGGGTTAGTCTAGCTATTAAGAAAAATATATCTTCACCAAAAGAGCTGTCAAATATTGAAACAGACTGCCCAGGGAACTGGTGGAGTCTGTGCCTGCACAGAGTTTTTACCCTTTCTTAGCAACGTTTTCCCCAAGGCACCATCGTCTTGGCTGAGGGACTCAGATGTGCTCTGCAGTGGTGGATGATGTTAGATCGGTGAATGATGTTAATGAGCTTCTTGTGTTAGAGAATGCATATAATTTTACAGAATAGTTTTTCATTTTAAGCCAATTTTCTATCATATTATATGGAAAACTGTTTATCAGGACTCTGCTGTTTTTTAAGGTTATTTAACCTGGTTTGCTTTCAGAATTCTCACAAAATATTGTAATATTTTTTAGGCTTCTGTAAGCCATATTTTCTAACTTATAAATAATTATAGTAATGCACAGACTTTGAAAAGCAATATTACAATAGTTGTAATTTGACATTTTTATAACTTATCTCCAAACATGAATAAAACATTAAAATATGTTATAAAAATAAACTCACCACTTCCCAGACATTTAGAATGTGGATACAAAAGTTAAAATACCGACCTGGTTATGTTGCATAATTATGACTGAGGCTGCTTAATGTTGAAATTTACTTTGAAATATTACATTTTCAGACATTTATATTGAAAATGCTGAAGTTCAGTTTCAGTAGGCATACATAAAAATCAAACACCTTTGAAGATACAATTTACTGTGCACTTTAATTTCTGAAATCAGCAGGCATACAATTTAGACTTGTGAACATATCCTCACAGAATTTAATGACTTTAAACATTGAGGAGAAAATGTATAAATACTACTGTACAGTTAATTTTATATGATTCTTTGAGTAAGAATCATATAAAATCCTCATTCTGCCAACGTTATTGAGGACCCAAACCCCAAGTGGCTGAACAACAGGATTTAGAAAAGGGTTTAGGATAGGCTACTTCTATCAATTCACAGAATCTATGAGTAAGTGAAAAGGAAATTGTTTCCCTAGAAGTTATACATGCAGCAGCTCAGGCATTTCATTATCTGGTACTATTTTGTGGCACTGCTAAAGCACCTATAAAGTCATTACCGGGACAAAAAAAAAATCAACATAAACCAAATATATATATTTTTTAATCTAAAAACAAAACAAATGTATATGTGAAAAATCATTTATGAAATATATCTGGCAAAGCCACCGGAACAAATTTAGCATAAATTAATTCAGGAAAACTAAGGAACAAAAAAAAAGAAACTATTATCTTCTGTGAACACATTAGGTTTCATTTACACTAATAAAAATGTGTACTGAAAATAGATGCATACACTTTACAACTTGCATTGTTTTAACCAGTTTCTGAATATTGCATTCCTTTACTGAATGAATATATAAATCTTCTCATCAGAGACTGTGGGAAACATCTAAAATTCAGGCAATTAATCCTTTTTAATCCTTAAAAACACATGGTAATGTGATATTAGAAATGCTTGGTAATGTGTTTTTTAATATCACATCAATCAATAAAACCATGCTAATATAATTCCAAGTAAGATTAATTCTCTTTTGTTATAGGAAAAAAAAATTAAATGGTTAGTTCATATACTTTAAAACACCATTTTACAACATATTTTAATTCCCGTGATGAATGGTAGACAAACAATAACTGCTATTCTTGAGTTGTACCTTTGAAGTATAGACATGAAAGAAACCACAGAGAAGAAAGATCACTTTTTTAATGTTTGATGATCCTCAGAATATCTAAAATTGCACACACACACACAAAATTGTATCCTTTTGTTTTAATAAACTTATCAATAAGATAGGGAAAAAAACCCAATAAATTGGCAAAGTCATATCTTTAGAACTGGGAAAGACAAAAATGAACTTTAAAAATAGAAAAAAATCTCCTGTAAAATGAGGTCTATTATATGCTCTTATAGACTTTGTATTTCTTAGGAGTTAGTCTAACAAAGTGAAACAGGAATTTACAGTTTGCCATGGGAATATTCTGAACACTATTACCCATCTACCTATTTATAGAAAGTAAAATTGTATCACATAAACTTTTTCAACCCTACAAAAATGAAAAACTATTGCTAGGAAATCACAGAATGTGCTGAGTTGGAAGGGACCCACAAGGATCATTGAGTCCAGCTCCTGGCCCTGCACAGGGCACCCCAAGAATCACTCCTTATGCCTGAGAGCGTTGTCCAAACTCTTCCTGAACTCTGGCAGGCTCGGCACTGTGACCACTGCCCTGGGCAGCCTGTTCCAGTGCCCATCTGCCCTGTGGGTGAAGAATCTTTTTCTAATATCCAACCTAAACATCCACTGAAACAGCTTTGGGCCATTCCCTTGGGTCCTGTCCCTGATCACCGGAGAGCACAGATCACTGCTTGCCCCTCCTCTTCCCCTCACGAGGAAGTTCTAATGTTTTAATGCAAAATTCATTTTTATATGTAAATTGACAAGATCTCGGGTAGTCTAGACTGAAAAACTAAGTGTTTAACAAATGGATATTGAAATCTTAGTCAGAAATTAAGACAAATGGATGAGCACACATAGTTTAATGTAGGAAACATTACTTAATTTTACCCACCTTGAATTGCTCATAATAGACATTTCAGGTTGTGAATCTTACTTAAATCTGTCAGTTATAACAAATATGTGTGTTTAAGCATAAACACTTTGCACAATAACTACTCACAGTCTAGTTGTACTTTTAAATATGCTGCTCTAGGCTGCTTTGCTGCTGGGTTGAAATTTAATCTGTGGGTTTACCAGAGATATTAATGAATTGATATTTTGGTTTTTTTCTTGTTCACCTCAAAATATTTTCTGAAAGAAAGCAGAAAATGTCTGGTAAAATACTTTTAATTGGAACACAGCATATTAGAAACTGTACATATCCATATATACTCAGTTTCACTGCCATACATACACCAAGCGTGCCAAGCATGGCTTGACATTTCTGTAGTCCATTGATTTTAATTTATTTATCCAAACCTTGTTTGTAATAGGGCAGAGTAAGACAACACCTGTACTAGTTTTGGCTGGGGAAGAGTTAATTTTCTTCATAGTAGCATGCATGGGACTGTGTTTCGGATTTGTGATTGTGAAACGTTTTTCATAGCACAGGAATGTTTTATTCACTGCTGAGCAGTGCTTACACAGTCTCAAGGAATTAATTCTCTGCCTGTCACCCCGCTTGACCAGTGAGGAGGCTGGGGGTGCACAAGAAGCTGGGAGGGGACACAGCAAGGACAGCTGACCACTGCTGACCAAAGGGATATTCCAGACTATAGGATGGCACGCTTAGCATGAAAAATTGGGAGGAAAGGAAGGAGGGAGGTTTGGAGGAAAGATGTTTGTCTTCCTAAGATACCATTGCGTGTGATAGAGCACTGCTTTCCTAGAGATGGCTGAACACTTGCCTGTCTGTGGGAATTAGTGAACAAAGTCCATTTTGCTTTGTTTGGGCATGCTGTATCTCTTAAACTCACTTTATCTCAAGCCATGAATTTTCTCACCTTTACCGTTTTGATTCTCCCCCCGTATCACTGGGGCAGAGTAAGCAATCAGCCCTCTGGGGCTTAGTTCCCAGATGAGGCTAAACCATGACAACACCTTCTATGTGAAATCAGAAATTTATTGTCAATCTAATTTAAAAAAATTAACTGTGCAATTGAAATGCAGCAAGTTATTGATACTGTTAGTCCAGATATAGTAAATCAGTACTGGCAGTCCACAATTAACTTACTTTGATACAAATAAAAAACCAAATTACTAGCAGTGATGCAAATAAAATTGCTATGCAAGAAAAGTCTTAATCTGGTGTTATGCCCACCCTCTCATAATTTCCCTAATCCCAAACTGATACATTTAGGAAGGAATATCAGTTTGGCACCATCCTTGAGCTCTTCCTCAAGAGGGGTGTGATGTTAATCAGGGGACTTGCTATATTATTTTTGTCAACAGAGGCACAGTTTCAATGTTGTGGGTCTTAGGGGTTGATTGGTTTGGGCAATGGGGATTTTTTTTTTTAATATTCTGTCTCAGTTTTGTTTGGATCCTTTCTGTGTCTTTTCTAAGTTTCTTTACGCTTTCTCTTTCTTCATCACCCTGCAACCCAGTGCATGCAGAAATATTAGATGCCTAATATTTGCCCTTTTCATGATCCCTGAAATTATTTTTCACCCATTTCTTTAGTTTGTGAGCAGTGTTGAGTTTTTGGCAGCCCTGTGACTTCCCATCCCATCCTACACTCAGATATTTGAAACCTCTGATGTCATCTGATGCCTGTACTCCTTTATTCAGCATCATTATTCTAGGGTTATAGGTAGGTCATTCTACACAGCTTAACTACTTGCTTTTTTGTATTTATATCAAAATTATTAACAAGAAGTGTTAGGGCACCCAATTATAGAAAGCTAAGCAAAAATTAGACAAATTATGTTTTAGCCACCTGGTCATTAGACAACTGTTACAACTAAGCAAGCTAAAACAAACTGCAAACAAGCCAACAGAATTTGCGGCAGAGCTTGGCAAATCCAGAATTCTGGCATATGGTAATAAAAACCCTGTCAATTGATACTAATAGAGACAGTATTATACTTATCAGGCTGGAGGGTTATACCCTGTACTCCTTCCTTGTGCTTTATAGGAACCCCTTCCATCATTTGCCTGATGAATTAAAACTGCTTATGACTGAATGTTGCATCTATTATACAGCATTATACTTTTTGGTTTTACACCATCCATTATAAGGAAAGATGTAGGTATTATGTTTTTCTCTGTTGATCACTCCAGCAGTAATGGAATTTCTTTTCAGAAATTGTTCATTATATTGGACAGGATGCTAATCTTTATTGCTGGAGGATATAAAGATATGCAAAACAGTCAGTCTAAATACACAGTGAAGCCATAGTACCTTAAAATGTCATTGGAGCACTTGGAAACATGGCAGTTTCTTATGTTAGTAGTCTGTCTTGCAAGACTTAATCTGCCTTAATTCTTTAACAAAACTGACCATGGTTCTTCCAAGAAAAGGTCCATGTTCTTTTCTAACCCTAAGAAAGCCTAAAAATTGCCAGCAACCAGTAAAAATGTGATGAGAAACTAAGTTAAAGCAGAATGGATGTGCACAAGTGACTTTCATTGCTAAATAAAAATATGATTTCTAGTAAGATTTGATGACTGCTTCGTACTATATGAAATTGATTGTATCTGACACCAGCAAATAGTTTTACATAACAGGGGTTGGTGCTAGTTTAGAACAAAACAGTAGGAATTCAAGAGATGAGGAAAAAAATGGTCAATCTGTAATTTTATCTAATCAGTTCTGAAACTGGGCCACATATAAAGTAATTTTTAAAGTGAAAATGTAAATCAATATATGGATGAACCAGCTTTGTCTGTGATGCAGTGAACAGCACATTTCAAAGTATATGGGCAAAATATGTGACAGGATACAGTCAGAAAGACACTACTGGAGTGTAACCTCTCTGTCTTCCTTGCATGCGTACACAATTCTGAGCAGTGAACTGATTGAGATTTCTCAAAAGAAAGGTAGTAGTCTTGATATATGAGTCCAGCTAAATCTGTAAGTTGTATGGGCTTTGTCCTTGTACTCTCATGCCTACTGGGGCCTCAAAAGTCTGAGCATTTCTACTCTTCAGTCACCTCACCTGATATGCAGATATATTGAGAAATAATAATGGCGAAAGCTAAAACCTTTCTAAGATCTGTAAAGCCTGCTCAAGAAGCTGAGCAAATACTCGAATCATTGTGATGATACCAGCTCTATTTTGCCATAGGTACATTTATCAATATGCTGTGTAGTTATTTCAATAGCATCTCCTTCTCAGCCATCTCTCATTCCCCTGGATTCAACTCTGTAAGAAGAGATAAAAGGGCAAGAGAGCACTTTTCAATGTTTTTCACATTTAGATTATTCATAAGATAGCAAAACTGATACATCTATATAAATAAATATATTCTGCCTAAATATACAAGATACTTAGAGAAACTCGGCAAGAGAGAATGTAAGAAGTGGAGGAGAAGGAAAAAACAACCCCAAAGACGATAAAATCATTATGGCATTAAACTCAGTATATGGTTCTCTCCTGAGTACAGCTAAGATTTGCTTACCTAGTGGATAAATTTTAATTGTTGTTACTGAATCTATTCTTTCTGACCCAAGATGTCACATCACTATGTGGCTCAAGCTGTGGTTGCTAAGTTATTCTGGCATTAATCACATTTATTGTTTGCAGGACCACAATTCTCTTATTTATGGGCACTACCCTTGGGAATGCAGGTCACTGTTATCTAACAGAAGAATCTACAGCTGCTCTTGCTGACTTCAATTTGAGTCTTACTTCCTCAACAGAGGTCACATAGAAACAATTGAAGTTAATTTTATGAGACATCTGTTATATTTGTGGTTATATTCATTCTTCAAGATTGCCCTCTAAAGTAGCAGTTACTAAAAAAAAACAGGCACCATAAGAGAAAGAAAACTAAGAAATAAAAGACAATATGAGAAGTTATCTGATGACTTCTATTCAACATGACAAAGTAGGAAATTATTTTAAATGAAGAATCCCATCATTTGGGGCATAAAATATATATATACGAAAGGCACAACTGTGAAACAGTTCACCCTTGCAAATCTGGAAGAATCCACTGACTGTTAAAGTGTTGCAATACCAAAAAATAGAATTGTCAAATACCTAAACAATATATCTACAACTACAATGTGTTTTTTTTTTCCAAATTCCTATATAATTTCAGTTTATATTAGAGGATTGTAAAATTATGCTTGGGAAACAAAAGAAATAAGATTCTGAATATTTCGAGGTTTGGGGTCCTTTTTTCATGGCTTTTTAAATTAATATGATGACTTTTTCTTTGTATTAATTACTAAAAACATAGAAATAAGCAAGAAATATATATATATATTCATTACAAAGAAAATGATCCTCTGAATGTAAGCATCCAGATACACAGATTTCTTTCTCCTAAAATGTAGGTGTCTGCTTTGAGTTTGTAAGCCAAGACAGCTGGTATAGCCAATAGACATTTCTCCATGCAAATTTCTCTCACCCTGATGCACTATCTTTGTTTATGAAAGTAACTCATACATCAGAATTCCCATCTTCTGTTCACTGCAAATGTCTAAGATGAAAATCTGAGACAAATTTTTGTCAATTCCATCCATGTACAAAATAGCAATAAGACATTTTGATCTTGAGGTAGTAGCAGTTGATGAATGATAAGGTCCCAGAAGACAAGCTCAGACGGACAATTGGGTGTGGTGCAGTGTTGTCTCAAAATAAGGATTTCAAGAATTAGTACCTTTAGTTTTTAAAGATTTTTTTTCCTTAGGGCTATTTACTCAGTTCTTCTTAAGATGTGCAAATTTTACTGGGTCTGTTTTCTGTCTTCTGCATGTTGCTGCCATTTGATTTTTCTTCCTTAACAGAGCTGCACTCCAAGATTTTTTAAGGTTTCTATTTATAAATGCCTTCCTTTCCCCTTTCCCACATCACTTTTCCTCCCTAGATATTCTACATATAAAACTGTCTGCACACTGAAGTTTTTATTTTTATTTTCCTATACATTTTTTTGGAGGGCGAACAAAACTCATGTGGCTGTCTGTCAAAACAGTCTTCTAGAAGATATATGGATGATTTTTTGGATGGTACCAGTACAAATACCATTAAGCTAAAAAAAACATAGCATAATTTCCACAATTTTTTCTTTTCCACTAAGTAGTGCCAGATATCAACTTTTATATGCATTTGATTATTTTAGTTTTCTTCATAAAAAACAAGTCTTGTAATTTTTCCTAACATTTCCATATGGAACAGGCCAACTGGAAAATGAGCCTTTTCCAGCCTTCTTCATCATATTATCAGAATTTTCCTGGGAGTACAAAATGCAAAAAATCCCAATTGGACTAGCCTTAATGCAATGTCACATCCCTACTATTGCTCAGATTGGTTTTGCTACACTTATCCCTTCCTGACATTCCTTTCTCAATACAGATGAGCTTTCTTTGTAGCTATCTGGTATTTTGAGCTGGAGATCAAATTACTGTTTAGTCTAGATCTAATTGTCTTGTGCTAGTACTCCTTCACATTTCTTTAACATTAGCTTAGCTTCAAACAGCTCATTGTTCCTTTAATAAATTTCCTAGGTAGTATTGCTCCTATTCTCACATCTTGCTCAAGCACCAGTCGAAATTACATATTTGAAAAGCCATGTTGCTGACAAGGAAAATTTTGAACATGTTTTGGCTTTGTGTTTGTTTGGGTTTGTTTTTTTTTTTTTCAGATTCAGACTTCTGAAATTCTAAATGGGGCTGCTCCAAATCAAACCTATGAAGTATAGTTCACTGCTTCAGTATTTAGTTACCTGATAAATACCTATATTTTGGACAAACCTAAATTTTAGACACCACCTACACTAAGGAACATATATTTTCATAGAATCATAGAATATATTGAGTTGAAAGGGACCCAAAAGGATCGAGTCCAACTCCTGGTCCTTCACAGGACCACCCAAGGATAACATCATATTCCTGAAAGTGTTGTCCAAATGCTTCTTGAACTCTGTCGGGCTTGGCACTGTGACCAAAGCTCCCTGGGGAGCCTGTTCCAGCACCCAGCCACCATCTGGGTGAAGAACCTTTTCCTAATATCCAACATAAATCTTCCTTGACACAGCTTCATGCCATTTCCTCAGGTCCTGTCACTGGTCACCAGAGAGAAGAGATCAGTGTCTGAGATTTGAATACACGTTACCTGCATTTCATATATCATGTATGTTCACCCAGCATTATACATGGAATCTTTCTGGTCAAAGTATTTCCACATCCTGAGGAGGCATCTGCACGCATCACTTACATCCACACCAGCTGTTTGTCAAGAAAGTACTTTTAACTGCCAGGAGATTCTGTGTTACTCATTAAATGTTTTGTATTATATCACCCTTCTTGTTAGGACCAAAATAAATTTAAAGATATGTCTATTGTACAAACTGAAGTTGATCATGTAAGAATTATGATTATGACTATGACTGTGTTATTAGGTCTTCCTGAATGAAGGAAAAGTTATGAACAGTTTTTTTAGGTTGTATGGAGGTTAACACTGCAAAATGATACAATTCTGGGCAACAGTAACAAGGAACAGAAGACCGCCTCTCTAGAGTCATCCACAGGTCCATCTAGCTCATGACACCAAAGGAATCTCGGGAAGGATGTAAAAAAGGTGCAATCAGGAAAGATACTTCCTCTAACCATTTATGGAGATTGTGTTAAAGTGAAGTTACACAATTACTATATAATTGCTGCATTATTACTCAACTAACTGCATAAGTGCTCAACTGATGAGATAAACTAATGTCCTGTTTCATAGGAAGAGTAATCAGCGGGTAGATGGTGTATTTACATCTTGGGCTCAAAAAGATCTGGGAAAAGAGAGATAAATGTCATAAATACAGAATACTTTGAATTTCAGAGGGGAGATTAAAGTTGAAGTGCTTTCCATTTGAGTTTCATTCAGATTCCAAAACACAAATTTCTCCTAATTTACTACTGCTTACCACATGAGCATATATAAGAACTGTACAATCTTTATTTATATTTTCCGTTTCTATTTCATGCTGTAGGCAAATCCCTGGACTATCATAGACTCATCATTTTCTCTGGTCTTTATTATCACCTCCTCTTTCAATGACTTTCCAAACTGGTTAAACTTCTAATATAAAGAAATTAAGACAACAATTATCCCTTTCTCATATATGTACAAGGAACAGTAATCACAGTCATTCACATGAAAAGATAATTATTGCTCCTGCATTCAATCCAATTTTTCTCTACTTTGTCCCACTTATATTCTGCTAACAGTGTTTTAAGGTCCCCATCAGGCTTCTTCAATGTTTCCTTTTTGAAAAATCTTTTTTTTTTCCCTTCATTAACAGTCTACTCTGCTTATATTCTTCCATCTGCACTTACCATCCAGGTATTAGAAGCTTTTTAACTACTGCCATTTGGAACAACATTCCCTTGCTTCTCTGCTTCATCAGCTTGCCATCTCATTTTACATTTCAAACATATCTTTTCTCCATTCACTGTCTTTCTTATTTTTTATCTTTCTCTAACACTACTCTTCTCTTTAGATTTATAAATGAAGTCTGATAAACTGGATATGAAAAGAGAGTCGTAATACTATAACATGGTAAATATTCAGAAGAATTTGTAACACTATCCACTATCACAGGTTTTGTTTGTTGGTTTTAATTACAGACATAATTTCAGTGTGCTAAAATAAAAGGCAACTGAAGAAAAGCCATACAGACATTATGGTCTCAGTTCAGTCGCCCATATATTTCCTACCAAATGTCATTTGAGATGTCCTGTATTATCCCACCTGGCTTCCAGCTGCCACTTCAGAAAGGTTTCTGTCTCCACAATCATATGTGCCAACTGTCTCTGAACCTTCTAGAAAACCTCAGATGTGTCAAAAATACAGTGTTCAGGCAGCTGAACTGATTTCTAGCTGCCAAAAAAACCCAAACTGAACTGATTCATAGATATCTCTGAATGTCCCAAACTGATCCACAGTGGCTAGAATGAGAGTTAAGACCCTTACTTCATGTGAAGACCTTTCAAGGTGACCTTCTAATCAGCATAAATCTGGAACTGAGTCAGACTCATGACAGAGCTTGTACAATTAAGAATCATTTGTAATTTTGGAGGAAAAAAAATCAGAAAAATTAAAGAACTATGTGAATTAGTTCTAAAGCTACAAGATGGCCTTGACCCATTTTCCCGTATTTAGTTATCTGATGGCTTTTCCAATACCATTATTATGTCCAGATCTTCAAGCAGTGCTATGTCAGCCACAGGTCGCTTCTGTGTTCTCATCTATCTGACATACAGGTCTTAGGCCAGGGAGCTTTGAATTACTGCCATGTGTCTATATGCGTCTATAAATCAATTGTAATGACATTTAGACATCGAATTTAGAAGTCAAATACTGGAGGATAACCTCCTTTGAGTTGCTCATATGAAAATGCTTTCATACTAGCCTAAATCTGCCTGAGTAATGAACCACTAGAATTTAGGAGAGTGCTGGGGTAGAAGCATTAATGAAAATATTTCCTGCTCAGTAGATTTAAAAATAAAAATTTCATGTTGGTAGCAGGGAAGGTAGCCTTTACTTGTTCAAATTCAGGCATTAATGGTAGAGGGAGATATTAGAATGCCTTGTAGAGTGATAGCTATGGATCAGACTACAGGAATTTCTGGTGTTTGTAAAATGTAAAATGAATAACAATTGAAGGATTATAGTGACTTAATTTTTTGTTTTTTAATGAAATTAAAAGAAACTCCACTGTTTTCCTTTTTAATACATAGCTATATATTTCAGATTTGGAAGTTTATTTCCTGCAGAAATTTCATCATAAAGAGTCCAAAATGAGGTTTTTCTTACAGACAACTCACATTTTAGTACATAGACAGCTTATTAAGACCAAATGTTGCACTTACATAAGAAGTAGTGTCTTTATTAATTGAAACAGCAATAATTGTAAATACATTTGTTTATTAATTTTAACTGGTTTTTACTTTTTTTTTTTCTCTAATACTTTGATCTCATGATGGTTCTAATTTTCATTTATAATATTTCTCAGTTCCAGTATTGTGAGGCTTTTTACTTTTAAAAGTTTTTTGTTCCCAAGCTTACTATCCTTACTAGATCACACTCCAGAATTGTGTTCCTTCTTTTAAGGTCTTTTATTCCAAACTGTCTGCTTTTGACGTCTTCTCCTGAGTTTGTCTTGTGCTCCTGGTCTTTTCTGCTATAGCTCAAATGTTAACATTACACCTAAAAATAGTGGTTTAATCTTGCTTTAAAGCTAGCAGAGGAAAACAAGGCATATCTGTGGTTAATATTAGAAAATTATAGTTTGTTATAGGTGAATGTTGCGGTGCACTTTAGCCTGCTTGGGATCTGCCTCCTGTCCCTCCAAGACCTGCCATCCAATGGGCAGATGGATCCGCCCCGAGGGACGGGCTGTAGGCGGATCCTTGGCCAGGAGGCCTTCCTTCTCTTGTTACTCCAAGCCCGTCTCCTCCCCCGGTTCTAGAAAGTTCTGTTCTCTTTGGTTTATGATTGGCTCTCTTGGGTTGTCTCCTCCCCTTGTTCTCTTTGGTTTATGATTGGCTCCTTTGGGTTGTCTCCTCCCCTCTGGCTCTGTGGTTGGTTGTCTGTACCTTAGTTCCTCCCCTTTTGTTTTTCCCTATTGGACTATGCTGTAAACCCCTCCCCTTTTTCTGTTCCTTAAAACCCTGTGTTCGTTCCTTTGTCCCTTGAGATTCTTGCCCCACACGAGATCGGCAATAAACGTTCGGGTCTGCTTTAAAGAGAATCTCCCTTCTCTCGGTCCTTTGTCTCCGCCTCCTCGCCGCTTTACCAACGACCACAGCTCGACCCGTTCCACGGCGGTGCGTCCTTAAATAGTTGAGACATTCAGTCTTTGGCCGCGATTGTAGTCTCCTGACAAGGCCACCAGGCGGCCCAGGGGTCAGGCGACTGCAGGGTGGTGCCCAACGTGGGGCCCTCTGGACATCTGGATGGCAGACCAGAGCTGACTAGAGGGCTGAAGGCACAGCCAAGGACTCTCCATCTTCTCCTTGGATTTATAAGCACGCGCCGCGTTGGCGGTTCCACTGCCTCCAGTTGTAGCTCGCCGCTTTTTGCGCGGCAGTGCTCCTGGGGGCACCTGCAAGAAGGAAGAGCCGGCAACCCTCATTCCCCAGTGAGGATTGGCTCAAGGCAGAGGACCTGGCCTAAGGATTTCTGTTTCCCGAGCTCGGCTCGTCTGTTTCACGTAAGTCCCCACTTCTCTTCGTGTCTTCCTCATTCTCTTGTTCTCTCGGGGACTGTCGGGTTTCGGGACCCTTTTCGCTTTGTTCTTCCATTTGCCTTAGGCCAGGGTGGATATAAGGTGTGCGGGTGTTTTTGTGAAGGGGCTTAGTCTGATAAGGCTTTGTATACTGCACACCCCTCAAGAGAAGATAGGCCTCCAAGTTTGAACTCCCTTTTCCTGTAAGTTTCCTTTCTTAAAAGTTTAGTTGTCGTAATTAAAGTTGTTTTTCAAATTTGTTTCTCCAAGATGAGAAGGCCACAGGTCGTGCCCCTGTTAAGGCGGGAAGCATTTTAATTAGACCCCTTTGAAGCGTCTTTTTCTCTCAATTTTCAGGGTTGAGGGGTCAAAGCGAGGGTTTGTGATTGTGTTCGTAAATATATTTAATTTATAAGTAGTCTATCTTTTCAGTTTGAACCCAAGACTACTTGGGTGTATTTTGTTAGTAAATTTTACGTTGCCGGAGTTTAAGAAATTTTCAGTTCGTAGAAGTAGCTCTCCTTTCCCTCTTTTCCGTCCCCTGCTTTCCATTCCCCAATCCTTATGGGGGAGCAGAGAAAGTGCAGACGCTGTTGAAGCTCCGGCTCAGGGTTGCTGCAGTCTCCCTGGCACTCTCTCTGTTTCTTCCAGCCCCAGCCTGAGGAGACCTGGCCAGTCTTCTCTGGGCACCCCCTAAGTTGCTTTCCCTTATCCCTCTTTCCTAGTTGACAAACCCTAAAGGTTGAAGCTCCCCAAAAAAGAAAGCAGACTGAAAGAAAAATTTTCTTGGTTTTTATTTTTCTAAAAATGGCTGCCACCACGGGGCATGCCAAGCTTTCTTTTCCTCCCTTCTTCTTTCTTTTCTGTTGCTTAAAATGGTGCCAACCACATGGCATTCCATCCCCCACCTTCTTCTCCCCAGAATCCTTTGTTTCCCGCCTTCCAACCTTTTCCGTCCCTAGCCACTCCCCTTTCCTAACCACACCCCTCTACCCTAAGCCCCGCCCTCAGGGCGGAGGCTCCCAGTTCCCACGCCTCCTCTTCCGGTTCCCACGGGGTGGGGACCGGAAGGGAAGCCATTTTGAAAATTCATTAACTGTCTCTTGATTTATCCTGAGTTAAGGATGAGCAGCTATCTCACATACGCAGCAATTGCAGCCTTAAACACAACATCGATTAAAGCTTTACAAGCGGCTTGCGCCTGGCAAGAAGGATCAAAGCCCAGACACCCAGACAGGCACACTTGACAGCAAAGACGCAGACAGTAGAAGCGGCGATGCGTTCCGTATGGATAGCTGCGACTACCAAAAAACCTTAACAAGGAATTTTAATTGCGGACATTGTATTTACTTTTGTGTTTATTTCTCTGTTATCCCCCAACCTTCTTTACCTCTAGCAATGCCTTGCTTGTTTGCCTTTTTAGTAAAATTGTATGCCGTTTTTTATAGCTAGTAAGTTCTCCTTACACCATATTTGTTCAAAAAATATAGTTTAACGCATAATATTTACAATTGTATTTTAAAGTGCATTTTAAGTAAAAAATATGATTTGGTGTATTGTATTTATAATTGTGTTTTAAACATATTTTAAGCAAACAATACTTAACGGGCGAGTTTTCTATAAAGCTTCAATTTGAAAATTGTATTTTACAATATGCCTGTTAAGTATTGCAATTTGCAGAACTAAAGAGTATACATTTTCATGTTTAAAATAATAACGTATTTTAAGTTACGCTTAAAAGATATGTCTAAACTATTTGTTAACTTCAGTTAACTTCAACTTCTGTTGTATTTCTTAGTGTTCCATTATAGTAATTTTATTTTTGTCGTGTATAATGTGGTGCCTTAAGTTGTTTTAGTTGTTTGCTCCATCTTAAATAATTTTTATACTGTGCCTTGTAAAACCATTCTGTTTTAAATATGTTAGTATAGTTTGCTGCTTATAAGTCATGTAAGTTTGTGTTTTTTCATTAAGAAACTTTGTATATGCTTAATTGTTCTTTTATGTTGCTATGCTTCTTTGTAATGCCATGCTCGTACTCTAAGCCATGTTGCGTGCCATTTTGCATTCGGTCTTTCAGTTCGTAAAAAGTTAGTTCAGTTAGTTAAGGCAATTTTACCCTTAATCTACTTTTTTTAATTTACTTTATTAAGTGGTTTGCTTTACCATAATCTATGCCTACTGCTGCCAATGTTGTTTTGAGCAATTTTTTATAATTTGCCATTCTCATTTTATCTTACCTTAAACATTTCTTATTCAATTGTGTTATGTACCGCCTTGCATTTAGCTTTTCAGTTCGTTAATAGTTGATTTAGTAAGACAATATTCCCTTATCCTTAATTTGCTCTTTACATTTTTGCTCTATTAAATTGTCTGTTTTGTACCCCAATATTTAAACCTATCATGTTAATAATTCACTCTTATAATGCTGTATTTAACAATGGGCAAAGGAACGACCAAAGTTAAACGTAAAAGTTATGTTAATATTGTTTGTAAATTTAAGTTTTCCTGCGTTGTATTATCTAAGTGAATTTTATAATTTGTCTTATAGTTCAAATTGTGTAAATTCCCCTACTGCAGAGCCAAGAGGAGAAATAACCCAATTCTAAATTTATCCTGTTTAATTAATTTGCTTAATTTTAAGTGCTTGACCTAAATTCATTCCATTTTAATCTTCATTATGTGAATTCTCTCTACCTTGTTTTGTTTCAAAAAATTTTTTTTGTTTAAGTAAATAAAAACGGGGGAGATGTTGCGGTGCACTTTAGCCCGCTTGGGATCCGCCTCCTGTCCCTCCAAGACTTGCCATCCAATGGGCAGATGGATCCGCCCCGAGGGACGGGCTGTAGGCGGATCCTTGGCCAGAAGGCCTTCCTTCTCTTGTTACTCCAAGCCCGTCTCCTCCCCCGGTTCTAGAAAGTTCTGTTCTCTTTGGTTTATGATTGGCTCTCTTGGGTTGTCTCCTCCCCTCTGGCTCTGTGGTTGGTTGTCTGTACCTTAGTTCCTCCCCTTTTGTTTTTCCCTATTGGACTATGCTGTAAACCCCTCCCCTTTTTCTGTTCCTTAAAACCCTGTGTTCGTTCCTTTGTCCCTTGAGATTCTTGCCCCACACGAGATCGGCAATAAACGTTCGGGTCTGCTTTAAAGAGAATCTCCCTTCTCTCGGTCCTTTGTCTCCGCCTCCTCGCCGCTTTACCAATGACCGCAGCTCGACCCGTTCCACGGCGGTGCGTCCTTAAATAGTTGAGACATTCGGTCTTTGGCCGCGATTGTAGTCTCCTGACAAGGCCACCGGGCGGCCCAGGGGTCAGGCGACTGCAGGTGAAATTAATAAAATCCTTGAAGTACTAATTTTTCTCCAACTACTGCTATTTTTTTCTTTCTAATTGTTGCAGGTCTCTCTTTGCATTTAGACTCTGTGGTAAGCAGTACAAATAATATCGTGCCCAATTTCAAATTTTCTTTCACGCCTGTCTATTCATCAAGAAAAAAACCTCACACATTTCTTTCTTAAGGAAAGTGTCAGATATGTAGATATAAATCATTATCCTACTGTTAGTTTTAAAAAATAGTTTACACACAAGGTCATATACCCTACTTCTGAAAAAATCATGTACTTACACTATGGCTTATGCTATAGCGAGGTACTATTCCTGTCATTTAACCTGTTCACTCTTAATTCCTTTATCAGTATTTCTCCTCTTAGCCCTTCTTTAGGTAAACTGTACATTTAGCAGTAAACACAGTAGAAAATATGATACTAATGCAAAAGCTTTTGCTAATGGCATGATTTACTCTCAGCCTCATTATTTTCTGAATAATAATCACAGCTAATTTAAACTTAATGCACAAGCAATTTCTTAGAATATCCATTCCAACAGCTTCAGAAAGACAATGATGCCAATTCTGAGTTAAGGAAGTGAAGCATGGATTTTCACCCCACTGAGCAAAGATAAAAATTCTTTCATGAGATATTGCAGTGCTGAAAATGAAAAGTCATTCATTACTCACCAAACATATAAACACTTCAAGGATTCATTGTAATTTTAGAATCTTGTTCTATTAAAAGTACTTATGCATAGATATCTACATTGGTAAAACTATGTTTTTTGTGTACTTGAAATTGCAACAATCATGTGAAATATGTACTTGGAAAAAGCCATCATTTGTCTCAACATTTAAAAAAAAAGAAAATCAGGGAGCATGAAAACTATTAAAACAGAAATCAGTTGTTAAATGACCATGTACTACCCTAAACTGAGCTTTTTATAGAAAAATTAATTAGTATTTTAAAATTTTGCTTTGTGTTATTCTTACTTCTCACTGTTTCAACAGTGAGCTGTTAGGATTAAATGCTGGACATTCTGAATCTTATAATGAGAAGTCGTGTAGAGCTGCTGAATTCGATAGAACTCGATTTTCAAAGCAAGAGTAATTGAGAAATATATGTAGTAAATCAATACAGGAAACTATATTTTTTTTGTTAACTTTTTCTGTTAAGTTCATCTAGAAAAAATATCATTATGAAAAGTAGATCTGAATATTCTGTCCCGTTTTATTTGAAAAGGAATAGATAGTATTTAAATTAGTCCATACATTTCTGATTAGGAACATGGTGAACAGGGCCAGCAAGCAGGGACTTACCAGGTAGGATGAAAGAAAAAACTCTTTATTATGAGGGTGCTGAAACATTGGAAAAATTGCCCAGAGCATCTGTGAATACTCCATCCCTGAAAAGATTCAAGATCAGGTTGGACCCAAATTTGAGAACCTAACTTAGTGGAAGATGTACCTACCCACTGCAGGAACATTGGAACTAGGTGATCTTTAAAAGACCCTTCCAACCCAGCCAATTTTATGACTATGGTCTGATTCTGTGAAAATTGTTAGGTGATTAGGCAATGCCAGGCACTTATTCAATGACTTTAAGGGAGCACTGTGAACTGATGATGAGAGTGGCAACCAGGATGAGCAAACCAGACTTTGACATTAAATGCATGAGAAGATATGGAAGAGACCCTAGAGGAGCTGCTCAGACAGCATGGGACTGCTAGAGAGAGACAGTAAAACAAAATGAATTACTTGTAGCAGAGCACAATTCCTAGCGCTAGCTGGACAGTATGTCTCTGCAAATTAGAGAGCTCACCCCAAACGAGGGTACTGAGGGAGGACTTTCTCTGTTCAGGTCTGACTGCAGGAAACGTCTTGTGCTTCTCTTTGTGTCTGGGACACCAGCTCCTAAACAGGAACAGACACCTTTCAGAGTTGAACTGACACAGACTAAGAGCAATTTCATGCATTCATTCACACAGTAAATCATAGCAGACCAAATACTGATATTCTGTCTCAGAAGCAGCACCTTCAGCTCTTGCATCTGAGATTCATGTGACTATTGAACTGAAGACCAGCAACCATATATATATATACACACACACACACACAAATATATGCATATATTTATATATATCACAGGCTTCAAATAGAAACAAAATATTAATCATATAGTGGTAAAACTATGAATTAGAAGGCTCTTTCTTCAAAGCAAAGAAAGGACAACCAGGTTGCTTTGAGCTCGGATTTTCAAGTTATCACCTACTATTCTTTCATGACCAAATTACAGTGTGAAATATGTAAAAAAAAATTCTATTTGATCCAAAATCAGTACCTGAATGCAAACTAAAAGCCAATAAAAAATCATTAGCCGTATAAAGCTATGTTTCTGTTCTTGGCTTTTTTGCTTCAAAAATTTCCACAACCTATCATTTCCACTATTTCATTAAGTAAAAGCATTCCAAAGTAAAGTATATAAAAAGAATATGATGACAAATTAAATACTGTGTTGATGGCTGCCTCTGAAGGAATCTGTATGGTTCTCTTTCTATTCAATGATGATTGGAAGTATTTCTGGTTGCTTTGCCTTTAAAGAAATCCATTTAACAATACTACTAATAATAATCATATAAAAACAATAATAATAATAATACAATCCCCCAGCATTACAATGTCATGGTGTCCTGAAAGTACTCTTTAATGCAGGAAACAATTACAGCTTCTAGTAATATCATAATATTTTGTTTTCTCAGCAGCCATTTGTTAGATAATCTGTGCTTACAGAGGACAGTCTTACTCTATGTCTTTGCCAGAAACTAGGTTTATGGGGAAATCCCATTGTTAAGATCTGCTAAATGTAGCTGTATAGCCATATACTGATAAAGGGTTTTGTCCTAGTTACAGAGATAGGGGTGGAGTTTTGTTTATTCCATACCCGTAGCAAGATGTTTCCCCTACCACAGAAGGCCTTACATTTTCTGCCTATCAACTGTTTTGATAGCTCAAGGCATCTTCCTCCTCACATGAATTTGCTAATTGGTGAAAGAGTTCAATCAGGACAGCTTGTCTGGTAGTGAGTTATTTCAGCACCATGAAGGTGACATTCCTAGCTGACTATAAACATCTTGCCTTGAAAGCAACATCATAGGAAGATAAGACTGAATTTCTGATTGACAGACACTTCACTTTACAAACTATAAAAGTTACACCAAACTTTCACAAAGCAGAAACCTTCTGCACATTCCCTGGAAATGTGTGGGGATCTCTCTTCAAGGTTTGGGGTGCCTATCTTGTGTAACTCTCTCAAGGGTTGAGTAAAGGACTCTGTGTACCCCATCATCAATTCGGTGGTAAATTACATTGACTCCTTATCGAAACTATTTCTTTGCTAGCTTTAATATAGGGACCTCAATGTTGTGCACTGTTTCATGTAATCTACTAGTAGTTCTTTTGTTTATCTTGTGTAGTAAGTAACTCTGTTTAAGGCCTTTTTTCTGTTAATCTCCTGTCTATTTAATAAATAGCTCATTAGAGACCTGATCTGCCATTCCTTAGAACTTGTGAGCCAGAGCAATTTAGGTGCAGGTCACCTAAGCAGAGCTGCTGCCAAAATCTGACGCTAAGGCAGGGCTTGTCTAATGCTCTCACTTGATCCATAACAATACCACCCATTCAACATGGAAGGGAAATTCCTGATTTTTTTTGTAAATTGGGACTCCAACATATAATCTCTCTTAGGTTTTTTTGGGGTTTTTTTCCCCCCTCACTCTCAAGAAGGTGAGCAGTCTTAATTTCCCCTCAGAGTTTTTAAAACCAGTGCATGTTTTTATGAAAATCACCTGCTGTGGCAGAAATTGAACTGATAGTCTGAATCACGGATGACATGATGATCAGAAAATTAAAAGAATTCCCTTCTGCATCTAGAAAAGAAAACATAAATACATAAACAGCAAAATCACATCCAGTGAACGTAAAGAATTTTGCACCAAAGAATAAGTAACACCAGAGTATCACCTGGTTATTAATTTAATGACAAATACAGTATTTTGCAAGGATGACCTAAGCATGTCTCATATTTTAGTTGTCAATAAAGGCTTTTTTTTTTCTAATAAAAAAGAAGACTCAGTCATCCAGTACCATTCAAGACTGTCAGCGTATCCAAGAATGGCACGGGCAATCTTGAGTGACTCTTGTGTTGGATGTCAGAACTGCAGCCCACACATCTCTTCATCCATGCTCTATTGTTTGATTATACAAGATTCACTGGTGACAAACCAAAAGCCTCCAGAGCTCATCTAAATCTTAGCAGCATATCTGCTGCTTTATTTCCTATCTGTCTTTTATCTGCTTAAGTTTTCAGTTATTAGGCTAGATCCTTTTCTCTTGGATGTCTGGGAATCTTTCTCTAACCAGGGCAAATCTCAAATCCTATGCAGCATTCTTGACTTATGATCATGATCAGAGAACTATGGATATTATAATAATTTTGAAAATATAAAAGGAAAAATAGAATCTTAGAGTAGGATATTTGTGTTTGGGATAGGATATCTCTGGGTTCAAAAGACTGTTCTAAAGGCACTTATAGACCTTGGAAAGGGAAAAAAAAATGGCCCTGTTAAAATACAGGATACAAAATCCCACACTGCTGGAATTATCAAAATAATATTTTACTTCAGTATATGTATTAGATAATAAGTTTGTTTTTATAGGTCTTCTAAAGTCCTACAAAACCACTAAGATTTGAAACAGATTTTCAAACCCAAGAGAACTAAAACCTCACTTTTTACTTTGTATAATGTTTTATATAAAAAACTATGATGAATATAAAAAAGATAATTTTCTGAGATTGTGATATATAAAACTTACAGCAAATTGAAGGCAGTAACTAAATGAATTTTTCATTATTATTTTAATGCTATAAATCCTTGAGGAAGCAACTTCTTTTCCTGAATTTCCTTTGAAACACTAGCTGTATGAACAACCAAATGAATAATGACATGTTTCTGTGATAGCTGAAGTTGTGTCAGGAAAAACTGCCAGGGTGGTTTAAAATTTATGCAGGCTGGAAGTACCAGCAAACATTCAACTACATTCTCACATGTGGTCTGTATAAGTGTGTATGTGTTTATTTATTTATAACTTTGTATTACGAGGAGGTTTTTTTTGAGTGATGGTGGCCTGTCTCCTGTACTCCAATACTGTGTGAAAATAACACGGGTTCTCTTTTCTGCTGTCTGCAGCTTCAAGGTTAAAAAAAAAAAAAAAGATAAAATAAATGATCTGTGCTTACTTCTACTCAGTAAAAGCAATAAATGCAGGAACTGAACCAGATATAAAGGAAAAAATACACCTCGACTTGCTGTTATGGGGCTTCAGGTCTTATAACCATTCATGAGTACATGTTTCTAAGGGAATTCCATAACAAGACAGTCTTTCACTCTCTTTACTGCAGTAACTGAGACAGATTTCTGGAACTGAAGGTTACGAGTATTGGTTACCAGCTCCTGTAATGTTCATATGCTTGACATTAGAGACTTGTCAGATGAATGTCTGTTCAGACACCACAAGGGAACTCCTGACTGGATCTAGTTCAGATGAACAGTTGTGGGATGGTGAAGCAAAACCACTGTGGTAAGAAATTATAAAACTAAATCCAGATCTGCCTAAGGCTGAGGTTAAAGAAGGAATTGCCGTGAGCCCAGCAAAGGAGTCCTTCTAAAAGGAGCCTGCAATGGTCATTCTTCATAAGGTCCCAGAGAAACACTGAGCATAAATACAAGGAAAAAAACTGAAAATTGAGAACTAATTGTGGGGGAGAGGGGTGGAAGGACAGACATGACAAAACCAACCAATCAAAAAAAAAACAAAAACAAAAACAACCCGAAACTAATAACAAAGCCAAAAACCAAACCCAACCAGAAAAACCTCATACACAAGTTTTACTCATTTTAATGAGACTTTTCTGAATTACTCAGGCAATATGGATTATTAGACTACTAAATCATTATCTAGACAAAAAATAGCTTTGTATATATTCATGTATATGCTATGGTCTCTTATGTTACAAAATTTGTAAGTGGAACAGTAGGCATGCCAAGAAGAAGTTAGAACTCCAAAATTAGCATTTCATTTTATTCCTTGCAAAGCAGATGAACTTTCATAGAAAATTATTTGATAGAATGGCTATATATTTTTATAGAGTGGAGTTCGAAGGCACTCAGATTTGTGTCTTGTTTCTGGCTCAGCATTTTCTTTCTGGAAAAAAAAAGAACATGCAGGTTTATTTGCCCTTTATGCATGCATAGTATTTGTCTTCCTGCTACATAAATGCTGAATTATTTAATAAGCATTCATATACTTAATATGCTTCAACATTTTTTTTAAGTTTAATAGAAAGAAAATGATGAATGTTAACCATTAAATGGATAGTATTCATTAACACAAATCTTATTCTAATAATATTATTTTGAAAGCTGGGATTAGAATTGTTTTCAGAGCTTTACAAATGTCGCTATCTGTAACTACTATGTTATTACAAGTGAACTTATACAAAATTATCACTGTTCTATGATAAAATATTTAAAACCTAAATTGCAGGTAACAAGTGGTAGTACTCTCAGTGTAAATAAATAGAAATTAACCTCTGGTGTTCTAATGAACTCTGGCAAAGCAATCATTATTTTCCACATTCACAATTACATAATTAAAACCAGAAGACCTTTTTTTTAAAAAAATATTGCCATTGTTTAGTTTTGCAATTGTTTTAATTGATATTATATTTTTATATTTGAGATACTGTTGATTTCAGGAGAAGTTGTAAAGAAGCATCTCTAAATATCCCACAATAAATTGTGTTCAGTCTGTGTATTATGGCACCTAAGCAGATTTCTGAGAGCCTGGACATAAGAGATAGTGGGTTCCAATCTTGTATTGTACATATATTTGTCATTAGAAATTCATTAGATGAAATGCATGCTTATAATATCAAGCGCAGTGAGAAACACATCTTACCCTATTTCTCACTGTAACAACTCATTGGTGTAACAGAAAATCAGATCACAACGTGTTTTTTCTCTCTGTGATCGTAGATTAATTTCTGCACAAGAAATGATTTTTCAGTAAGTGAAAAAGAGAGCAAGTCGACTGTGACTCAAAGTTTGACATGAGCTATTGCTCTGGAACATTTGCCTAATGAGTTTAAACTTTTTATGTTTATATACTGCATAAGACAGTACAAGAGGCAATGGCTTCAAGTTGCACCAGGGGAAGTTTAGACTAGGTACTAGGAAAAACTTCTTCACCTAAAGGATTATCAAGCACTGGAACAGACTGCCCAGGGAAGCAATCATGCCAGCATTCCTGAAGGTATTTAAAAGATGTGTAGGTGTGGCACTCAGGGACATGGCTAATTGCTGGACTTGGCATTTCTAAATTAGTAGTTAGACTAATTTTTGGTGACCTTAAGTATCTTTTCCAACCTAAAAAAGTCTAAGATTATATGTAAATCATGTAAAGAAAACATTTGCACATGCCACCTCCAAGTGCATCAGGTAAAGAGCTTAAATTCAGCAATTTAACAGTGACAGGTTGGTTGGGCATGAGGATCTCAGCTTTCCTGGGGCACTGACACACAAATGAAATACTGAGGGTCAAAGAAATCCACCCTTTTCACATGACAGAAAAACATAACAACAGTTATGTACTTCAAGAAGAAGCAGGGTTCACGTCATTGTACTCTTTATTCTTAGAGTATTACCCTGAGGAAAGTACTGTGCTAATAAAGCCAGCAGGTGCCAGACTAGGTTGGATCACATCTGACCAACATGGGACAGAAACTGAGTAAAAGGTCCCATGTGTCTTCGAAAATGCTATCTAAAGCACATAAACCACATCCATTTATGCTGTATCCTAGCTCTCACTAAACATGAGGAAATGTATCAAGGGTGATTGCTAAGGATTAGGAACTTACTGGATGAGAAAAAGAGTATTTCTTACTGGAACAGGAGGAGAAGGAGAGGTTTTGAGTGACAGATAGATGGTTATTCATACCTATTGCTGAGACTTTCAGTCTAATATGCCAGGTGTATATATAGTAAGACCTAAGTGACTGCAAACCAAGATTTTTTTACACAAGTAAAATTCCCTAACAAACAGACTGTAGAATAAGATACTCTTCCTGTTTCTTTCAATAAAAGTCTCAGTAAAATAGATGGAAGTATTTCTAGGTCCTGTTAAACTTCCTGCAACAGAGGAAAGAACTGAATGCAAGCTTTCTGTGAGCTCTGATTACCACATGTCATATATACATATAGATATTTTTTAACTGATAACCTTCTCTGTATTTCACAGGGATCTTGATAAGGCCCCTCACAGGACTCAGGTAGAAGCATAGTTGTTTCAAAGACTGAATATAGCTTAGCATTACAATTCTTAGGCCTGTTAAAACTGCTCAAAGGTCAAATTATAATAAGCAGACAGCTGTTGAAGAAGAAAACAGAAAACTGAAGTTTGAGATATACAAATAAATGTCACTTAAGTCCCACTTCAAGTACGTCTGCTCCCAATGGATCCTGCCCCAAGGCATATAATTACCTATTCCCTGATGTCAAAGTTTCCATTCAGATTTCTGCAATTCTACTTTCTATTTGCTTTAATTGCTTTAAACATGGCAAAAACACTTCAGGGATGAAAGCAAAATAATGCATATGAAATCAATTGGCATAACACATGGAAATGATGACACATTCCTCAGAGGGGCTGAAGGTTAAGAGCTAAATTAAACTTTCCTTTTTTTTCTTTTGTTGTGGTAACAGTGGGGAGGCAAGGCAGTGCCAACAACTGGATCAGAATCAATAACAGCATCTGTTACTGAGCTAGCCAGAAGCTTCCCTACATTCTTATTTTTATTCAAAAAGAGGAGCAGACATTTATTCTGTAAGCTGAGGGAGATTCAAAATATTCTTAGTGCTAAATATGACATCATAATTGTGCCTGACAATTAATTCCTCATCTATGATAGATAAAGTTCTTACTGAAAGACAGAAGGAAAGACAAGGAAAGAGATGTTTATTTATGACAATAATATAGAAGATGGCTCTTACCCATGCCTTCTCTGGATTTCACTTTGTGCTCCTGTACTAGTTTTGACTGGAAGAGAATTTATTTTCTTTATAAAACCCTATATATGTTATTGTCTTTTGGATTAGTGAGTAAAAGAGTGTTGATAACACAGAAAAGTTTAGTTACTGTTGAGCAGTGCTTACACTGTCTCAAGGCCTTTCCTGCTCTTTACCCCACCCTACCAGCGAGGAGACTGGGAGTGAACAAGAATTTGGGAGGGGACACAACCAGGACAGCTGATCCCAGCTAATCAAAAAGATAGCCCACACCATATGGTGTCACGCTTAGCATTTAAAGCTGGGGGAAGAAGGAGGATAGAGAGGATGTTTGGACTAACAGAGTTTGTATTCCCAAGTCACTGTCATGCCTGATGGAGCCCTGATTTCCTGGAGATGGCTGCACACCTGCTTGCCAATGGGAAGTGGTGAATGAACTCCTTGCTTTGTTTTGCTTGTGTGTGCAGCTTTTGCTTTACCTATTAAACTGTCTCTATCTCAACTCCCTTTTTTTATCACTTTTAGTCTCTCAATTCTCTCCTCATCTTACTGTGGAGGAATGAGTGAGCAGCTGTACGGAGCTGAGCAGTCTGCTGAGGTTAAATCCTGACAGGCTGCTGTGATATCTGCAGTACAGTGGTGTCTGTAATAAACAACAGCGAACCTATAGACTGTTGCATGTAGGTACCAACCTGGGAGCACTGCCTTCAGATAGCAAAGGATACCTGCATGTTCCTACTTCTTCTAAAACCCTACTTCTTGCTTTGAAAACTGCAGGTTTTACTAAAAGTAGTTGGAAATAGCATATACTATTTATTAATTGATTTTTTTTAAAAGTGTTGAATTGTTCTAATACATAATATTTAAATATTGAAAATAATTTTATACTCATATATATATCGAAAAATTTGCCAAAGCTCTTGAATGAAACATGTTTTAAAAATAGTAAATACAAGAAGAATGAATTACGATAATTAAATAATTTTTTAGTGTAACTGAAGCAGAATCTTATGAACTCTGTAAACTAAAAGTGCATTGTGCATTTGTGGTGATGACAGCCAACTGCATACTGGGCTACTTTTGCAAGGATGCTGTACAGCCATTATATCAGGGGAAATGGAATACCCTTTGTTCTGGTACTTATGAGGCTGGAAAACTGCAACGTGATAGGAAAATGGTGTCCCATATTTGAAGCCTTAGTATAAGACAGATGTTGACAAACCAGAGAATACAACGAAATGTGTAAGGGAGCTGAGTCTGATTAAACCGGAGAAGAAAAGGATAAAGGAGGGGATTGATTGACTTATAGTTCTCATTTACACAAATCAGGGTTGTAAGACAAGAGTTTCTCCTGTGAAGTATCTAGAAGAATAATAAGCAAAACCACTCAGTAAGTGAAATTGTGGTTGACTTTGAGGAGAAATTTCTTGACAGTGAAAGAAGCTGAGCATCAGAGGAGGTTGCCCAGAAGGGCTGTGAGATCTTTGATATTTTCATAACCCATCTAGAAAAGATATGAGCAACTTTGAAATTAGCACTGCTTTTAACAAGAGGTTGGATAAGATAGCAATTTTATTCTGTCAATAATTCCTTAATTCTAAACAAAATTTATTTCATTGCAAGGTGATGATCTTCCACTTACAGGCAGTGTAGATATCTTATTTTCCTAGATGCTGCCTGTAGGAAAATCATGCTTTCAGTTGCTTTTAATTTTGTCAGTGTTAAGCCATTTAAACTTAAAATTCCCATACTGGATATTTGCCTGATGACATAGCAGTGAGTACACTTTTTTTTTAGAATGGAATTTGAGGAAAAGATCTTGTTTTGCATATTTGAAGTACAGTCATGCTGGTTGCTTTTTTACATTTTCCATTCTTCTGTTTTAGTAGAATTTTTTAAAGTTTGCTTGATAGCTTAAAAATAGATTGATTAAAAGAAAAAAATATTCTCATTAATTAATAGGGATTTCTGTATTTGAATTGGAGATGTGTAGGCCTGTGTGGTAGAGAAAATCAGGAAAAAAAGACCAGAGAGGGATATTACCAAAGAGGGGAATGGCAAAGTTTACTAAAGAGAGGAGTTGATCGTGGAAGAGGATGGTCAAGTACAGCAATGAAGGAGACATTCAGGGACCAAATTAGGCAGTGGCAGGAGATAGGAAACATGTATTAGAACCCAGGAAGTGGAGAGACCAAGCATGGGATTGTTGGAATGACAGTAGTGAAAAAAACAGGAACAGACACTGAGCATAGAAAGGTGGTGTCAGATGAAAGTCAAATGACAATAATAAGGAGCATAGAAGTCTTTCACATCAGACAAACTTCTCTCCAGAGTTTTAGTTGAAAACTGTTCTTCCTGAATTTAATGTTCCTTTTTAATTTATAAGAGTATCTGTGATAGTGGCTCACAACTCCAAATGTCTCCATCCTTCTGTAAAGCTAGGCTAATGGAGAAGTTAACAGCCGCCTTAGTGCTATATTTCACTCAATTAATTCATATGATAAGCGTGCTGAAATTCTTGTAAAGATCCTGAGCCTGTCAATGACTTCAGGGGGTGACTAACATTTTTCTGTGCTATGATTTTTCTCTCTTTTGTGCATTAAATGATACATTGGTGAATATTAGAGTTACAAAGCAATCAAAAAGTTAGGAAAAACAGAAATAAATGTTAGCTGTCCTATAGCGAAAAATAGCTTCTAATGGTATTATTATGACACATAACATGTTTATCTGCCTGAGGGCTGAATTGTATTTGCAGGTGTAACCTTTATTCTCACATTTTGTAGTCATCTTAATGATTAATTTTTCAACTTTTGTATTCTTTTTAACTACATACCTATATGGACATATCCTTAGCATGCAGATATAAAAGTCATAATTAATTCAGCTTTAGGCTATTTCACATTTTCCATTGCAATAATTCATCAGTACACTAAGTTTTTGAGGTTTAGAATATCACTATAGTCAAGAAAAGTAGTACTACTCCTGAATGTACAGAAAAAGTTATACAGTCATAGCTTATCAGATCTTTTCATAAGGACACTTAAAAATTGTTCCATATTCTCAGAAAGTCTCTATTTCTAACCTTGTTATGTTTCTTCAGTGTATGCTTTTATTTTGTTTTGATTTATAAATAGTATATTTATTTATTACATATAATGTCATAGTTTGAGAATGGCATATATAAATGTTTTCTGTGGAAAAAAATTCTTAAAATGTTGATATTTTTCATTAGAGTAACAGTAAACACGGCTTGCATGTCAACTAATGAACAAAGAAAAAATGCAATTAAGCACATAAATCTTTGGTGGCTATACTTTCTTAATTTTTGATTGCACAGTTTGTATTAATTTAGACCTTTTTTATCTTATTATTGGCCTTATGTTATAGTTTAGTAGGAAAATACTTTAAATATATTTTGTTCTCCATAGATGTCATAAAGCTAAGAAGGTTTACATCACTTCCACTTCACAATCTTCACAGCTTTTTTTCTGCATAAAGTATTGTTTCTTATGCAAAACATGCCTTCATGTGATTCATCTGATTTCATGAGCAAATTAAAATTTTTTCTTTTACACTAACTGTAAAGATTTGAAGGGAAAATATTTTCTCAGAGAGAAATAGACATCTTTTCTAATATAAAGGAGAATGTTGCAAATATAAAACATGTATAGCAGCGTAATACTGGCAGCTGCTGAAACATATGTAGTTATAAATTATATATGACCTCATTTGATGACTTATTTTGTTCTTCATCAATAATGAGTAATTATCCAAAAATGTTCCCACATCAAATAAACACATTTCATAAAATAAAAAGAAAAAAATGTCAGTCTAAAGATGTTTTTGATAGTTTACTATTTAACAGTTAGATGCAAATAAAGGAAACAATTATTTCCCTGGGATTTCCTCTTCCCCCAAGGTATCAGCTTATGCTACTCTGTTGCTGTTTAACAAGGAGAAATATCTAATCGTGGATGTATTTATGCTGTTTACACTTTCATTCTCCATGAAGCTGTACAAAATATAATCCACATTTCTCAAACCCAGTACATTTTTTCCTTTCATTGGGCTTACATAATTCTCAAAGAGCAAGAAGGTATCACAAGGGGAAATTTTCCTTGTTCAAATGGTTGGTCTTCCAGAGCTTTGGGACAGAGGAACGCATAAGGTTTTCATTCTGGGAAGTCCAATTTATATTAGATTTATCAGGCAATTATAGAAGTCTGATAGCTACAATGCAAGGGGGTTTTGGTTTATTTTTTATTTAACTTGTATCCAGCTAATTTATTCCTAATCATAATTTAATCTTTTATTTGTATGAGCTCACAAGATGTGCATCATTAAGGTTATACCTATTTCATTGGACATAGCTTTGCTATTAAAATGATGCTTGGGAGATCCTGCTTTAGATTCTTTTAGGAGGAATCTGTACAACTTTCTCTACGTAATGACCAAAGGAAGAAGAATAAAGGAAGAGGGAAGAATGACAGGAGAAGACAATTTTTTTTTTTTTTTGGAAACTGACTGAGATAAAACCATTGTGCTGGTGATGTTTGAAGATGTTCATAACTACATAGCTTGCCAGTATTTCCATTTACCATTACAAATTCTTGCTAGATATTTTCCTAATTTTCAAATTACTTAGGAAACAACATTGTGTGTGTGTGCAAGACAGAATTTTTCTTGTGCAACAGGTCTCCATACACTTCTCCACTACTGAGGGTAGGAAGAACCTAACTCAAGGGCTGTTCAAGAGTTTAATTTTATATATTCTGTATGCCTCTCTGGAACAACTGACTTTCCTCCTCTAATTGTAGAGAAATTTTTATCCGTCAAGCCTCCCTAGTTAATTTTTGTGAATTGTAGAGAAATTATCTGTCAAGCCTCTCTAGTTAACTTTTGTGACTACTGTTTGTAGTGTTTTGTGACTACTGTCTTGTACTCAAGGTACAAGAAACAAGCTAAGCTAGATCTGAAAAGGATTTCAAAATTTCAGTACTAACTACTGTAGTGCTCAAATTTCAGTCATCTTTCTACTAAGATCCAAAATATCAAAGCTGAGGCCTGGATTGGCCATAAAATGATCTGTAAAGATTTTCTGACATATACCCACTGGAGCTTTAATTAAAGTTCTAGTCTCACCTTAGCAGGTGGCTGCCATGAAAAACCGACTGCAGAATCAGATTTATATTTTCACCCCATTAACTTCTTCTCACAAGATGCAGCACTTTCAGAGGATGGAGAGATCAATCATATGTGAAACACTTTCTTTAGAAAGAGAAGAGAACTGAAATTGGGATACTGAAATACTGGGCCGAGGGCTCTGGTCATTGAACCAAAATGTGAAAGAGATGGGAAAATGAAATTATATATATTTTGTTAAGAATTTTTAAGAGATCTAGAGGATTTACTGGTGAAGTCTAGACACCCTACATATCTTTAAAATTACGTGACTGTTGAACAGATATTTAAGGATCTAAATTTTGGTTTACTGGCATATGTGGCATCAGTATATATCAGATGTAATCATTAAAATCCTTTTATAATCTTCAATCTTAATTATTTTAATTACTTATGCTGTGACTTGTGCACAGTAAGAAGCTGCTATCTGCATCCATTATTTTAGTGTATTCTTTTGGTAAAAAGCTTGTACCTTCCTGTCTTGGTCTTTGTCTTTGGCCAAACCGGCACACTTCCATATACACAAATAGTCCATACTATCATTCTTTGTAAGGGATTATTCCAAAACTAATAGACCTTTTCTTAATGTAGAACAATTAGTGCAACAGGTACAACCTCCCAGATTGTGCAAACTGGGCCACCTGGAACAGGTTGCCCAGAACTACAGCCACATGACTTTTAAATATCTATATGGAATGAACTCCACAACCTTCCTGGAGAACCTGCGTCAGTGCTCAGTCACTCTCACAGTGATAAAAGATAACTAGATAAAAGGATTCTTATCCTTAATTCTTTGGGGTTTATTCTAGATATATCACTTAGATTTCATCTGTGTGCAAAAAACCACAGATGTAATCAGGGTGGTTCATCCAATCCTAGAATAGAACAGACAAAAAGAATCAAACTCTGGATTAAGAGTAATACAACAGAGAGTTCAGAAGACTATTTTTTACCAGATATTTCACTTTTAATTGGATGAAACCAGATGAGACAATTTTGAAGAGCAGCTAGTTTTTTACAGTAAATACAGATAAATAAGTTGTGGCACAGTTTGTCTTGTCCAGAAATAAATTATTAAACTATGTGAGATGAACAATGTCACAACAGTATCTATCTCCATAGCCCGAGAGAACTGAGAAAGGAGTCAAACTTAATAAACTCAAATGTAGATTCCATAGACATCTCCATTTCTTCTGTGATTTGTTCTTCCCTGCAAGACTTGTGAATTAGCAAGAGCTTGGGTTTTAATCTACCAGAGTTTAGAATGGTAACGATAATATTTATGTAAATGCTACTGAATATGATACAGTTTTCGAAGTAACATGTTGAGTAGCATGATGTTAATTGAAGCTCTATAATTTCTGTCTGTGAAGTTGATTATTTTGTGAAATTACATGCAAACCTGACATTTGTGCTGATCATCTCCTCTAAAGGCATAATTTATGTGGATATTTTGAATGAATCAAGTGATCTCCTCCATAGCATGATGGGTTGAGAGACTTATTTGTACTTCTCCATAATGACAAGATGAAGCATGATGAGTTCATTAATTGCAGATTTATTCAACCTGTTGCTACTGACAAGAAATATAACCCTGCATTATAGTGCTTCTATTTTCACATCGCCTAGATACTGGCTTATATACTATGACCATCAAATTGACTTTTACTTGTACATTTTGCTGATAAGTTTTGCTACTCCAGGCTACCATTATTTGTCTGTTTTTTGTGAAAATAATGGTAAATATATAAAAAGATTTATATATTAGACTGAACAGCACCACATAAAATGAAAGGACTGAAAGAAGTCTCACAGAGATCTTGCAGAGATGAAGTCTTGAACCCCTAATTGTGTATAAAAGTGGAAGACCAGATTAAGCATCAGATAGAAATTCCTGAGACAGAGAAAATCTAGAATATTATGATTTCTGTCAACAGGAAAAAAAGCCACCTTCTCCTCCCATAGGTATTCTTCTCCATAGGTTTTGTGACCTGGTCCCAAAGGTGAGGAAAGAGATTATGTCTAAGAAGTTGTGAGTCAGATGAGAACTGGTCACTGAAATCAGTTGGAGAAAACAGCATCTGACAACCTTAATTTCAATTCTAGAGATTTGCTACTTTGCTTGGGTGCTCAGAATAGGGATGTTGCAAAGAACCTGCTAAGGTTCATCTGGCCTTCACACGAAGTCACTTCATCTTATTAATGTAGGAACCAATAATAATGCCGGCAGAGACCTCTGGTGTGACCAAAGCCACTATTTAGCTCTGGGAGTAAAAGCACTGTGAGGCGTGGCGGTCCAAGTGGTTTCTTCTCCACCCTGTCGGTGAAAGAGCGAGACATGGGGAGGAGCAGGTGGATTCTACAGGTCAATTCTTGGTTTCACAGGTCACGTAGTCAGTAGGGATTCAGCATTTGTGATCCTAAAGACCTATTTGAAGATGAAGGAGTGGTGGGGAGACACAAGGTCCACCTGATCCACACTTCTGAAACAGCAGTTCAGATTATAGAGACCTTTTGTGGGATTGACAACCAGCTGGCTGAGAGTTTGTGGATCTCACAGTCAGAGGAGAGGTAAGTAAAACTGACATCATGGTTGGGTGTTTTCTGCAGATACTTGATTAACATACAGAGTTTTTGAAGAGCCTTTGAAGAGTCTTTGAAGAGCCTAATGAAACCTTGCCCATGCATAAATGTAGGGGTGACGCGAGGGAAAAAAAGGCTCACTCACAGCTAAATATGTGAGAATGGTAAGAGGAGCTTATACTGCTACATTATTCAGTAAAGGGCTAGGCTAGGAAAATTTGGGCAAGCTACTAAGTTGGAGGCTCATCCAGTGGAACAAACCCAGGAAAGACTAAGCTTATAGCTCTACCATACTGAAGAAAATACTACTACACCATTAAAACTAACAGACCTCAGCTACAAATCCTATCATTAATAGGCAAAAAGCTTCACAAAATAGTTACTAACCAACTTTTTAAAAATGCGCTCTGTAGGTTTCTTTTAAAATCCCTCTGTAAACTAATCTCAGGTAACATAAGAATTAATTAAGATCTACTTTGTAGAAGCACCATGTAAAAGGCACTATGTGGTTTCTAACAGTGTTGACTAAGACCAAAGCTACTTTCCCCATCACAGTCATTGCAAGAAAAGTCAAAGAACTGATATGTTGGGTCTCTCCTGGGAACTAAATTGTGAGTGTTACCTTGCTGACACTTATCGACAGCCTGGAGTCTGTTCATTCTGATGCCCCCGTAATGTGTTGTTTCTTTTCTCCTTCTCTCTCCTCCTCAACTTCCCCTTCCCCTTCTCAACTCTTCCCCTCACCTTTCCCACTGTGTGCTATCTGTCTTTCAGAAAAACAAACAAACAGAAAGTAGAAGTAAATTTGGAGAGAGTCTATCGGACAAACCTGATGACAAAGATTCCTGCCACAGTCAAATGAATACTTTATTTTCATTGATTAACACACTTAGTTGCTTCCTACCCTGCAGTCAGACGTGTGGCATCTTAATAGAGAAACAGCACAGGCATAAAACTGAAGGCCTTAAGTGTAAATCCCAGCCAGATGGAGGGGCAAAGAAAACCATGTTGTTAAGTAATTACTTTCTATGTCTCTAAGCACAAAGTACAGCACTTAAAAACCAGTCAAAAAATCACAATCAAAATCAAATCAAATACTGTTACTCTCATTTGTTTCTGAGAGATAAAAACATGACATTTTAGAACTACTGATACAGTATTCTTTACATGAGCCCTTTTTGGGACGGCAGCTACTGAAAGCTCACCAAGTTAGTTTTCTTATTTAGCCGAGTGCAAACTCTTAAAAAAGTGAGGTGCTTTTTTCTGCGTTTAAATCTTCCTCCCAGAACTGTTTGCCTAACACAGCCGTGCAGCTTCACGTAAGGCATGTCTGATGGCATGTGGAATATCCACATGGGCCTTGTGGAAACAGTGCAGAGTACATTTATGTTCTCTTAGAAAGTCAGCTGATGGTCATGTAGCAATCTGAAATACTACTAATTCGCTATATTTAGCTAACTGTCTCCCATTTCAAAACATCAACCATTGCACTAATTGGTGCAAGCAATCTTTTCAATGCAAATATCATTAAAACACAGCATCTCTGTGAAGTTATATATAAAAAAAAAGAAGGGTACTGGGAGTGTGAGCATAACATCAGGGAAAGTAGGCAGATGCTAGGAAAATATTTTACATATGTTTTTAAGTGTGTTCTCTATTGCCTATAAAAAGGTTTTGAGTGCAACAATTTCTGATCATGAAAATGTATCGTGCAAGAAAATATATTTAGAACTGCATAAATTAAGAAGAAAAAAAGATTTTTCATTAGTTTTCAAAAAAGTAGCAGTTTTTATTTCTGAAGTTCATAAAAACCCATTTGTAGTTTTTTTGGTGGGCTTTTATAAAGCCCCATTTATTTCATTTTTTAGTGAAGACTTTTCTCTTGAAAAGTGCTCAGCTGTTAACAAATTGCTAACTTATTTATATAGGAACAAAGAGTAGTTATCCACCATTACTTTGTAATATTTGGATGCTTCTGCTAAGAGATGCCATCAGATTTTCAGGCAAAATATGGACACCAAAATAAATGTGTAAATGCATTTATATATTACCAATGTATTTTTTCATATATTGCCTGTGCACCTCATATATGTACAAAATGAAAGACTTTTATTTTGCTAAACAAAGTATAAGAAATTGATGCAAAAATTGGGTAATACATAAGAGATGGGAAATAAAATAAGGGATAAAATATTTCATGTGCAGCTAAGCTTTCATTTTAAAAAATGGTGCTAGAGAGCAGTACTGAAGAAAGACCTCTGTCAGATTCTCTGTGAAAATACATAATGCTCTGACTGTGTTGTTCAGAGCTGACTGTATGAAATGTACCACAGAGACCTGATTTTTAAATATTCTTTAAACAGCTGTGTTGCAGGCATTCACACGACCCTTATAAATATGAGGTAATTTTATATGGCCCTACATATAAAGCAGTTGTAATACACCATCACTAGAACTTAAAATTACTACATTTGCTCTTTTGTATGCTGTAACTTATCTGTTTCAGTTAAATTAATGCATGGACATTCTAAGTTAAAACAAAAAACGTGAAAAATTAAGAGGATATAGGTTTTCAATATGAGGTTGCTCTAGCCAAAAGGTGTCCAAGACCTTCTTTGAGGTAAATCTAGTCCCCAGCCAGTTTGTGAACTGGAGATCCCATACTTATTGAACCTAATAGATCTGATCAAAACCATTTAAAGCCTTTCATGCATCTTTCAGGTGTATGAGCTTTCTTAACTCGTGCTGGTTAGTGCTGAGTTTCCAGATGCCATGGGAAGCCTGTCCGAACTTCAGGTATAGCTACTGCCATATTAATTATCAACAGCTTCCCTTTGACCAAGAATCAAGTAACAGCTAATTATAATGAAACGGGAAAATATATAACAGATACACATGCATTACTTAGGGAATCTTAGATCACTAAAATATTTATAAAACTGATAAATCAAGCCAGTTGCAACCTCTAAACAAAAACTTTACTAGGTCTTTATTAGTATAATTTATGTTAACAGTTAATTTTTGCAGGTCCTATTCCATGCCACTAGCTCAGTGTAGCAAATCTCCAAAAGTTTTAACTAGCTGAGAGTGTAGAGTACCACGGAGCTGATGTCCTAAAGTTAGTGTCAGCAACTGCGACCCTCGATTGTTGTTAGTCATCGAAGTGACTCAGCCACAGAACTCTTGGTGCAAGTAAAGTGGAGCCAAATTCAGCACCTTCTTTTTTAAATCTTACCAGACCCCAGACTCACAAACTAAACCACAGAAAGATCCATCTGAATATGAGGAAAAAAATTCCTTTCTTCCAAGGGTGATACAGCACTGGAACAGGCTACTCAGAGAGGCGGGGGAATCCCTTTCCCTGGAGATATTCAAAACCCACCTGGATGTGATCATGTACAACCCACTCTAGGTGAATCCACTTTAGCAGGGGCTTTCAACTAGATAATCTACCTTTCCAATCCCAACCAGTCTATGATACCGTGATCTCTTTTTATATGATGTTTGAATCTCTTCAGCTCCCAGCCTTTGTCTCTGTCCCTGGACTACACACTATGCAGTGGTTGAAATATTACTTTCTGAGTCCACCAGATGTCACAGCCTGCTACTCCAATTGCTTAGATGCTTCTTTTCTCACTGTAAAATCAATCTTGATTTTACCAGTTCTTGAGCCCCTGTTGATCATTCCAGGTCCCATTTTCAACCTGTGCCCATATTTTCAGGACCTTTGCCATTACCCTATACTTAAACTTCTTGGCACAGCTCCTGTGACACAGTAGTCATTTGTGCTAAACGGGGGGACAGAACTATTTTTTAGCATGGGACCATTGGGCCTATAAATGTTTATCCAGTTATGGTTTATCGGTGTGCTTATGCTTGGCTTGAAAACAACCTAAGGTTTAAGTCTTAGTGTTTCTCACTTGCTGTGGGTGCAACAGGACTCCACTTTGGCTGGAGTCCAAATGAAAATAAGCAGGTTGTTCCACCCATAAAAATCAAGCAATTTTCAAGAAATGTCAAGAAGTTTTCAAAACATTCTCTAGGGATATTCCTAACTAGAACCTTTCTATTTTCTCTGAAGACAAATTTATTTATCATTTAACTGTGACAACATCTGGGGTTTCCAAATACAGATGTTGAATAAACAGCTTATTCTTAAGCCTCTTAATTGTAGAATGAATCTAACCATCCTGGTAAAACATCCATAATTGCACACTTTTTTGACACTAGGCAACAGATCAGTATCAAAACTCGCTATCAGCTCTCAGTGAATAAGAACAGCTCTGAGTGCTGTATTAGCATAGCACAAAGAAGGTAAGAGTTTGAGAAGAAAGTTGCTGCTGAACATTGGTTCAAAAATGCCCTTCAGTCAACTGGGGAAAGCAATTTTAATTACAATATTAAGAAAAGGTGGAAAGTTTGACTATGCCTAAAAATGTTCCTATGTTTTTTGCCAAGTCCTCTGACATTTATAAATGAAACTGGAACAATTGTATCATTTGTGTTTTCCTTTCCTGAATCTGCTTTCTTTCTTTGCTTGCAGAATAGCAACTGTATATATCATGGATGAAGACTGTTTTGGAGTCCTAAACTTCAAATGTCCGAAAACCTCTATGACCCTAAATAATTACTTTACTAGTTTAAAATAATCCTCAAGGTATCTATGCAAATTTTCAGCGGACTTACAGAAATATATATCAACTAGTACTTACCACTGAAATATTTTTGTTATCATAGCTTTATCCTAACTATAACATGATGTAGAAAAGTAGACTGTTATACAGAGAGGCTGGCTTTATTTCACAAGATGCTCAGTACCCTCAGTTTCCTTTGGTATCTATGGAGTTAACAGTATGTATCTTTATTTTGAAGAGAGTCATCTTATCGCATGAATGTTTTTTGTGCTTCTATTTTTCCCTCTTACATCAGTGCCAATCATTGTATTACTTCACTTTGAATTCCCTCCAGTTTGTTGTCTGAAAAGGAGATATTTACTTACTGTGGCCCTCACAATGTGAACAACTTATACAAATTGGACATCAGTTGTTGCATTTTGGTTTTGGATCACATTGCATTTGAAAAGATCTTGCCGATAAATCTTGCAAAAAAGAGAACTCATTTTGATTATTTGATTATAAAATTCAGTGACAAATGTAGAAATGTAAGCATATGTTAACCTTGATGATTAAATTTTTACTATCAGTTTGCATATGCACAGTAAATGATACCGATAAACCTAATATATTTCTTCCAAAAAAATAAGATTAGAATAATGAAAAATATCAGATAACTTAATATTCAGAAAGGTGATATATTTTACATTGTTCTCAACCTCAAGTGCAGTGAGATTGTACCCTAGTTCCTCGGATGGAGTATTTAGTATTATCCTTTTATATCTGCTGTCATTCATATAGCAGAAATAGAAGTAACTTCCTAATCAATTTGCATGAACAATCCATTTTGCATGAACAATCAGATTTACTGATTCAGTAGATAGCTCATTAGTGCTCCTTTAGAGCAAAGATTCTCACTAGGGATGCCAGAGACCCACAGATCTCTTCTTGTATATGCACAGGAAATAAATGCTATTGAAGGAATAGATATATAACATAAAAAGGTGCATAGCTGAATACACAAAAAGGAATGATAAATCTATAACCTTGCCTGACAGCAGTTCTTTTTTTTTCCAGAATTCCATTTCTTATAGAAACAGCAGAATACATTACCAACCTGTAATTACCAATATCTTCTCCCCAAATCTGACATTTTTTAAAATGATTTAAATTTAGTTAACATCAATATCTTATAATGGAAGTTCTCTTTGAAATATCATTAGGAAAGTTCCTTTGTTCTTCTTTGCCTTATAGAAATTTATGTTTTCACTGATCTCTGTTGTTTTTGACTGAATAACAGATGTACATGTTAGAAGTTTCCAGCTAGAATTTCAGCTTCTGTGTAGGCCTTATTGAAATTAGCTGCAAAAACTCCCACTGTTTTTCAGTAAAAGAAGAAATATCCTCCTTCATATCACAGGTAGCAACAACATGATGGGTCAAATATCACTGAAGTCTATTTTGCTAGAATTCAGAAGAATAGCAAAGTCCATTTCATCTGCCTAGGAGTTTGCTGGAGCCAAGAAAAGGTGATATCAATGCATACAGTTGTGAGGCATGCTTACTTTGTCAACACTTAGTATTTTAAGACAAAAACATTAGTGACATTCAATGAGTTTCCACATACAAATAATTATAAACAAATGAATTTTCACTAAAACTATACTTTCAAGGAATGTCTTTACTTATTGACCTAGTAAGCTTGAAATTGCATTATATAACATTCCGGAAAGGAATAATGCGAAGTACATAATGCATACATTGCTAGCAATGAAAAGGCATATGCTTTCCTAGGTTAGGACAGGATAAATAATACTTTGATAGGTGAGGCAACGGGCACAACCTGAAATAAAGAATCTGATCTTCTGATCATCAGGAAACACTTTTTCACTGTGAGGGCAACTGAGCATGGGTTGCTCAGGTAGGTTGTGGAGTCTCTGTCCTTGAAGACATTTACAAGGTGTCTGGACATGATTCTGGGCTACCAGCTCTCAGTGGCTCTGCTTGAGTAGGATGGTTGGACCAGGTTTACATTCAAAGGTCCCTTCCAATTTCAGCCATTTTGTGATTCTGTGATTACTGAGACAGTAAAACTTTTCCTCTACCTGAGAGAGAAGCATAGCAAAGCAACAAAGACATCATGTAATTCTGATTTTCTATTTGTTTTGTATGGTTTTTTTTTGGTTTTTTTTTTAAATTTCAATTCAAGATATTACAAAATTAATGAAACATATTGAATAGTTAAAATTTACTACTTTTCGGTGTAAGATTGTATTATTGCAACTGTAATCAATGATTTTTTGTTATTTGTAAAAGAACCACAGGAACATCTTTTACTTGTCTCTCAACTTGAGAGGCAAAGGCATGGGAAAAAAAAACCCCTGGAAAAACAGCAAGAGGCTTGATTGTTGGTTATGAGGTAAAATAAAAAATATTGGTGGTCAATAATGATGTAAAAAATAAGGTCATCTCGTCTCATATGTTCTTCCACCCATTTCTTTCCTTTGAATCTCTGGGGCATGTAGCATAATGAAGGCCTGAAAAGATGAACAATTGTGTTTTTTCCTTCAAGCAATGAGCAAAGAGTGAAGCTATGCTCGACTATGGCTTTCTACTACAATGGGGAGGAACAGATGTATCCCTTCCTCTACCACCAGAAGTGAAAAATGCTGCTGACATTGTTTTGGGCAGAAATGTATGATGATCCCAGGTTGTCCTCACAACACACGGTATAATCTTAGTTTAAATGTACATTGCTGGTTGTGAAGGAAGGGAGGTCTAGGAGACGAGTAAGAACTAAGTGTTCAAAAAGATGCTGTAATGGTGCTAGAGACCAATTTATTTACCAGTGGATTAATGGCTTGAGAGAGTCAGATTTTGCAAATCAAATGCAGGTAGCACCCTCAGCAACACATATTCTACACATCAAGATGGAAATAGGTCTGGATTCACTGAATGAATCTTAAGATTGCATGGGATTTTTAGCTGCTCATAAGTGACAGTGTCTTTGATGCAGCTGAAAGATGGACTTTTCCGTCCTAGAAGAGGCAAGGCCACTCCATTGATCATTTAACTGCTATAGTTGGCTGGCAGATGAACAGGGACTCACTGAAGAGTTGGACTTGATGATCCTTGTGTATCCCTTCCAACTCCGCATATTCTGTGATTCTGAAAGTTCAAATCTGTGATTTGAACTTTCATTTCTAAGTATTCGTGGACAAAATCTTCAGCTACTCTGATCTCCTCTCCATTCCTTAGACAGGTAAAACCACTCTGTCCAGCAGTACGACTGTAAAACTCATGTGTCTCAGAGGGGTAGTTCCTGCACACAGTCAAGCAGCACCCCTTGGGAATGGTTAGTTGCCATGAACAAACCATGTACTTTCAGATACCCCTACTGACTGAGGGTAGTACTCACTGATCTTTCCTGCTGGGATGTTTCTAGATTTTTTTATTTTTCCTTAGCTATCTAGTGTTGTAGTGTAAAGGCAGTAAAAGCAGACAGAAAAATAAAAGTCTCTGTGAAAAGAACAAAAACATTTGTAGTCCTGCTGTGGTGAGAGGATAAAAGATCTTCAAGTACAAAGAGACGAGTGGTGAACTCCCGTCACTCATCCAGCTACTGTCTCATTTTACTCTCCCCTAGACACTTTTTAAAAATATTTCTTGGGGATTCAGTTGTAAATCAGAATTTATCTTGTGGAACAATGTGTCCATATGTTTTATTAAACAGCCAAAGCAAGACAACTCAGAATGTGAAATTCAGTCAGCCAGAATTTCAAAGGGGGCTGAAAGCCAACCTCCAATGTTTGGATGTGCAATTTTGTGAAGAGAAGTCGCTTGAGCACACAGGATGCCTAATTTGATGCACTTACATTAAGCTTCATGAGCTTACACATGAACTTGGGGGGAGAAAAACTACATTTTTAGTATTTCAGCCAGTTTATTGATACAATATTTTTGTAGCAGTTCATAAGCACTTTGCTGAACGAGATATATAGAATATTTTAGTTTAGGGATTTTGTCCATGGAGTCTAGAATAAATTCACAGTCTCAGCCACCCCCTCTCTTGTCAATAGCCTCCAAAGACTGCATTGAATAGTTCATGCACTAATTCATACTAATTCTCATTAACACACCACCTTCATTAGCACATTAATTATGCTTTAGTCATGTCAAATTAAACCTAATATAGGTTTAACAGGCAAGCCAAGTGTCTAAGGCCCTATTATACACGGTGTATATATAAAGAGGGATTCAATTGCCTAAACATAAATACCAAATGCTATTTCAGCTTCCTAAGTGCTTGAAATATCCACACAAACCTGTCAGATATGATGCAGGCTTAACAGCAGAGTCGCACTCTTTTGGTTAAGCACCTGAGGGCCAGATGGAGTGAACTAAGTCATACAATGTTCCACCAGTGCCTATGCTTAAGCAACTGAATTCACACCTAGACGTCCATTGAATACAATGAGAATTTAAAAATATCTTTCACATACTAACTTTTAAATGTAGATGACAAAATTTACATGTCTACATTCTGGATCTGAACCCAGACTCAGTCTTGATTGCACAAACGAAATGTTCAGAATAGTTTGAAGTGATCAGTGGTATTTCACCTTGCTTTCAGTCAATACTGCAGGAGGGGTAGGGGATCCTTTATATACTCACTCATACCTATCATTTTAGTGCTCATGATTCAAATATCCTAGAATTTCAAATTAAGAGGCTATGTTCATGGTATGGTGTACCCTGGAAGTGCAAAGTCCTGCATGTGGGGAAGAGCAACTTCAGCGCAGTATATGCAGGGCACAGTCCAGCTGGAGAGCAGCGCGGCAGAAAAAGACATGGCAGTACTACTGATGGACAGTAAGTTGAGCATGAGTCAACCATATGCCATTGCCGCCACGGTTAGTGGGCTGCATTAGGAGGAGAGAGGCCATCAGGTCAAGGTAGGTGATCCTTCACCTCTATTCAGCCCTGCAGAGGCCACAGCTGGATTGCTGTGTCCAGTTTTGGGCTCCTAGTACAGGTGAAATGTCAAAGGGTCATAAGGATGATGAGGTGATTGGAATACCTCTCCTATGAGGAAAGCCTGAGAGAACTGGGACTGTTCAGCATAGAGAGGAGAAGGTTCAAGTGGAATATTTTCAATGTGCATAAATACCTGAAGAAATATTTGTAGAAGACAGAGTCAGAAGTCAGGCTCTTTCCAGTGGTGACTGGTGACAGGACAAGAGGTAACGGGTGCAAACTGAGACAAAGGTTACATCTGAATATCAGGTAACACCTTTTCACTGTAAATGTCACTTAGCACAGGTTGCCTGAGTTGTGGATTCTCCCTCCATGGAGATATTTGAACAGTGTCTAGACATAATCCTGGGCAGACAGCTTTAGGAAGCCCTCCTTGAGCAGGGTGGTGGGACCAGGTGTCTTCCAAAGGTCCCTTTCAATTTTGGCTATTCTGTGATTTTTGAAAATTGTATCCAAAATAAATTGCCAGCTTTGTTCTGATGGCGATTGGTGACAAGTGGCATCCCTCAGGGGTCGGTATTGAGATCAGTACTATTTAATGTCTCCATCAATGATATATACAAAGGGATTAAGTGCACCCTCAGCAAGTTTGTAGCCTGCGCCAAGCTGTGTGGTGCAGTTGACACACTGGAAAGAAAGGATGCCACCTAGAGGGGCCCCAACAAGCTTGAGAAGCAAGTTCATGGGAACCTCGTGAGGTTCAAAAAAGCCAACTGCAAGGTCCTACACCTGATTCAGGGAAACCCCAGGTAACGATTCAGGTTGGGAGGTGAATGACTTGAGGGTACTGGTCAGAGAAAGGCTGGACATGAGCTGGCCATGTGCCCTTGCAGCCCAGAAGGCCAACTGTATTCAAAAGAAGAGTGGCCAGCAGATTGATAGAGGTGACTTTGCCCCTCTACTTCATTCTCATGAGACCCCACATGAAGTATTGCATCCAGCTCTGGGAACCTCAGCATTAGAGCATTAGAAGGATTGTTAGAGTGGGTCCAGAGGAAGACCATGAAGATGACTGTAGGAGGGCTGTTTCATTTCTTCTAGATGGAAAGGCTGAGAGAGTTGTGGTTGTTCACCATGAAGAAGAGAAAGCTCCAGGGAGACCTCTCTGAGGCCTGCTGGTACTTAAAGAGGTCTTATGAGAAAGATGGGGACAAACTTTTTAGCAGGACCTGTTGCGATAGGACAAGAGGAAATGTTTTTAAACTACAAGTGGGTCAATTTTGTTTAGATATGAGGAAAAGCTTTTTTATAATAAGTATGGTGAAAAGCTGGAACAGGTTGTGCAGAGAAGTTGTAGATCCTCCATGCCTGGAAACATTCAAGGTCACATAGGACGGCGCTTTGAGCAACTTGATCAAGTGGAAGATGTCACTGCCCATTTCAGGGAGTTTGGAATAATTCACCTTTAAAGGCTCTTTCCACCCCACACTATTCTATGGTTCTGTAATTCTATTGCAGATCTGTCTGTTAACTCTGTGTTTCCATGGCCAGGTTTCATTTGCCACTGATTGAAAATTAACAGAAGAGTGACTACATTCCTCATTTTAGGCACAAAACAGTTCAAACAAAAAAAAGGATTATATAATTCCAATCAAGGAGTAGGAACCTCATCTCCTTATTTATATTTCTCCATTAATCTCAGAGATGTAATATGTAGGATATGCTCCAAATTCAGGGAGGGCATTAGGCATCTAGAACCTAGAAACTGCAGAGTAAAACATTAAATATAAATCATACATAAATTTTGAGGATAGAGACTAATTCCTAAAAGTATATTTGACATTTCATGCTGATTTTCTAACATTTTTTTCCTCTCTGGAAACACTGTTGTGCTTGACCTTAAAATAAAAATTGATTAAACTTTATAGAAAATGTAATGATGAGTCAGATTTTTTTAATATTTTCTTATTGTTTAGAATGAGATTCATTAGTATATAGGTAATAGTGATGAAAATAATTTTACTCTGCAGGAGGAAAGAAAACAATGTATTATATGATCAGTATCCAAATTTTACAGAGAATGTTTTTTTCAACCTTGAGAAATAACAGAATTTGTTGCTATTAAGCTGCTGGCAGAAATATTTACATGGCAGCTTCCATTTTGCTGTTCTGGGAGAGTGATTTGGAACTCAGTATATATATCATTTTTCTACTTCACTGACAATTAATAGGTTAAAGAAGATGTAATCTTATTTGGAAATCTAATTTATTAAATGATATCTCAGTACTCTTGCAGCCATATGCAGGCTGAAAATGTGATTCAAGTTCTGCTTAATTTTTCCCATAAGACAACATATCAGAAGATTGTCCCTTCTTATATTACAAATGAACTCACTCACCTAATAACAACACTCATTCATGCACATTACTGATATAGTAAAGAGAAATATTGTGCTACTAATATTTATATGGCCTCTTCGTTTTTGGGTTGTTTTTTTTTTTTACTTTTTCTTGTATCTTTTATGAATTTTTAAGCTCTTTAATTGTCCAGTAGTTTAAATAGCATGCCTAGACATGATTATATAATGAACTGAAATATAAGGGCTGCATTGATCAGTTTTGCATTCTCATCTATATTAAT
>VZRS01007670.1:1271341-1335321 GCA_013398055.1 Ifrita kowaldi
TCCCCTTCCCCTTCCCTTATTTTCCTTTTCCTTTTCCTATTCCTTTTCCTATTCCTCTTCCCTTCTTGTATGTGATTAACTTTGAGGACCTAGAAATATCAAGATAAATCTCATCCTATCTCATCTTTCATGTGAAGAAAAGCTGAACATACAGATTAACACCACTGTTCAAAATCTGTCTTCTATAAATATCAGACATTAGTCTCACTTCCCTCCTTGTGATCTTTCTTCCACACTTTCCTTGATCTGTTCTTCAGGGTCTAAGAGAACAACTGACAAACATTGACTTGGCTTTTGGAGGTCCCCCAGATCAGTTCACAGAATTTGGAGGCAAGGTTGTTAAATCTAACCCGACAAACCTAGTGTTAGAGCCACATCCAGCTGAGCTTCATGCCTTTCTGAGAAGATCCACTGGCTTCTAAATAACATATGAACAGTATGATTTATTAGATTACACAAAGCAAATTTCTGCATTCAAGCCATGTATATGGTGCTCTATCCTTTTTTGCTAATTCATTAACTTTTCTCCCTTAGTTTCCTATGAAGCTAAAATAAAATACTAAGCAGGTAACATCTGTGAAGTACAATAGAAATGACACCAGGCACCAAAATTACACACTGCCTTGCAGCATAGCTGGCATCCTAAGGATTTGATTCACTTTTCTCTTTCTCTTAGTAAGCTATCCATTCATTTTACAAAGTACAAGCCAGGTACAGGAAAGCCTCCTTTCCCTGTTCACAAGCAATCTGGTAGAATTGAAAGCTGCATTCATGATATTCTCTATGTGAAAGCAACACAAAGTTCTAGTAAGAGTTGCCAGATCTGAACAAATCAATGAATTCTTTCCACTGTCAGGCTGGCAGAACACACACTGCTGTGACTGTAAATTTGACAGGGATAGTGAACAATTATTCTTCCTGCCTTCTATAATATGTTCTAACAAATTGTTATAATGGTGTGTTTAACTAATAGTGCCCTATGTATGTAGTAGAATATCTTTTATGGGATATAGTATGTTTCAGATTCTACAATAGTAGGACTATTGATCTTGATGAAGTTATTCCTGTTCTTTTTCTGGGTAAATCAGAAGAGGATAAGTGTCAAAATACATTGACCTTCCATATAAAAAAAAAGAATGTTAGAAATTATCAGGAGAAAAAAGAAAAAAATGCCCGTCAAACTTAATGGATTTGTGTGGTTTTGCTGAGTTATGATTTTGTTTTATTTTGAAAATCAAGTATGAACAATAGCTAGCTGCTTCCAACATCCTCTGACATACTTTTCCCTTGGGATTTGACTTCAAAAGGCTTATATCTACATCCTTAGAGGAATATATGCTTAGGAAACTCTGTCATAAACCTTTGTCCATTCACTGCTTTACCCATGAGAGTCAGGAACAAATAAAACAAAATCTGCCTTTTCTATTCAGAGAAAACTTTTTTCTTCTTTCCAATGAAAACAGTTGTGCTTATAAAGATGTCAAAAACTAAGATGGTTATGCTTTGGCTTTCAGGTGTAACACTGTTCTGTTTCAGACTCAACATAATACATATCCAAAAAAGTAAAGGGATGAGATCCCATATTTGAATTACAGAAGGAAAGTAATTTTAAAAACCTTGAGAACATTGGCGCAATGCTGAAAAATAGTAGTATTTGCTTTCTTACACTGAGCTTTTAACCATAAATAAAACATGATCCTTTTCCACAGACAGACAATTGCGCAGAACTTAACNCTAATATTTATATGGCTTCTTCGTTTTTGGGTTGTTTTTTTTTTTTACTTTTTCTTGTATCTTTTATGAATTTTTAAGCTCTTTAATTGTCCAGTAGTTTAAATAGCATGCCTAGACATGATTATATAATGAACTGAAATATAAGGGCTGCATTGATCAGTTTTGCATTCTCATCTATATTAATCATGTCTCCTTTTTTCTTCCCTTACCTCCCCTCCCTTCCCCTTCCCCTTCCCCNCCAGGCACCAAAATTACACACTGCCTTGCAGCATAGCTGGCATCCTAAGGATTTGATTCACTTTTCTCTTTCTCTTAGTAAGCTATCCATTCATTTTACAAAGTACAAGCCAGGTACAGGAAAGCCTCCTTTCCCTGTTCACAAGCAATCTGGTAGAATTGAAAGCTGCATTCATGATATTCTCTATGTGAAAGCAACACAAAGTTCTAGTAAGAGTTGCCAGATCTGAACAAATCAATGAATTCTTTCCACTGTCAGGCTGGCAGAACACACACTGCTGTGACTGTAAATTTGACAGGGATAGTGAACAATTATTCTTCCTGCCTTCTATAATATGTTCTAACAAATTGTTATAATGGTGTGTTTAACTAATAGTGCCCTATGTATGTAGTAGAATATCTTTTATGGGATATAGTATGTTTCAGATTCTACAATAGTAGGACTATTGATCTTGATGAAGTTATTCCTGTTCTTTTTCTGGGTAAATCAGAAGAGGATAAGTGTCAAAATACATTGACCTTCCATATAAAAAAAAAAGAATGTTAGAAATTATCAGGAGAAAAAAGAAAAAAATGCCCGTCAAACTTAGTGGATTTGTGTGGTTTTGCTGAGTTATGATTTTGTTTTATTTTGAAAATCAAGTATGAACAATAGCTAGCTGCTTCCAACATCCTCTGACATACTTTTCCCTTGGGATTTGACTTCAAAAGGCTTATATCTACATCCTTAGAGGAATATATGCTTAGGAAACTCTGTCATAAACCTTTGTCCATTCACTGCTTTACCCATGAGAGTCAGGAACAAATAAAACAAAATCTGCCTTTTCTATTCAGAGAAAACTTTTTTCTTCTTTCCAATGAAAACAGTTGTGCTTATAAAGATGTCAAAAACTAAGATGGTTATGCTTTGGCTTTCAGGTGTAACACTGTTCTGTTTCAGACTCAACATAATACATATCCAAAAAAGTAAAGGGATGAGATCCCATATTTGAATTACAGAAGGAAAGTAATTTTAAAAACCTTGAGAACATTGGCGCAATGCTGAAAAATAGTAGTATTTGCTTTCTTACACTGAGCTTTTAACCATAAATAAAACATGATCCTTTTCCACAGACAGACAATTGCGCAGAACTTAACATACAGAAAAAATGTAGTGAGTTTTCTCGAATACCTGGTATGGTGTGAATTTTCCCCCATCTGCATCAGCTGATAGTTATGAGTGAAATTGCTTGGTATGATTTTCTTACATAGTAAATGGTATGTAAATAGTTTACTTTGTAAATAGTTGATTTTGCAAATAATTTTAATGATGTCTGACCATTTTCAGGACTGATCAAGCAGAATTTGCTGAACACACTTTCTTATAATAACATTATCAAAATTCCTTACATAATATATCTTCATTTTACAATAATTGTTTTGATGCAAAAATTTCATTATGAATTCACAATGTAAATAAAGTACTAAAAGTTTTGGAGCCAGTACCAACCCCTGGGCTACAACACTGGTGATTGTTTCGTCTTCTCTTCACACTGCTGGTCACAATTTTCTGAGCCTGGAAGTTCATCTAGTTTTCAGTCCACTTCACTGTCCATTTGTGTAGTACATATTTTATCAGCTTGTCTGTGAAGGTTTCGCAGGAGAAAGTTTCAAAGGCATTGCTGAGGTTAACATAAACAACCTTTACTGTTGTTTCCTCATTCACATCACTCATCTGATTGTAGACAGTCATTGGTTTGATTAAACATCATTCCCACTTCAAAAATCCATGCCACATAACCACCTTGTCCTTTTCTTGTTTAGAAATGGTTTCCACAGTGTTTTGCCGCAGCCCTTTCCTACGGACTGAGGTGAGTGAGGATCACTGTCATTTAGTTCCCCAGATCTTCCTTCCTGTCCTTCCTCAAGATAACAGTGATATTTTCTTTTTTCCACTTCTCAGCAGGTTGTCCTGATGACCATGAATTTAAAAATATTATGGAAAGTTGCCTCAAAATTTTATTGGCTAGTGTTGCAATTTAACCCAGCAGGCGGCTAAACACCACTTAGCCATTTACTCACTCTCCCCACAGTGGGATGGGGAAGTGAATTGGATAAAAAAGGTAAAGCTCATAGATTTGTATAAAGACAATTTTACAGGACAGAAAAGAAAGGGAAATTAATAATAATTTTTGAAAAATATGCAACACAATTGATGCACAATGCAATTGATCACCACCTGCTGACCACTGCCCAGCCAGTTCCTGAGCAGTGNGCCTTCACATCTATAAGATTCAACTCCAGATGGCCTTTGGTTTTCCTAAAATGATGCCTCGATGTTCATAGTATTTCTATTCATCCTGGGTCATCTGTCCATCCTTTCATGTCTTGCACGTTTTCTTTCTAGGTCTGAATTTAATCAGAATCTCCCTGTTCATCCATACAGGCCTCCTATGGCCATTGTTTGTTAGTTGCTAAGTTGTTGTGCTCCTTATTATAATCATCAATAAAAAGTTCACATTAACTTTGTGTGATTATTGATAATAAGATTTCAAAGGTTTGGGGTTTTTTCAAAATTATACAATTAAAACCAGTTTTTAATTTTTAATAGAGTTGTTTTAAGAATATATTTTTGTTATATTCCTTATTCTATTGCAATACAGTTTTCCTCAGAGGAAGATGTATGTTACATTACTAAATCTAAACAGCACTAAATATAGGTATGGCTTGAACATTGCTTTAAATTCTTCTAAACACAATTCTGTCTGGTAAACAAAGAAGCTGAACTTAGGATTTAAGCCAATAGAATAATGCACAAACTATATACTGTTAAAAGGTTCAGTCACCTAAATTTATCTCGCTGTAGCAGCCCATTTAGTTGCACACAAAAATCATAGACTATCCTGAGTTGGANGCTATCGGTTTCATTGTTCATCATGACCTCTTGCAGCACAGAATATCCCTTTGGCCAGTTTGCATCAACTGGTCTAGCTGTGTCCCCTCACAACTTCTTGTGCACCCCCATCTTCCTTGCTGGCAGGGCAGAAGGAGAAACTGAAAACTCCTTGACACTTAAAGTAAGTGCTGCTTTGCAACAACTAAAACATCAGTGTGTTATCAATATTATTTTTACCCTGAATCCAAAACACAGTGATGTACCTGCTACTACGAACAAAGTTAACTCTATCCCAGACAAAATCAGGACAGCCAGCTTCCTCGGTGCTTGTGGGTTCATCCCACTAGGCCTTGTGCACTTTCGTAAGTCCAATTTGTTTAAATGCTCCCTAAGGTCATCCTTCTACAAAAAGGGTAAGTCCTCTTTCTTCCAGACCTTCCTTCTGGCAACAGGTACCTGGGATTCCTGAAGACTGGCTTAACCAGTAAAGACTAACTTGAAGAATATATTGAGTACTTTGTTCTTATCCATTACTTCTGTCACTAGGTCACTTCTCCTGTACTGCTGTGGACTAATATTCTCCTAGTCTTTCTTTTTTATATATAAAAATTTATAAATATATAGACATATAGATATATAAATATATAAATACAAAAATATAAANGATAATAAGATTTCAAAGGTTTGGGGTTTTTTCAAAATTATACAATTAAAACCAGTTTTTAATTTTTAATAGAGTTGTTTTAAGAATATATTTTTGTTATATTCCTTATTCTATTGCAATACAGTTTTCCTCAGAGGAAGATGTATGTTACATTACTAAATCTAAACAGCACTAAATATAGGTATGGCTTGAACATTGCTTTAAATTCTTCTAAACACAATTCTGTCTGGTAAACAAAGAAGCTGAACTTAGGATTTAAGCCAATAGAATAATGCACAAACTATATACTGTTAAAAGGTTCAGTCACCTAAATTTATCTCGCTGTAGCAGCCCATTTAGTTGCACACAAAAATCATAGACTATCCTGAGTTGGAAGGGACCCTGGTTGAGTCCAACTCCTGGCCCTGCACGGGACAACCCCAAGAATCATACCATGTGCCTGTGAGCATTATCTAAATGCTATATGAAAACGGTGCCTAGTACTGCATGAGATATGCTAATGAGACCTCAGCACTCATGAAAGACATTCCAACACAACTGAAGTCAACATAATAGCCTTGGGAGATTCGTGTCTTCTTGGTCCAGCATCCAGAAGCCAGGTGACGGACCTCAGACTGCAGTCTTGAAGGATGACAGCTGTGTATGGTCAGACCATTGTGCTTCTGTGGGAGGTAATTTTCTTATCTCCCATTTGAGGCAGTGGTGGTGTAGTCAGCAGATCCATGAGTCAGAAGGCGTGGTTGTCCTGGCAAGACAGCTACTGCCATTAAACCTGAAGCACCGCCAATGGTATCCAGCTGCACATCCACAGACGTCTAATGGCATTTGGAGCAATGTACGACGTCTCTGTCATGCATACACAGATGGCAGCTGTGACATGGCTATGGACAACCTGTGCTCTTCTGGAATGAAGACTGAAAATCAGGCACTACACAGAATCCAAATCGCCAGTCCACAGGTGACTTAAGACTAGACTGTCTGGGGAACAAGAGTGAAAATGTTCCATTGCACTTAAAAACATGCTAAATACATGTTTTATTTTTTAATATAGCCAGATAATGACATTTGCTCTGGTAACCTGTATTGTCCTTATAGATTTGCATCCTATTTTCCTGTTCTATGTAGATGTCTCTGACAAGATAAAGGGTCTCATATGACAGTATAGGTTTGTGTCTAGACTACTCAATTGAGCCTAAAATTTGGACTACCATCTGGAATCACCCTGTATTCATAAAATCATTTTGTTGTATTGGAAATCTATAGAATTAAGAAGAGTAGAATTAAGTGCCAACACTCTTGATCCTTCTGTTAGCAGAACAGAATGCTGCTGTTACTCCCAGACCTTGTGAAAATATTTCCCTTAATTAAAATGAGAAGCACTTTGAACAACAGCATTGATAGAACTAGCTAACAGTAAATTTTGTTTCCTTTAAAATGAAAACATGCTGCTATGCCTGGCCAGCTAGTAGCTTGTCATTAAATTCAGTGTCTGAAGGTGGATTTAAATACCTATATTTATATACAAAAAATAATAAATTAAACTCTGGGACCAGCTGAATGTTCATGAGAAGTAAGTAACACATCCAGCAAAGAAATTAAGGCTTCTAACATTCCTTGCCCTTTGCTAGAATTAAGATGCAACCATACCCTTAGGAAAATGTATAATAATTGTTGTGTTTCATCCTTGCCTTCTTCTAAGCAGAATTATGAATGTATCATAAATTATTTGGACTGGTGTTATAATTTTTTTGGAGAACAACTTCAAGAGGAAATTTAAACCAGCTGTGAGAACCAGAAAAAGATTTTGCTGATGTGTTCAGCCTTAAGGAAGTATTGTTTTATCCCTCCAGATAAAGATCAAAGATGAAACGGACAGATGAAAACTTTTTTCACTAATGCTGTTAGAAGATTTGCAGATGATAGCCTTCTCACAGGAAAACAGAAGCAAAAGTATTCTCCCTTCTGTTGCGGTGGCTCAGCCCACTCCGGGGGCAAATGACATTCAATGGATAGATTTCCCCGCCCAGGAGAGTGATCATGAGGGTGGACCGGAGGAGGGCACCGCTGTGTGAAGAGACCGCCCTTTGGGCGTTGCTCTAAGGTTTGTCTCCACCCCGTGACTAGAATGTTCCAGGAGTTTATGTAAGTGATTGGTTCGCCGGTTTATGTTTATGTATAAGTTCTAATGATTATGTGATTGGTTTCCAGAATGTTCAATTGTGTTCGATGTCGGATTGGTTTCCTATCTCTTGTCCCTCCTTCCGTATTTTGCCATTGGTTGAATGTCACTTCATGTCACTTCATGTCACTTCCTTATTGGATGATTTCTGTCCCCGCCCCTGAGACCTCCCCTTCATAAAAACCTGTGTCACCTTCCCTTTCGGCTTCTTTTGCACCCCGGCTTCCCAGTTATTAAACCTGTTCCTGTTTAAGGGAAAGAGGGCCTCCTCTCAGTTCTTTGCTTTCGCCTTTCGCCGTTTTCCATCGACTGCAGCCAGCCCCTCGTGTGCTGCGAGCACAAGGCTCCCATTGAGCCTTTCAGGCACTGAGTCTGGCCAAGCCATCCGGCCGCGGGAGAGTGTCGACTGCCAGGGCCACCGGGCGGCCTAGTGGTCAGTGCGACACCCTTCATCCATAATTATTAACACAGCCCCTTGCCCCTTACTATTTCTATAAATAGTATTTGAGGGAAATATGTTTTTAATTCAAATCAGTATTTTCTTCGTTTTCTAATTTTTCTTCTAGACACACTAGAAGTATGTCTATATACTACTACATACATAAAAATCTAAGCTTATTTATTTTTTTTAAGGCAAGGTATAATGAATTCCATCATCTTGTTTAACATCCTGAATTCCACAAGTTTAGAATTTGTATTTTGTCATGAGCTCACTAATGTATGGGATGGATTGGTGAGAGGTGGAAGTTGACCAGTATTAAGTAATACACTATAGACTAAAAACAAGTTTTTGATTTCTACGTAAGTTAAAACAAAATGTGATCAACCCTTTTAACAGAACATGGGTTTTCAACGCAATCTCAATTTGTCTTGGAGATCAAAAGGTCATTCCATTTAAGCAATGTGCACATCTTGAGTTTTAGAACCTAATATGTTGGCAATTTCTGATATTTTTTAAAAAATTTCATCAAGTGTAATTACTTACTGGTTAATCGCAATGCTATGAAGAATTTATTGAGCATATAATTTTACTAGAATAAGTAAAATAAGGTTTTTGAAAGATACAGAAAAAAAAAAAGAAATATCTAGAGGGAAGATATATCATTATTCCATGGCTGCTTTGGAAGTTGCATCAGGATATTGACTCTGGGAAGATGTTAGCGTGAAAGCTTTGTTATGTGGTTGCTTTCTATAAAAACTTTGCAAAACAGCAGCAAATAATCACCAAATTGTTAGCTTTCTTTGCGATTTCTGTGTTCCAATTATGGGGTATGGGATGAATATGCTGTGTTACTGTTAAAAAAGCAAAAAAACTCTGGACAATGTTAAATTGCTGAGAAGGCTACAGGTGAAATCCTGTCATCTTTGAAGTCAGTGGAGTCAGGGTTTTACTTCATAAATCTATTCAAATTATATTGAAATTGAACTTCCATGGGCTTCTCATGAGACTAGGATGTGAAAATGAAAGTGTAAATCCTATTCTCAAAAGCCTTGTAACAATTAAGCAGCTTTATTTGTGCAGAGAATTATGAAAACTACTCATTAATAAAAAAAAAAAAAATTAAAAATTAAAAAAAAAAATCTGTGCAATAGCTGGTTTCATGATTTCCAAAATACTTTTTATACTTTGAGTATTACCAATATTTAGGAAGTCATGCAGGAAGATTCCTAAGTGCTACAGGGTTTTTAAAACACTTCAGTGATAGATTTTATTTTCCCGGACATATTAGAGTGCTAGGACTTTCAAATGTACTTGAAGTTGTTGATCTTCTTTTGTGTACTTTGGGCAGAAAGCCTATAATGTTTCCAGAAGAACAGACTTACTATCAAAGTCAATGGCCTGAGGCACAAGTATGGAAATTAAAGTTTTTAATTAATAAAAAAACATGGCTAATTACACTTGATTTTAAATACAAAAAACAGGTCAACAGAAGAGTAAGCTGCTACATGAATCACAAGTGCTCCCTGTATTTCATGTTAAGGTGTCAGATGTCAATTTTTTCTACATCTTCACATATTTAATATTTATGGGGCTTTGTTGTGAGGTTTTTTTATTTACTTGGGATATTCTGGATTTTTTTTTAGACACATGCAAGTTAACACAGTTCAACATGGTTTGGAAAACCAGCATTCATATCCAAGTATTTTGCCTTTCTTTCAATCTCTGATTGTTATTATTTATAAAAATGAAGGGTTTGATACTGGTATCAATGAAATACACACTATTTAATTCAATATATAGAAAACAAAACATAAATGGAAGATGATCAATGATTAAATGTCATAAGGAAAAATGTAATGTATTAAATGTGTGATAAATGAAACTAAAATAAGTTCAATATTTTACAATGAAGTAATTAAGTATTAAAACCGATTGTATTTCTTGCAGCCAGACGACCTTAAAAGAAGAGAAATATACAAATTACCTTTTGGATTCAATTTAAGCATTTGTTGCATATATCTAATTCTGCACCATTTGCATCTATTTCTACTATTCTTGTTACTAAAGAGACAAAAATTGGTCTGGTGGAAGATTAAGTGGTTTTATATAACTTGAAAAATATAGAAGAAAGGGTGATGATAATTTCACATGAAAAAAAAAGAAAGTAAATTCTCTTGTGCTATTTTCCTCCTGTAATACAATGTCTCATAAATTAAATGTTATTTTTGACCCTGCTCAGAATCTGCAGTTTTGTGCCTTTATTTTAATCATCCAGCAGTTGCTCGGGATGTCACTTTTCCTAATTTCTTTGTTAATGCAAAGAACAAGATTCCTGATATAGAATGAAAATGGAAAGGAGAAACAAACCTTCAGGGGAATGATGAGATGGGTATGACGCAAGCAAAATTATTCAATTTTCTATATGTTGTGGAACAGTTGAATAGTTTCACCGAAGCCCATAAATAGTTTTTATGTGTCCTAGCAGTACATCTGAGTAAAGACTGGAATATAACATGAAAAATATATGTAAACTGTGTATATGTCTCATCTGAAAACAAATGGTTATGGCTACAGTTTATTTACCAAGTGGAGTCCCATTCTGGTGCCATGCAATTAGTACAGTGGAGCAGAGAGCATTTGAGATGTATTGCTAATTAATTGTTAATAACCTGCTGGGAACATAACCAAAACAGACAGTAAATTGCAAAGCTAGTTATCAAGAGAGGTGGAGAAAATGATTTAAAGGTTTTAATCATAATTCACCATAGAGCTTTCTTCCTCTCTATGTAACATACATAATTTAATCTCAAGAAATTTGTGTTTGTAATGTGAATTCCATCTGATAAGTTTTATATTACAAGTTCCGTGGAGCTCAGCATACCTAAGACTATGCTTAGTAATCAAGAGAGAAAATTATATGTACATGTAGATAATCAACAATACACTTCAAGTAGAATTTAGGAAGTCAAAAGGTCTGCCAGAAGCCCACTGAAAAGTATATTAATAATATACTTCATAATACTTAAATAATTTATAAATTTCTTTAGAAATTTTAGGATATGGTCATAGGATAAGAAAATAATTCTTCTCACGCATATAAAGATGCTACTAACCCTCAAGCTTTTGCTGTTGGAAGGTATTTTAATGATTCTAATGACTTTTATAGAAGAATAAAGTATTTGTAAAGGGCACCAGATATCTATGACTGGAAGTAGATGATAATTATTGCTTACTTGCAGAAATTCTTTTCATGTAATAAGGTGATTATAGGCTTTTGCACATGTCAAATTTCAAAATGAAAGAGCCAGCTTTAAGGAGGTGAAGAAATAATAGAACTGGCTGGGAAAAGTTGAAATTTTTGTTCTGATCCTGCCAGATTTAATAATAAAAGTGGGGAAGGGGAGGGGAAGGGAAAAAAAGAAAGAAAGTGAGGGAGACAGATAGGGAAGAAAAGGATCTTTCATAAGGCACACCCCACACATGCTGAATGTCAAGTATTTGAAGAAATACGGAAAAGTAGAATATCTTTTTGAAAAGGGAAATTTTAAGTAATCTGGCACTGCTGAGCATAGAGGGAGATCCACATTGAATGCTGTTTATTCCCATTCACTTCTATAGTTGAATTATTTTGAGTTAAGACAGCTCTGGAAACAACCTATTGAGAGGTCTATGACACTGGCTAAATGAGAAATGGCCAAAACAAGGAAGCAGAAAGCCCAGAAACTGTGAGACTAAGGCCTGTCCAGCAAATTAGATTTTGTCTAGCAAATGAGATTAGGCCTGTGCAAAAAATTATCACTTTTTTGGTTTTTTGTTTTTTTTTTTTTTTTTTTTTTTGTTTTGGTTTAGTTTGGTTTGATTTGGTTTTGGTTGGTTGGTTGGTTGGTTTTTTGTTTGTTTTTTTAATTAACTAGAGAGCAATTAAAGTTGGACAGTCTGGGAATGGCTTATTAATAGACTCAGATAAATTGTATGGGAAAAAACCTGGACACTTAAATGAATTTAAGATGACAGGATTTCAAGGAAGGTACTCACTGACAATCCAGAGAGGAGCCAGACAAAAGAGAACACTGGCCATCCAGCCACCAGATCTCATGAAACTAGAGAAAAAGAAGGTCCTGGGGAGAACTTATGGCATCCTTACAGTACCTAAAGGGGGCCTACAAGGGAGCTGGAGAAGGACTTTTGGTAAGGGCATGTAGTGACAGCACAAGGGAGAATGGCTTCAAATTTATAATGAACATTTATACAGTTTTTAAAGAAACAACCAAGTGGCACAGAAGGGATAGGAATTCTACTCCCAAAACTGGGGCAGTGTTTTCTCTAAATTTGTGTCATATCCACTGTGAAAATCAAGTTTCTTTTTTCCTCATTGTCCACTGACTGATATTTCTGAAATTCAGTGGCCCAGCTTCCATAGGAAAAGAAAACATTATCCTGCCTAGACTACTCCATGATAGGTCATGCAGAAGTTCCACCAGGGGTTCATATATGCACAGGGTGTAGGATGCCCATGCTGGATATTCCCCATGGTCAGGCACTACTGCTGTAGGGATACTGCAGCATCCTCACTGCAAAGTGCTTTTCTAATTTAGATTATTAGATACAGAGGATCTCATTAATCACATCACTCCAGGCCAACTTATTTGATTTTCTCCACATCTTAAAAGCTTCTTAGAAGCTGCGACTGGGATCCAGGCGTCTCCCTCCACAGTTGTGTTACAAAGAAGTTGTCAGCAGCTCATCTGTGTTCTGTTTTGCTGCTGATCTTTTTTTTTCGCCCTACACATAACTAAGGCATCAGTGCAGCACAGGCAGTACACACCTGACTGGCAGTGCTTTGCAGTAAGCCTCCTCATAAGAAGCACCTGTGCTCAGTTTGTTTTTCCAGTGCATACCAGAATTATCTAATGAAGTCAAGCTAGGCAGATGTCTACAAGGACTCAATAATTTGATCAGTGTTTCAAGCAGATGTTAAGCTGCGACCATGTGGGATCTGAATGGTTCTCTGGATGCTTATCTGTTTCTGTCATGTATAGAAACTGCATGATATTAGTGGATAGGTTCTGTTACATGTCTGTAATTCAACAGTATGAATACAAATTTATGTCTGTATGAATATGCCTTGAATCAAACGTGAAATCCAAGGAAATATTGTTCTAACACATAAATTTTCTGAAGTGCTCTTGAAGTGTTTCAATTTCGTCCTTCTTGAGCCCTGTGTGACTCTGGCTTCCTTTCATGTGCCTGTGAACACTGTCCAGTATTCCCTCATCTTATGATAAAAAAATAGTGCCCTTCAGTTTTTAATTTGTTTGCAGGCACACTGCTGTACATTGTAAACATTGTAGTTTATCTATATCTGGGCTATTTTCTTCAACACCAATTAAAAAAAAATAAAATTCTGTGTTTAGTTTTCTAGAAATACCTATTATCTTTAAATAAGTGATGACACTAATTCAAATTCAAACTGATTTAATGTCAGAATATAAGAGAGTTCTGAGGAGACATTTTTCAACCCCTTGAGCTATTTTCTCAAACCCTTTAGCTATTTGCTAAAATAGCCCAAGGGAAGTGAAACAGTCCTAAGTCATTTAGTCTTGAGTAATCCAGAGAGACTGGTGGCTAGAGTTACAGTAACTGCAGTTAAAGCACTAAATAGTAGCAATCATTATAGAACCATATCTAGCAGTCTCTTGGAAATAATAATGATAAAAAGCATACTGCTACTCTTTGCTGAGATGTAAAAAAATAGACAAGAAAATGAAAAAGACATTTTTGGTCTCTTTGGTACTAAAGTGATTACTATTTATAATAGGCAACGATAATCAGTATTCAGTATCCAGAGAAATGAAGTCTCCATACACTTGAGATCTATAGTAGGAAGAAAAAGGAAATTTAGATTAATTATTTTTTGGAGTGAATGCTAGACATTAGAACAAACTCATGGGGGCATGTAGTTTAAACAAACAACCTCCTCTTGTCCCTTAAGTCATGAAGAAAAGAGAAAATAAATATCTATTTTTTAAAAAATCTAAAATAATAATGTAATTTAGAAACTAAAAATGTCAGTGCTTCAAAGAACCAACTAACTACAAGAACTAATCGATGCATAGTTATCAAAGCCAGGATACATGCAGCAAAATGTGTGGAATATACATGGAATAATGTTAAAGATAGATGAGGAAATTCTGTCTCTGTTCATCTCTGATTATTTACAGAATGTGTGAATGAAACATCAAAAAATACTTATTTTGGTTTGTTTTTTTTTTCCCCTTTCATCTCCACTTTTGTTTTGGACCCATCACACACACTGGGGTAAATTTTTTATTGTCTATGTTTCCATTAGACAATATGAGTTTGAGAAAATAAGGCTGAAGATTAAATAAACTGATGAACGGAAGTAGCTTTTGGATTTTCGTGGTTATGTCTTCAGGGACCTAGTTTAAGAAGCTTTTCTCCTTCATCTCTATATAAATATGCGTAAGGGTTTTTTTTCCCTAAAAAAAACCAACATATAGGAAAAAAAAGAGTAAAATGGACACATTTTTTTGAAAAGCAAACATTCAAGACTCTAGACAATATGATTTTGCAAACTAGATAAAGTTGTGCCAGAAATTCATTAGGATATTACTTACAATGGGTTTAGCATTGACTTTATCACCTTCAAAAGTGGTAAGTGATTTCCAAGGTTGAAGTGATTTAATTCCTCTACTGTATTTTAGCATGTGCCTAAGATCTGTCATATCCAAGGAAATACATTTCTGACCTGGAAGAAGAAAAATGCGATCTCTTTCAGCAAAGAGAAAATTTAAAATTTAAAAAAAGAAAAAAATTAAAACAAAATTTGGTTCTGGTTGGTGAGATAATATTCATGTCATAGGACTTGGCAAAGCTCTAAAAGACTATAAGAGAATTCCTGCTGTACCTGAAATTAATAGCAAAGATACTATTGACTTTGGTGGGACCAAGATATTCCCTCCTACTTAGTGGTCCAAGTCTTTCACCACTTTAAGTAACATAATTTTAAGTCCAATATGTTTATTGCAAGCTATTTTATTACTTGTTTCTAAATAATTTTATGTTTATCAAAGAAAAGGTAAACAGGAAGAAAAAAGAAAAACAATGAAAAGTCCAAATTTTTTTCAAGCCCTGATGTCATTACAGATGGACAAAATGGACCACATTATTATAACTGTAATGTACTCATAGTAATACATAAATTTATGTATTATATAATGTCATAGTACAATCATAGAATGGGTTGGGTTGGAAGGGACCTTAAAAATCATCTAGCTCCAAACTCCCTGCCATGGGCAGGGACACCTTCCATGAGACCAGGTTGCTCAAAGCCCCATCCAACCTGTCCCTGAATACTTCCTGGGACGGGGCATCCACAACTTCTGTGAGCAACCTGTTTCCATACCTCACCACCCTCACAATAAAGAATTTGTTCCTACTGTCCAGTATTAATAAATCAGTGTCATTACTGTCATATCCAAAATGATTTGTGTTAAGCAAATAAAAATTCAATTCACACATATAAATTAGCTATAATATTGTGTTGATTTCCATTTTATTGGATCCTCAAATTGCCACTTCGATAATAATCGAAAAGAGGTGATATTTTAAATTACTGCATTTAAAATAAGATGCTCTAGCAAAGAGGTTATACTTCTATACACACACACACATATATAAAATTTCATTCCAAGAAGATGACAGAATTGACCTATGAAATAGAAGGAAATTTCTGAAAATAAGTAATTATGGCTTGTTTTTACTCAGACTTTTTCAACCCTATCTGAGCTCTGGAAAACTGAACAAAAGAAAGGTACAAACAATTTAGTGGGCTCAGTAGAGCAGATTCAATATTCTGAGAGTTTTCACGGCATAATGTTCCAGTTACAAAATGTTTTTTGTTAAAATAATATTATTAATATGCATAAGTTAAATTTTTATATAAAACATACAAAAGGGTATAGAATACCCTTAGATCCTTTCTTTTGTTAATCAACTCAGATTTCAGGGGAGGTCTTTTTTTCCAAATCAGAGTGATTTCATCAGCCACTTTAGTTTATTATTCTTGTTTCAGTACGCTCCAGTGTTACATTTTCCTGATGCTCATTCTTAGAGGTGCTTATTGCTTTAATAACCTCACCTTCCTGCTCCCCTCACTACTGTGCAATGACAAGGGGTAATTAAATATTAAAACATTTGGTGCTGGACTTCTGGTAGTATGTAAAAAAAGGCTAAACTGTTAACCTCTCAATAAAAGGATTGCAAGTTCAAGAAATATAATGACATTTTCAACCCCAAAATTGCCTCACATTTTTAGATACTAGATATAGTAGACAATTTAAAAAAATTTGCTTTGTTTTGGATTTATAATACAATTATAATTTGTATTACATATTCTCATATATTCAATTTTGGTATATTACTATTACTACTACTACTACTACTACCACTACTACAGACAGAGGAACTTTATGTAAGTGTGAGGAAATGCCTGCCTTTCGCATTATCTCAACAGAGATAATGTATTCTAGACAATGAATGAAGACTTGTTACTCGATTTTTTTCTGATTACCACTCTACTGTTTGAAGACTTCAGCATGTTCATCTGGCCCCTTATTGAGTACTATATCTTTTTTTTTTCGACAGATTTGCAATTCCCCCTGATTTTTTAAGCCCTGGTATTTGCATTACCTGTCTCAACTTAGATGCCATCAACTGTCTTCAAATCTCCCTAAAAAAAAATTAAAATTTTGTCTCTCATAGTGAATTGAAGAAGAACTGATTTTGAAGTATGATATTGAAGATTACAATTCCAAGTACTGAACAGCTTAACAAAGTTTGGGTGGGTTATTGAGAAGCTTCTGCCATTAGACTGAGCTAGATGGAACCACCACAGTAAAACAGAGCTTTTCCAAATGTCTTAGGCAAAAAAATGATTACTCAAAATCCAGATGAGACCACAGCTTTATAGTCCTGATTTTGCTCATGAAAAAGTGAGAAATTTTCTTCATTTTTCAGCATGCTATTAAGATAATAAAGCTGCTGTTTTTATGTAATTTTTTTCCTAACTTCATTGAAAGAAGCATGATTAAATTTTCCCACATTGGGCATGTGGGGGTATGGGGAAAGTACTGTTACTTTGTATTTCCTAAATGGACTTCCCTGCTTTTGTCCCTTAGTAGACAAATAATTGATAGTTGAGTCTCTGACTTACACATTTCCTTCTTCAGCACTTATATAAACAGTTTTTGAGCAATAAAGATTTCTTTAAGACAATTGTAATGAATGCTTTTTATGTTTTCTAAAGCTGAGCTCTCACGATTATTGACTGAATATTTAGTTGTTATATTGAATTCCTACAGTGAAGAGGTAAAAGAATGCTTTTTTCTTGATTTGATCCCATAATTGAAAAGAAGCTAAGAGCAGACCAACATACACCTATTGTCTACAAGAAAAACTATGGAAAGTTAAATCACTTGAAGTGTTTCAAGGAGAAATTTGTTTCCCTGTCAAGAGTTTAGATTTGTTTTGATTACTAAGAGCACTCTACTATACGGAGTCAGATGGCAAAATCACTGAAATCTATGCATGATTTGTGGTACCTTTTCTTTCTGTTACCGGGAGAAAACTTCTAGGCGTACAAAAGTATTTACAAGTGATGACGGAAGTCATCTGCTTCAGTTTCTGTCTCGGAAAGCATTTACTTTATCTCTTTCTCTTCCAGTGATAGTAGACTTCACAAGTTACGCAGGCATTCTGTTTCACTGCTATCTAGCCTAATGACTGCCTTCATTTTCTTCTAAAATGTATTCAATGCTTTCCTTTCTGCAAGTTATTGCAGTTCTACATATTATAATTATATTTAATTTCTGCAAGTTATTGCAAGTTACACACATTATTATTATATTTAATTTCTTGCCTTGTCTTGTTTTATCCTACCATACCCTATCCTTTTCCCTCATGGAACAGAGAACAAAATAGACCCTACCTCTTTACAACCTATTGCATAACTGAAAACTACTTTCATACTGTCATCCCTTCCTCATGTTCTGTAGACTAATCGAATCATTCAGCCACAGGTAAAAGGTGTTGCCCATTAATCTCTTCTCACGTTCTTCCAGTTGGCTCATACCTTTTTTTGAAGTGAGAACTTCAACAGAAAGAAGACTGTACTGAGTTCACAGACTCTGAGTTCATTTTTCTGAACCTTTTTCACAGTATCTTCATTCTTCCGAAAGAGAAATCTCATAACTACCAGAACAGTCATTTTTGTTAGTATCACTGAAATTTTTGCAGAACATTAAGGTTTCTCCTTAACAGCCATTTTTTCATTACTTCATGCAAACAGAAGAGAGAATATTTTCCTGCATGCTTTTTTCTTCCATTCACTGCTTTAGCTCTTGCTCCTTTCAGAGTTCTCAAATATGTTTTGTGATTGTTCTTCCATTGGTGAAGTATTCAATCTACCTGCTGATAAAGACAAGTTTTGATTTATCCACACAATATATAAATTTCAGAATGCAAGGCTTCTAATACACAACATTAATATTTATAGGCATTTTCCTGAAAGGTGCTGAACATTCACATTATGATTTATTTCTGTTTCAGTCAGTATTGATGATACTCAAAACTGCAGGAGATACTAAGCCTTTTCAGGATTAAGTTAAGTTGATTTTCCTTAAGAAGGACACAGCTAGTCAGACCTAGAGGGCATTCATAGGTGTGAAATAGTAAAATAACCTTATTCTTAGTCAAATAAAAAGGATATTCTATAAGACATAGAAATATAGTTTATGGGCAATGAATATTACTTTTATTCTTAAAATTTTACTTAGCAAAAGTATTTCTTTTCCATCATTCAAATCCTTTTAATAGCTTCTTTTTAGTACTGGTAGAGGTTTTAACTGGAATGAAATATTTCAAGTACTAATTTCCCACTCTCGTTTAACTGCAGACTCTCTGACCGAATTTACCTTTTTTTTAGCTCATGTATAGCTGGCATGAGTCAGCTACTAAGGTCCTAACTTCAGTACTGTTGGAAGTATAATGCATTATGAACTAAAATTAATTTCCAGAACAACTCTGAAAATGTTGCCCTTTATCTCTTGTTTTATGCACCTCACCAATATTGAAACCCAAAGCCTGAAAATGCCCATTGAACAATGAACCCATTTTACTCAACATTGTGTTTAAGCATTCTTTATGTTTAAGGGTAAGAAAATCAAATGTACAAACTATTTGAAAAACAGTCTTTCCTGCATTATTCCACCCTGTACAATTTCAGACTCAGTGGCCACATGCTGAAACAGCAGTTTTTATTGCTATATACTGCCTGAAACACGACATTTATAACAAGTTTTGGTGGAAGAAATGGCAGCTGTGTGTATGCAGTTTGTATTTATTTCTCAAGGTTACCAGAAGAAGGACAGCCAGACATTTACATATTTCACTTACAGAATAGCTCCTGCAATCCTTTTCTCAGGGCATTCTGGGAGCCAGAGGTACATCTCAATTCACTTTGGTAAGATGAAAGAACTGCAGATATTTCTAGAAAATTATTTTCTGTCTCTGGCAGAGGCCTTTGATAAGCCCTTTGATATTGGACTGATAAGTAATATGCCACTTTCAGCAGAACAGTCAGGTCTTTTTTTGTTTGTTTGAAGAAGCCATGAGAAGTTCAACAAAGAAACTTTTAACTCACTCATGAAAAAGGAGGTCAAGTCAGCCATATCATGTCTGAAGAGCAACAGAATTTAAAACCTGATAAATTACTTTTGCAGTCAAAGACTTAGCTGATTGTAGAGCTATTCCATATCCTGTTCTTAAACTGGAGCTGCTCCACACTCATGTGCTTGCCCCAGATGCTACATTTTATCAATAGGCAAAAGGAAGAGTTCAGACGGGGCTTATTCAGGATAGTTAATGAGTTATTCAGGGTAGTTAATGAGCATTGCAATACAGTACAAAGTTATTCTGAACAATTACAAAAAGTAGCTCCCTTCAAGCCCTGGCAATCCAACCACAATGAATATCAGCCATTGAGTCTACTTTCATTACAATGCAAAGAACAGCACTACAACTTGTATTTACCTCCTAAGCAAATACCTACATTCTTCTTTCACAGGATTAAAATATTCCTGTCACAAAGCTTGAAGACCTTCCAGTTGTGAAGTAATATTACAAAACTGCACCACTAAAACCTCTGTCTTGAAAATTCTGGGAACAAATTTCTCAGTAAGGTGTAATATATACAGATAAACACCCGTACACAGACTGTATATTAGCACCCAATAAAAGGTGTGCTAGAACATCAAAAAGTGTACTGCTGGAGACCATTTACTTAGTGACCTTGAACTGGCACATCTGAAATGGAATTAAACATAAAATTGCTTTTCACTTGCAAGAAATAAGACCCTTCTTCCCTTATTGCTAACCCATGACTACAGATATTTGAAACATACAAAAAAAATGCTGAAAAGAGCAACTGTTTCCCCAGACTTTAACCAAATTTTTAAAAGATTCTTCCCTACTTCTGACTAAAAAAATGAAATTGAAAGCAGAATGCATTCAACTTTTACAAAATTTGCAATAAAATTCTTCTATATCCAAGAAAATAAGAACAGTTTCAGGAATTAAAATTATACAACCACCAAAACAAAAACAAAAACAAAAACAAAAACAAAACCAAAATCCCTAGTGAGAAATGCTTTCGCTTCTTTCTCTTTGATAATGTTTAGGAGACAATTTTCTTAATAAAATAGTGGTTAGCTTTTTTTCTTAACAAAAAACAACCATCCAACCAGGAAAACAAAGAGTCCATATTTACATGGCTGTGGTAAAGAAATAAAAAGGAGAAGCAGTAGAATAATCTGGTATACTGTTCCAACCCAAAACATCCAATGATTTTATGATATTCAATGAAAAAAATTCATAGGCAAGTAGAAATATTACTAAGTATTGATATCATTCTACTGAAATTCAAGCAAATGGAAGACTGATCTAGAGAAAGGCAAATAGCTTCCAAGTTCATTGAGCTGGTTAGTTTGTGTTTCTAAAAAAACAAATCTAAATTATTTTCTGAAATTTATTTTGCACATTTTAAAAATAATATCTAGTGTTCTTAGATAAGCCGGTTTTATCCTTTGATGTAACTACCCATATTTTCTTTAGTATAGCTTCATGATGGCGTAGTTACAGCTCTACAGCTAGAGTTGACTGAAAGATATCAGTCTTGTAAAAAGAAAATTACTATATTGTGAGAAAACATCATGTCATTTAGAATTTCAGAATTCAAGTTCATATCAATACATGCAGCAGGGAACATGTTTTGTGAATCTGATATTCCCAGCAACAATTTCATGTTAAGTAGAAATTCTAGATTGGCTTTCTATTCTTGATTTTCAAAGCAATGAATGGGATTGTTGCCACGTGCATAATACTGAAAGGTGTCTTTGTTGACACATTTCCCAAACATATCCCACAGTTTAACTGAAGCATAAGATTGACCCCTTTTTCTGCATTTCATTTCCGATTTCCTTCAGTTCACCTTTGTTTTTCTTTTCCTAGAATGATATATTTTCATTCATTTTGCAGAGTTAATTGATAAACTTTCCCAGAAATAAACTGCATTTTTTTTTGTTAAGAGCTGAATATGTTTTAATTTCAGAAACATATGGTTGGGTTGGACTTCTGATGAGACAAGGAAAGATAGATGTCAGGGAGGTGTCTCGATCAGTTTTACAATGCTAAACCACCAAGCATGAGTTGGAATTTAGGCGCTATCTCCTAGAAACCAAGTGATCACAACTCTTAGAACTGTTACTTGAATGCGGTTACCCATTTCTATCCACCTAAATCAACATTTAATTCACATTCTAAATGTGTCTTTTATTTTATAGAATTTTTTGTACAATGATTTTTCAAGTGAACAGTGTACGCTAATCAGGAGAGACATCTGTGTTATTCTGTGGAGTGAAATTCTACATCACAGAAAGCACATGAACTCTTTATCCTGAACCTGCACTAAGCATATGTGTGTAGGGAGAGTCATGGAAACTCCCACCTGTTCCTGGCTTTAGCTTTTAAGGCTTTTAAACATAGTATTCTGGGGCGTATATCAGGAAAAAGAGGATGGTAGTTGCAATGTTGTTCATGCTAATACACAGCATCTTTCATGCCTTAACTTGTCTTGAGAAGACTTAAAAAAACTGTTCGAAAATTTTGTGTACATTATATAAACTGTGTGTAACCCTATTGGAATTTCTGAGCTAGCAGGGATTTTATTTCCACTTACAGTGAATCATTACTTTAACTATCCTTGTCACTTGTTGCAAAATATAGAGAGGAACATCATTGACAGCTATTACAGAAAAAAATCCAAAAAAAGATAATTTCTTCTTTTATAATAGCCCTCATGTTGCTTTTCATGTTTACAGTGCTGCATTATTATTATTTCACACACACACACACATGCACACACATACACAAACACACACAAAACACTGAAAATGAGGGAGATGCCATGAAGGAACAGTATTGAAGATTCCTTCTGGTTAACAGAATATGAGCTATTTCTTGCTAGTACACACATACCTGTGCTTACCTGTATATTCTACTGTGTGTGCTCTAGCCAGAACAATTTGGGATGAACACAACCATTAACTCAGCAGCATTACCATTGATTAGAAAGGCTCATTTAGCATCAATTTAATTGTTATTCCAATTCACTTGTACTAAAATCCAGCCATAATAGAACTACAACATTTGCATTCAATTTTTTCTCTTGTTGTTGTTACTATATTACTATTACTATTATTATTGTTATTCAACTGGCATGTTCCAAGAACAGGGTTCTGAGCTACCTGATCTACTTGAAGACGAAGCAGATTACTGCACGGGGTTGAACTAGATGACATTTGAAGGGAAAGAGATTTTTTTTAAATGGGTGACAGGACAAGGGGCAATGGTTTTAAACTGAAAGAGAACAGGCTTAGATTAGATGCATTTCTTGCTCAGAGAGGTTATGGATGCCCCATCCTTGGAGTGTTCAAGGCCAGGTTGAATGAGGTCCTGAGCAACCTAGTCTAGCGAGTGGCACCCATGTCCATGGCAGAGGGGTTGGAACTTTAAGGTTCCTTTCAACCCTAATCATTCTATGATTCTATGAATCTAAGTAACATTGCTAAAGGTTGGATAAATTCAGAACTGCTGTCTCAGTTGAACAACTTTGCTGTGATACTTACGTTGCTTTTTAACCATGGAGAACTAGCTAAGAAAAGATCTATCTACTTCAATTTGCTTAACAGCCATAGTTGCAAGGTTCTTATCTGTCTTAAAAGTATTTTCAATGTCCACAAGAGAAGTGCAAATTTTAAAAATTACCTGACCTTAGACTGCCGAATTAAAATATGGGAAGGTGTAAGAGGAACAAAGCCTGTATCTAGAAATAACAGTAACTTAGCAATGGTATAGAAAGGAATGTGGAATAGATGACTAAAAGAATGCAAATTATTGTATTACTCATTATTTAAGCCAAGAAAGTTGAATGACTGTGGGACAAAATTAGCAATTTCAAAATAGCTGTTGAAAATACAAGACAGGTAGTTCATCTATGTTTTTTCTTGATACTTAATGTCACTGTTTCCTTCATCTTAGTAGAACTACTATGATTTATAACAATGTTATCAAAGAAATGTGATAGATAAGAGGAAGAAATTACATAGCCTTGAATGATACTGATTTAATACATCCTCTTGCATTAGTGATCTTTCTTCTGAATATTCTTAAGGACAGGAATTCTCCTACCAAAACCTCTGTGAAAATATTGGCAAGGGAAAAACATATTGGCATAAGGCGAGGTAGTCTACACTTTTACAGTGAATATAATCAAACATTTGACTACATTTAATTCATTGAGTAATAGCATACATTCTCCATGTGTGGGAGTATCTGCAACTGGGTGTCTTCCTAAATAGCACCCTGGAGTTAATTGCAAATTACTGAGCATGAATTGCAAAGATAAATTCTAAGACTGCACCATGTAAGAAGACTATGACTATAATTTTCCTTGCCAGACAAATAATACAAGAGAGAACTGTTATGAATAAACTGTTTCTATAAAAACATATGTATAGTATTATAATACAGACAGAAGAAAACACATCAAACACCAACAGGACTTGCCAAAAAATTATTATAACTTTGAAGATGAAGAATTAAAAATTCAAAATCCTCCATCAAATGTTTTCAGCTTTATTTCAGATACCTATTATACTACTTCTTTCACTGTAAACAGCTTGCATATTTATGCTAAGAGAATGTTTTCCATTCATATGGTTTTCTAAAGTCTCCAAAAATAACATGGCTTTAAGCATGCTTTTAATCTCTGCAAAAATTTTAACTATCACCTTGTGATATAGCTTTTGAAAATATAATAAGTACCCATATGTGTTCTTGAAGCAGGCCTTAACATTTTCTAGGTCATTCAGATCTTGAAATTGATTTCTGTTTTGTTCTTTCCTTGTCTCTACTGAGAAGAATGTTATACTGTTATAAATTGGGGAGAGGACACAGTCTGCAAGGCAGGCACAGAAAAGCTCTGTCTTCTGTTGCTCTTAATGTACTCGTGCTTGTTGGTATTGAAATCAGCGGATGTTTTGCAAATGACTTTCAAATGTGTAGGAAGAAGAGAAAGGGAGAAAAAAAAAAAGGACGGAGGGAAGGTAGAGCCAGATAAATAGCATGCCCTTTATTTCTATGTTCTCATCTCCAGTTTCTTGATTTCTCTGAAATTGAAGTTAAGGTTTTCAGACAAGAACAACTCAAAGCAACCTTGAGAAGACCTTGACTCAGACTGCAATACTGCATCAGCTGCTGATGTCAAGAGTATCTTACCTGCCAGCACAGTATTTTTGAATGGCTAACCATTACCATTCACATCACCACTGACTTCTCTTAGTATAAGAATGAAATAAGACTAAATATCTCTCTTTCTTTTTCAAAGGTAAGCAATTTTCAAATGATGAACAGATGGTAACAGTCTATGGCAATAACATTTCAGATCCTTATGGAATTTAGGACATGATGAAATGGAATGTCAGGGACTTTCAGACTGGGCATTAGAAAATGATTTTCACTAAGAGTGTGGTCAGTCACTGCAACTGGCTTTCCAGGGAAGCGGTCACGGCAACAAGCCTGTCAGAATTCAAGGAGCATCTTGACGATACTCTTGTCATACTGTTATTTTTAGGTAGCCCTGTGAGGAACAGGGAGTTGGACTCAATGATTCATATGGGTTCCTTCCAACTTCAGATATTCTATGTTTCCATGTCACAGAATCAACTATATACATATTAAGATGATTGCATACAGGCTTCATAAATAAACACACCATTAATGCATTGCCTTATTCTGGGGCATTTTCACACAGGTGAAGCTTTCATTGCAATGCCTAATTCTTAGGAGGATAGTTTGTACCTATAAAACTTTAATTGTCTTGCAACACAGTTTACAGAAACCAGCACAATGAAGAAAGTAACAGTGAAGTGATAGTAGTATAAAAGCCAAGGAAAACATCTAGGGAGGTTTGCCTTAAATATAATTTATATTTGGAATTTCAAAGTTAATCTTATCCTAAAGCACTTAAACTAGATTAGATCTTTCTCTCTTACTGAAGGCATTGCATAATCTCTTTTAAATTTCATAAGATGAATTATTTTTTCTGAGACAAGATAAGGTTTTGATTTGGTTGATTTTATTTTCTTTATTGCCAATTCATATACAAATACTGAGCTATGTGGTATTCTGAGTGAAGTTCTCCCAGTCATTTCTTGCAGAAATGATTCCAGTTTGTAGAAATATTTTCCTAATTATTGGAGCAGAAACTGAAGTGTAAACATCCCAAATGTGCCTTCCACTTTCTAGATTATCTCTTCCCTGTTAAAAACCCTGCAACAAACAAACAAACAAACTAACTAACTAACTAACTAACTAAAAATCCCACAAAACAACAACTAGAAAAAAAAAAACCCTTTAATACAGAAACTGCTCTTGAAAAAATAAATTCAGGCCAGACAGGCCCACATTCCTTTTAGGTGTGCATGCTAAGAATTAAAATACAGAATCAGTAATTCCAGTGTGTATTCTATTCCATTTTAGAACAGTTTCAAATGAAAAAACTATAAGTAGCCCATATTAATATATTACATGGCTAAATAGATATAATAATTTTGTGCTTTTCCAAAATTCAAGTTCAAATCTGCTCAGAACTGGGTAATGCAATTAAGTCTGGATTCCATACATTTGCTGAACTATGCACATGGTGTGATTCTTGGGGATGGTCCTGTGCAGAGCAAGGAGATTCAATGATCCTTGTGGGTTGCTTACAACTCTCTGTATCCTGTGATTCTGTGATTAGGAAGCAATAGAAAGATGCCATCACACAACTTTTGTTGTCTCAAAGGATATCAAGGATATCAAAGGATACATAGCACAACTAATGACCTGCAGGTTGGATGAAAACTTAGCTTTTTCAATTTATTGTCATTTTTCTGCATTTTCAGTGTTAAACACACAGTTGTACAGAGATGTTAAGCTGCTACATACCTCACTCAAATGGCTAGGAATTTATTGAATACTAGAAACTACTAAATTTTATACACACACGCTTAAATGGGTATGTATAAACTTAATTCTACCATTGGAAATAATTATTGAATTGCAAAGTAACTGTGAGTATATCATCAATTCCATCCCGTATCTCACAACAACTTCTATATCCCTGCCTCTCTCTTTCTCCCTTTATTTCCCTAATATCCCTTCTCTCTACTTCTCAAAATGCATGTCCTTCTATATCTTAAATATTCATAAAAGTACTAATAAAATGTCAGTTCTTTATCTGACTTCACACGCAGACAAATTACCTTTTTCTTTTAGGTAGTCTATAATGTAAATTAGATTTTTTAAAATGTCATTCAATTACTTAATTGGAAATAGTTGTGGTGCATCTGAAGAAATTCAGAAAAGTCGAGTAAAATTAGTATTGCATTAATTCAGAAAAAGAAAATTTTTAGGTAGCTTAACTGGTAACAAAAATAATTAAATTACATGGAACACCATGAATTAGATAAGCAGTGGCAGTTATTAAGCTCTTTAAACATAAACATTTTCAATCAAAATTAATTTTCTATAATCTTTATGATACTTCTGTAATTACAATGCATTTAAACTATTGAAAAAAATACAGAGCACTGAGTTTGTGGTACTATCTATACTCCAGTACATGCATATTTAGAGCACAGATCATTGTGAAAGAAATGCATGGATGTGTCCAGAGACCCTAATGCACTGTTGGCAACAAAGTATATAGTAAGAAGCAATATATTAAGTTTTTTTAAAAGTTACAATAAATCACTTGTTAAATATATTACATACTACGTATTTGCAATAAAATACTAAAGCACTTGCAAGTGATAAAAGCCTTAGAATATACACTGAGTTAGCAAGCAGCCAATTTTAACTTGAACAACAGACCTTAGAAGGTTTTCACATACTGTTCTTGATAATTGTGATCTGTACCTCATTTTGGCCAGGTTGCAGCTTCATTTCAAAAACTAGCAGACATTGACTCCTTTTGAAGGAAAGTTGGGTAGGGACATAGCATTCAAACCTTTCTTTCCTTCCTCACTTTTTTTTTGGGTGACCTTTTATACCTAAACATTCCCCTCTCTTAAATAATTAGTTGAATACAGTATCCATACGTGCATATAATTAGTCACATAGGGTGGATTTGTATCTTTCAAAGTTCCTTATAAAAACCCCAAAGTGCCAACGCTTCTAGATTAATACACAGATTACATTTCAAATACGACAGTAGTGAAAAAATACCTACTACGCTTATATTTATCGTGTTACAACATTTTGATGCTAGATGGCATTGCTCCTTACCTGGTAACTTCATCACTTGATGTCATTTTAAGGCATGGCATCAACACGTCTAGTAATTCCAGTAGTACATGAATTTGGGAGCGATGTTTCACTCTGTCATCCTGCATCTCTGAAATCCCTTTGGACTTAGGAAGGTTTCCTTAGCATTTTTTTTAATGCTAATATAGTCATGGTTGAACCTTTAAAAAAAAAACCCCAAACACACAATTAACAGACACTGTTATTCTTGTCCATTATTATTATTAGAATAACAGCGATGTTATTGTTGTTCATTATTATTATGTCTTATGCATAATCTTGGTTAATAGAGTATCTTAAGGGAATTAGTAGAAAACCCTGTGTGATTCTACCATTGTAGACAGAATACACATTCAATTCCTGAATGACTGTACTGCAGAACACACATATTTCACTCCCTGAATGATTATCTTCCTTTATGGAGGACATTATGTCAAAAGGAGATCTGCTTATTCTCCTTGAAGCAAATGTCTGTTGGGGAGCAAGAGCTGCAGTGGTAAATCAGTGCTTACTTGGCTGCTCTTTCCCTCTTTTTTTTTTTCCCCTGAATTTTCTGTTGTGGAACAGTAATTTTAGGTGCTGTTATTTTTACCTTTTCTTTTTTTTCTTCTTCCCAGACAAAACACGTCTGAAATCTCAGGAATTCTTATAAAATGGAATTTCCACCTTACAAAGACCTAAACTTGTCTTTCTTGCAAAAGAAATGTGTGGGTAGTGGCTTATGCCTCTCTGTACAATAGATGGGGTCAAGTTAAGAGTGCATAAACAGTACTTTCGGCCTTTGACAGTACGGATAACTCGGAGAAGTAATAAAAACACTTATTCATAAGTTATTTGTATTTTATACCTTATATTAACTAGGTAATTAAAGGAATATACCAAGATGAATATTTACAGCATGCAGCCAGAATATAACAAAAAAAATTCCCTTCAGAAAGAAAATAAAAACCAAACAGTTGGCAATATGCCTATTTTTTTCACTATGTTTCTTTGTTATATACCATGCATTATGCAGTGTGAATAAAATGCCTAAGCTTGGATTCAAACAACTCCAGCACTTAATATTAATTGCTTTGACAAAACATGTGTCAGAAAAGAACAAAACAAAACAAAAAAACCCTGACTGAACATCTTTTGTTCAAGTCCCAGCTCCACTAAATCTTCTAGACAGAATTTCCTTTGTGGAAAATTTAAATTCCCGCTTTCCTCTTTAAAACAGTAGGTGTCCCTTACATGAGCTACAACTTTTGCATAATTGGGCAGCCTAGGATTCTTTCCAAATTTTCTGTGATGGGAATAATTTTTCATCAGCACATCTGTCATAAGTTTGCAAAAATCTAGAAACAATTATCCAGAAGAAGTAAATTATGATTTATGCAATGCCTATAAGATGTGATAGAGAAAACCTTGTCTTTTCCTCTCTATTCAGAAAACATTTGTTCAGTCAGTTTTCACTTTAAACATGTCCTAATAATATATAACATAGGCAACATTCTGTTGTTTCCTCATGCACTACTAGTTTATCGAGGCAAATTCGTTGTTTCATATGGAAAACATACGGCCTTTTTGGAAAAAAATGCACTCTATATTACTCCAAAGAAGAATTTATTCTATGAATAAACTGGGTTTTCCCACACTTGTTTGGCAAGACAAAAGGTAGAAAGAGATTTGGGTAGCTGCTTTGCTGTTCATATATTTAAATCAAACTCGAGTATGACAAAAATGAACGCTCCTCTTGCTTTGAGCTGACAGAGAAACCGGGTGTGTTTTCACGGTGACTTTGATTTTGGTTCAGGTTTCAGAAAATAAATAGGTACTATGAGGTGTTATTCTTGCATTACCTGTACTACCTCAAAGAAACCTGAATTACTACTCTGGCTTTTGAATCTCTAGAACACAACTAAGCAAGAAGTTAACTAAGAGCAACTGAGATGAAAATGAAAACAGAAGCACTTTGGACACTGACAAAATTAGTCAGTCAATATCTTACCTACCTTTGTTTATGTTCTTTTTCCTGGTATAGGCCCCTGATTTGGTATGAGTAAATGAAGGTTAGTGTTTTTTTCGATACTGTGGAGAAAATGTGTTCTACCCCAATTGGAGATTCATGTACATTGATTAACATAAAATAATCTGCAGTAAATATTGCATTCTTTAATTTATTTTGACGGCTGTTCTGCTGGGGTGCTTTCACTGAACTGTTCTGCTGGGGCGCTTGCACTTAAACACACAGGCTGGGGAAGGGTGTCCTGTCATGACAAGAAGATAGAAGATGCAAAAGTTAGACACCGTGGGACACGAGTGACTGACTTCACTGAAGACTGCAGCTGACAATCAGGTTGAACTATAACAGTGAGATCTATTCAATCACTGTCATGGTTTAAGCCCAGCTGGCAGCTAAGCACCACACGGCTGCTCACTCAATGTTCCCCCCTCCCCCGTGGAATGGGGAGGAGAATCAGAACTAAAACTTGTGGGTTGAGATAAGATCAGTTTAGTAATTGAAAACAAGGGAAAATAAAATAATACAAGTAAATAAGAAGAAGAGAAAAGAAAAAAAACAAACAAGTGATTCACAATACAATTAGTCACCACCTGCTGACTAGTCTGAGGACCCCCACTCCCCCCTTCCCAAGCCCAGATCAGCCACCCTTCTGGGTTAATGACTCCACTTCCTGTACTGGGCATGACACTCTGTGTGGAACATCTCTGTGGTCAGTTTGAGTCACCTGTCCCAGCTGTGCTCCCTTCCAGTTTCTTTTGTGTCCCCCCTCACTGGCAGAGCCTGAGACACAGTGGGGGGCAAAAGTCCTTGATTAGGATAAACAAGACTTAGAAAAAAAACAAAATATCAGTGTGTTATCAACACCATTCTCATTCTGAATCCAAAACACAGCACTGTCACCGCCACTGACAAGAAATTAAGTCTATCCCAGATGAAACCAGGACAATCACTTTCTGATTAAGGTCAATCAATAACTTGGCAGATGGTACAATAACCAAAGATGAGGGAAGACTCAGACGCTGATGAGACCGAATATATAAACCCTTACCAAAGAAGGAGTCCAAATCATCTGACTATTTGATGAGTTATTGCTGTCAGAGCTCAATTTTTGCCTTAAGAGTTGCTATACTTTATTTAGTAAAACATGTTTTCTTCTAGCACAACATAGGGAAAAAAATAATAGTTGGGATGCTTGATTTTTTTTCCCTAAAGGGAGATCTGGGTAGAATTGAAGTATCTAGTCACAAGAAAAATTATCAGAAAATACACATTTCAGCAGCCATCACCTTTGAGTCTCATATATTTGTGTATTGATGGCATTCTGAATCAGTACCTTCAGCACCTACATTTCTGTGTTGAAACATAATACAGACTGAGGAACTATATGACATCAGAGGGGACCAGATTTTGTTATGATATATTTAACAGTGCATATACTTTAGGAGAGGTAACTAAGTTTCTACAAATATACTCTGTATTTGTGACCTCTCAAGTGCTCTCTCTGGCTGTGAATACTTCAGTTAACTTCTCTTGGCCTTGATTTGCCTGCCAGCTAAAAAGATATAAAACCTTAATAAGAGATATAGTACTTTAAACAAAATGTATCAATATTTTTAATCAATTCTGTGTCCTTGGAAATAGGGAATTATAGCCATCCAGAATACAGCTGAAGGAATAAAAAACTTCCTTGGTATTTTTCCAGAAAACGTGTTTTGCTTAACTTTGCAGACAAAACACTTTGCCCTAGTTGGAGTTGACAGTAATTTTTATGACAAATAAATTAAGTTTTATCATGATTATATTTTACTGTTCAGAGAGTTCCCTGCAGACTGGCTGCAAGTTGTTCATCATCCAGCAGAGCTGATTTGACATCAGTCTGAATTCCGTAACAGCCATCATGTAATTTAAACCACTCTTGACCAGAGTGACTTTAAGTATCGCCAACCTAAATGAATTCAGAAGTCTAACACATTTATTCTAAGTCTGTTTTCTGGAGCAAATAAAATTAGTAATTAACTAACTAAACAAAAAGTACTAAACTAGCTTAATTCATCAGGAAAATATCTAGGGTAAAATTAAAAAGAAAAAAGTATGAAAAATAGAATGTTCTGCATCAAACTGCTTTTAATACTACAAGTATGTCTGAGTACTCTGCTTTTTGTTTTGCTTTGTTTTCTAGGACATTGTATCAAAAAGATCTTTCCAACTTATATGTGCTAATTGATATATGTATGTGTATATGGCATCATAGAGGAGATCATTTTAGTTCAGAATAATCTTCCACTAGTTCTAACACAAAGGTGAAAAAACTGTCTGCTGTGAATAGATATTTAGCAGATGTAAAACTGTCATATATAATCTATAAAACATTATGTCAGCGACAGGGCCCTTGTTGATAAAATGAACAGTGTCTGCCTGGGCTTTAGCTAACTGTCCCAGTTCTGCCAATTACGAAGCGACAAAGTTAGTTCCCTTAAAGTCAGTGCTCTGAGATACATTACTGTAGTACCATTAAAACCCATTCAACTCCACATTCCCTGGAAGGCGACAGAATTACGATTGGATTTCTATGTCAAGGACTGGATTTTGGAGAGAATCTAGAATGCCCTATGGAAATTTTAAAACCGGGTGACTGAACGTGATATGTCCCATTGTTAGAAAATGCCACCCTTTCTAGTTTTCTTTAAAGACAAGTGATAGAACAGCATATGTTGACCCACAAGCTGAAGTGTTTTTCTGATGTCAGGATGGAGACTAAGAAGAAGATTTGAAGATATATATCTTAAGGAAATAATTAAGAAAATAAATTGAAACAATTAAATCTTCAATTCCATGTAAGTTTACATAAATCTACTGTTTCATGTTCTGCAAATTAGTGAATAAAACGCCTACCACCAGCCTCAGTTGTCCTAGATGTCTTAGTTACCACCATGCTGATACACGGTTCTCTGAATTTATAACAGAAATATTAAAGATTTGGTGGAGTAGACCAAATATCATTTCTACACAAAATTTACCCTTCCTAGGTACACAGACCCCTTGGTCAAGCTTTGGACTAAACCATAATTGAAGTAAAGTGGGAGAAGTGATCACTAGGATCAGAGCGAATAAAGAGCAGTGAGAAATCTAATGCAGGAAGGAAATGTGTGAGCTCATGGGAATGAGGACAGACTTGTGGTGAAGAAAAGAACGATAGAGAAGAGGATTGGTTTGGTTGTAATGAGATAATGGCAAGAGACAAAATTCACTAGTGTAAATTTTGTTTTTTGCAAACAGAGCAGCAAAATGAATTTAAAGAAGCAAGAAGACTGCGGATAAAAAAATTGAAACATAAAAAATTATCTGGCTAAATATGAGCAAAATTTGGGCTTTACCACAATCTAAGACGTTTGGTTTTTTTTGGTTTTTTTTCTGTAGATGTTAAAGAATGTGGGAAACTACTGTGATTACTTGTGAAAATATTCATTTTGGTAAGGGCAAAGAAATAAAGTTAGCCCCTGATGATTTCCGTGTTGCATGCATGACAATGGTTTTAACAGGTGGGGAAAAAAGTTCCCCTTATAACTAATTAGGTATGCATTTTTCCCTGTGTGCAGATATTTAGGTAAGTGTGAACACAAGTAATCTACTGACTTACAGATGAAGAGATTTAACAATACTTTGCGGAAGTACAAGTTGTTCACCATATATATGCTTACACATACATTCCACAAAATGTCAAAAATCTATTTTATTCCAAGAAGTTAGGAAGTAAAATTAGCATTCAAATGTGATCAACCATACAACAGAACCTAGAGGCACTGAGAAACTGCAGGCTAGATGTGCCAAGAAGCCAGATGCTGCCTTTGGAATAATATTTTTCAGGCCTTGGCATCAAAAATCTCTGATGCCATCCAAATGATTCCTACACCCTATTAAAGCTGTTTTCTTCAAACAACATATTAACTATATTAACTCTCCAGGTATGGAATAAAAATAGGTGATGGTTAAGATCTAAGCAATCTATTTGAACTAATCTTAGATGAAAGGAAATCTACACACTTACAATACCTGAGAATGTTTTTTTGATATGACACTTAAGTCAAGAAGATGGATATGAGAAAGTTAGAAGACAAGTATTTTTCTCTGTGCTCAATGAGTCTTGTTTTCTCTTTCTAGCACATTGCTATGAATTTCACCCTGCAATACTAATAATAAATAGGATCTAACACAGCAATCACAAATAGCTCTTATGAAGCCAAGCTAATTACATATAAACATTCATTTATGTTATTTCCACAATGAAAGACTTGCTTTTTTACTACAGGAATTTGTGTTCTAGAGAGCCACTGAGGTAATGGGAGTTTTGCTCTTAGTTCTAGAGTCTTGAGATTATTTCATAAAGCTTTCACTGTAAGATATTGCTGGACTTGATTTTTGGTACACCTTTATGATCTTTACTGAATATCTTCCACACAGTTCAAGTCATAGCAAGGCCTCACTGGAAATTCTAGAATAAAAAAGGAGGCAGTGTCAAAGAGGTAAGACTGGTCCAGCAGCAGCTGTGTGAATGGAAGAAGCTTGTTACTCTCCTTTCCTTCCCCAGCAGCTCAGCTCCAGTCCCCAAGATTGCTCATCACCTTTCTGATTTCTTACCTATGCGGTAGCTCCCTAAACAATTTCATTTCAAATACTTGCTGTTTAAACTTCTTGAATTAACTCTGGCTTGTTTTTCCTGAAGGAGGTCAACAAGAGCTTAAACAAGGAGCTTAACCTGCAGCTCTGACAGGTTAGTGATGAACAACGGGGGCAAAATGAAGGCTGGAGGTAGCAATTGCTTTTGCTGAAAGAAATGCAGCTGGAAGATCTATAGGCTGAGACTTCATGCTCAACTACTCTAGATGGATAACAAGAGTTGGCTACTAAAAGAAAAAAAAATACAGTTTCCGAAGAACTGGTAAAATTCCGTACAAAAGTGTTTTAACAGAACTGATTAATCCAATGATCTCTCTTTTGTGTTGATTGCAGAGTCACAGAACCAATTATGTTGGAAAAGACCCCTGAGATCACTGAGTCTAACCTATTTTTTACAGTCCAGTCAGTTTTTTCTTTGTTTTCAGGAAATACACCAAAATATATCTATGTATCTATATCATATTTTTAAAATCAAGTATGGGTGTATTGAGGAATATTTGCATTAATACTACTCAAGCGAGAGTATTTTATTGTGTTGCGTTGTATTGTATTGTACAGTATTACTACCTGTAAAGATACACTGCAACAGCATTTGTCATCAGAATCAGCATTTACTGTCTTTCTCACTATAAAATAAGGGGTTGACTTAGACATGAAAATTAGTCCATCATCTGCAGAGTCCATTTGCACAGTTCCCCACAGGGAAGTTTACTTCTGGAAATAATCAACAACATGATAGTAATTTTTAGTTAAAACAGTTGATTTTCTCATGGAATGTCAATGCAAAAGATACAACTATATCATGTTACCAGAGTTTTCCATTTTCAGCTTGAATTCTCCCACTTCTCTGATGCGTTCTGACAGGAAGTGGTCTGGCTCCATCTGTTCTGTACGATTTCCATGGATAGCTGAATTATTTTCTAGGACCGATCACACACAGATTCTACTTGTACAGCATGTACTCCAGTGTCCTGTCTCAGTGTCTGCTGTTGTGCACACTCTGTGTATCAATATGTCTTGGATTGGTGAGTCCAAACACGGATCCAGAACTTCAGGTGTGGGTACACAAATGCTGCATGTAAGGTAACACTCTCCCTGAACTCCTTGGATCTGCCGACCACTCTTCAAAATACAATCTATTGTATGATTGGTGACATAAGGTCAATAAATATATCTCCCATAGTTTTTATTGTCTGACTTGAGAACTCAGTGACAAGATTTGCAGAAAGGATAAGACTAGAGCTCGAACCCAAATTATTCAAGAGTATTATTTTACAGAAAAAGATAAAATAAACATAAAAAGATAAAATAAACATAAAACTTCTTTTGTGAGTTCTCTATGTGTCTGCACTTCACCTGTAAAATAGTACCACTCCACCTCTCAGGGATGCTGCAAAAATAAGTTAATTATGATACATTCGCATTCCCCAGAGGAAAAGCTCACAAGAAAATAAATAACTCTGGCTTTGAAGCAACATTTGATTAGTGTCCAGAAGTGAAAAATTTTGAATAGATATAAAATATACTGTAAAAACTGCTTGGTAACTAAACACCGTAAAATTTGGGTCCTGAAAAAGGCAATGAAAAGTACATGTTTTTATTATATAGGCTGTGTGAAAATGCTTTTCATAGAATCATAGAATGGTTTAGGTTGGAAGGGACCTTAAAGATCATCTAGCTCCAACCCACCTGCAGTGGGCAGGGACACTTTTCACTAGACCAGGTTGCTCAAAAGTCCATCCAACCTGGCCTTGAAGTCTTCCAGGGATGGGGCATTCACAGCTTCCCTGGGCAACCTGTTCCAGTGCCTCACCATCCTCCCAGTAAACAATTATTTCCTAATATCTAATCTGAACCTACTCTCTTTTACTTGAATCCATTACTCGTCATCCTGTCACTATGTACTCTTGTAAGAAGTCCCTCTCTGTCTTTCTTCTGGCTCCCTCCAGGCAGTGGAAGGCCAAAATTAGGTCACCCCTAAGCCTTCTCTTTTCCAGGCTGAACAATCCCAATTCTCTCATCCTTTCCTCACAGGAGAGGTGCTCCATTCCTCTGATCATCTTGAGGGCCTCCTCTGGACTTACTCCAGCAGGTCAATGTCCTTCCTGTGACAGAACTGAATGCAGCCCTCCAGGTGAGGTCTCACAGGAGCAGAGCAGAGGGGCAGAATCCCCTCCCTCACCCTGCCAGCCACCCTGCTTTGGATGCAGGATAACCTGCCAGAATACAACTGGCTTTCTGGGTTGCAAGTGCACATTGCTGGGTCACATCTTGTCTCTCATCTACCAGCACCCCCTAGTCCTTCTCAGCAGGGCTGCTCTTGATCTGTTCATCCCCCAGCCTGTGTTGATACCGGGGGCTGCCCTGACCCAGGTGCAGCACCTTGCACTTGGTCTCGTTAAACCTCATGAGATTCCCATGCACCCACTTCTTGAGCTTGCCCAGGTCCCTCTGGGTGGCATCCCTTCCCTCAGGTGTGTCAACTTCACTATTCACCTTGATGTTATCAGCAGATTTTCTGAGAATGCACTCAATCCCTTCGTCTGTGTCATTAATGAAGGTATTAGATAACACTGATTCCAATACGGACCCCTGAGGGACACCACTTTTCACTGATGTCCATTGGGACTCTTAGCCATCGATCACTACCCCCTGGGGAAAGGACACAGGTTCTTGAAGGACTCAAGCTATTAATTGTGAACAAAAAAGTAAAAATTCTAATTGCTTATCTTCCAATTGCAATTCTTCAGAAAATGTTATATGCAAGTAAGTATCATTTTTAAAAGCAGAAAGAAAATCCATTATTTAAGTGTTATATTCAGCATATCAAGTTGTTAATACAGCACTGAATTAATTTTTCTAGTGCAGTGAACTTCAGAAACACGCACCTTTATGTAATCATGCATAACAGTGATAACCAACTTTTCGTGCTTCTACCAACCCCGAGTTAAAAAATTTTGTCCAAAGCATCATTTCTGTTGTATAGCAGATACAGATAGCTGTATTGCTATGCTGAAACACTAATTCATGAATATAGTCAAAGTTTTCATTAACTTAGACATTAAGTATTACCATAAACAAATAACTCTGCTGCATAACCAGTGAATCAGAGGTAATAAAATATGAAGATATCTGTTTCAAATGTCTTACACTCTGAGACCTCAGAGAGTCTCTAAATTACATTACTGATGGTACAGCAGGGAAAATTCTCATAGAGTGTGCTGGTTTTGGGTGGGGTGATTTTCTTCCCAGTGGCTGGTATGGGGCTGTGTTTTGGATTTGTGCTGACAACAGAGTTGATAATATAGAAATGTTTTTGTTATTGTGGAGCAGTGCCCACATAAAGACAACACTTTTTCTGCTTTAACTAGTACCATATTGGTAAGAGGGTTTGGGTTATGCGGGAATTTGGGAGCATACACAGATGGGAAAGCTGCCCCAGTTGACTAAATGGGTATTCCATATCCTATGGCATCACGTACAGTACACAAAGCCAGTGGGGAAGAAGGACGAAGCACGGGATGTTTGGAGTGATAGTTGTTTGTCTTCCCAAGTCACTGTTAATGTTATGGAGCCTGCTGCCCCGGTGATGGCTGAACACCTGGTCGCACCTGGAAGTGGTGAATGAATTCCTTGTTTTGTTTTGCTTGAGTGCATGGGTTTTGCTTTACCTATTAAACTGTCTGTTTCTCAACCTGATGCTGCAGTCTGGGATCTACCCACGGAGGCACAGCGTCCTACCTGCAGACGTCGGGTTGGGTTGCTGCAGTTCACTCAGGCTGGCTCCGCAGCTTAATGGGCAAGTCCCCAAGCACCCTGATGGCAAACGTGTCCACAGAGGCACGAGAGGGGTTCTCCACATGGGTTCCAAAACGTTCATTCCCTTGGAAAGTCCAGCGACGATGAACAGTTTCAGGGTGGAGTCCAGGGTTCCTATAGTCAAGGGGTTGGAGGGAATGGAGAAAAGGAAAACAACCAACCGGATAACACAACATGGGCGGAGCTATCATAAAGGTAACCAATAAGAACAACTTGGAGGAGGGAGCAGGGTCAGAGAGCCAACCAGGTAACGAGTACGGAAGAACTGTCCAGAACTCATATATATTAAACAGGAGCAATGCATAAACATAAACTCGTACATAAAACTGGGTGTCAACCACGCACGCCAATCAGCAGCCAACATTAACTGGCTGTGGGACCCCGCAACAGGTAAGGGGTTGGTCTTTAGATCGTGGTGCCTGTCTGCCAGGACTCAGGGCTTTGTTCTACTTCCATGGCAGCCACCTGCACTGCAGCATCAACCCGTGAGTTTTCTCACTTTTACTCTTCTGATTCTCTTTCCCATCCCACTGGTGGGGGAGTGAACAAGCAGCTGTGTGGGGCTGGTTGCTTGCCGGGGTTAAAGTACAAAAATAGCTCAAAACTAGAATATCTTATACAAAGAGAGAGTTTCAGTTCTAGATCTCTTTTAATGAGCTTAAAAAGTACACTGTGTGTAAAATATGGTACTAGCATATTTCAGTCTTTTTGTTTGGATTTGTTTGTTACTTTGTCTTACTTTTGTTACTGAGAACTTGGCTAGGAATGAAGGCCAGGAAATGGACTGATCCCTGTCTGCCCTTCCAGTCAACTTTACGCAAAGCTGCTGTTAGCTGCAGGATCACTGTAGCTTGCCATCATACTGCCCCACCAAACTGCATAAAGGCAGATATAGCTTGGGTTGCTTCTTATTGTCCACATGAACATGCTGTGGAGATAGACGCTAGTAATATGCATGGATGAGCAGACTGTGCCAAAACATTTGGCCAAAGCATTTTTATTTGTTCCACAGTTTCACTTAAAATACAATAACTCTCTGTAACTTGCAAGCCTGACATGACAAGGAAGGCTAAATCTGGGCTTTAGCAAGAGCTGTTGTTCACATTTAATGTACAATAAAGTCATATCCATGATTATTCTTCTTAGAATTTTTTGCTTTGATTAGAAAAGGTTTGATTTTAGCTCGTAATTCCTGTATGTCTTAACAATATTTGTGCTCAATTTGTCACACTGGAAATGTGGGAAATTGATCTCAAAATACACGTCCGTTGTAAAGGGTGCATCACAAGTCTGTGTAAAGTTCAGCAACATCAATAGATACAACAATAAACAGGGAGCCATGAAATCATGATTCTTTTAAACTCCAAATCTACTGATATGATGCTGCCTGACCTTAGTCATATTAAGTCTAGCTCTAACTGCTTGCCTATTTGTCAGCTGGAAAGAGTGGCTGGTTGACAGTGTCCATTGGGAGGCAATCCTTAAAAGGCAAAGGAGTCCAGGAAGGATGGACATTTTTCAAGAAAGGAATGTTAAGGACATACAAGTGGGCCATACCCATGTGCTGAAAGATAAGCTGGTGGAGAAGACAGGTCTGGCTGAAGGGAGATTTTTGGTTGAAATTCAGAAAAAAATAGTTTATGCCTGTGAAAGAAGAGGCAGGCAACTCAAGAGGACTACAAGGATGCTGTGGGATATGTAGGGAGAACATCCAACTAGAACTTAATCAGCTGCTGCTGTGCAATACAATAAAAAATGTTTATGGAAATGCGTAAACAGTAAAAGGGGAGATAAGAAGAATCTCCATCCTTTATTGGATGCAACAAAGGATGAGGAAAAGGCTGAGTTACTCAAGGCTTTCTTTGGCTCAGTCAGTAATAGTAATACCAGTTGTCGTCCCTTTTACTATTACAATAAACATATTTTATTCACATTGTTATTTTGTTATTTTGTTTTGGGTTTTTTTAAATTGATATTTGGTTTTACAAGTATTTATCATCAGTGTGTCAGTGTTATTTTATATTAGTATTCAAAAGCTCATACTGTTGCTCTGGGACCTCTCTGTGGTACAGCACTGTGCTCACCTAAGAAAACAACTGCATCAGCTGTTGTGAAAGTCAGCTGTTTTCTAAATGGCAGTCGTATAAATAGAATGTTAAACAACAGAATCATGCAAATTAACAATGCTGGGGAAAGCTTACCAATATATCTTACTTAAATATGCAAATCTAAAATTTTAAAAATGTAAAACTAATTTATGAATGCACAATAGTTGAATATTCAGAAAATAGAATGCTCATTGTCCATTACTTTTTTTTCAGTTATGGCGAATGTATGTTATGGTGTATGGTATGTTATGTATGTATGGTGAATACAAAGTTAGTAGTCATTGCCAGCATAGACCTGGTGTGGCACAGAAGAAGAAGGTGTTTACTGTGTTTTCTCTGTCAGCACAAAATCTGCGTACCTAGGAGATTCATTATGGATCCAAACTCATACTTTTCTTGACTTAGATCACATATTTGGATTCCCTAGGTCTTGGGAGAGAATAATAATGAAGGAATATACGATATTGTGAAATTATTTTCTTTCCGTCTTACATGCTAACAGTATTTTAATTTACATATAATATGTAAATAAACTAAAGTATGTTTCAGGAAGTATTAGACAGATTTTGAAGTTTAGTAAGTAGGTGATTTGACATACCCTTGCTCAATAGTGCTTTATAAGATACTGAATATATTTCCTTCCTCTTATTCTTCCTGAAAGGAAACATTTTACTTGCCTTAAGCATCTGGAATATGACTGTTACTCTGAACAGTGCATTATTTCTCTGTAATCCTGGTTGAAAACCTAACTCTCTGGAAGAGTTCCAACGCAGACACTTCATATTTGAACACAGACACACTCTGTCTTTATTATTATTATAACTGATAACTATGTAACAGCTACCTAACTGCCTGTCATTGATATCTGTGAATCTTGCTCTTAGACACATCAGTCTTGCCTTGCATTTAGTACATCAGGTTAGCCTGTATCTCAGTTATCTAACCTAGGTGGGAGGACACCTAAGAGTTAAATTCCCCAGTCTTGAGTCAATCTCATCTTTGTCTGGCATTAGATGCATTAGGTATTAGATATTAGAACTGGATACTCATATCGGCTTTTTTGTTTTGTGTTTTTCTCCTTCACGTGTATATTTTCTTTTTTTTTTCATTTTTCCCCCTCAGTTTAAAGAATCCCATTGAATTTACAGAGTTTTTTATAATTGTTATTATTATTTCTCTGTGAAAGAAACTGTACTCTGAGGCAGGCCAAAACCCTGCTTGCCCAATCCTGGAGAAAATTTGAGCTATGCAAACACTGCTGTTTCATTCTGTTTCCAATAGCTTGAGGCTTTCTGTCACACACCGTTTTCTCAGCCATTCCATTGACCTGCTCCGTATGCCCTAATATTCCCTGTTGGCAATGTTTGCTATATTTGCAGGCATTTTCTATCACCCAAATGCATAAAGAAGCTCGAGGGAATTGAACAATCATGTCCTAAGGGGTTACTGTATTTCTGCATATAAAGGCAGCAGGATTTCTCCTAGGTGAAAAGCATCACTCTGTCTTTATTATTCATCTTCTAGAATGAATTTGAAAAGTAAGTCTGCAGAAACTGAACATTAGTATTTTTAGTAAAATTCGGTTGAACACTCCTTATGAGCCCGTGGTGAAGCCAAAGAGTCAGAGTAACTGCAGGCAGAGAATAAAAGAATGTTCATAGGACTCTTAAGCCTAAATACATGCAAACATCCATTGGGACTTAGGATCTATTTAAGGAGATTTTTCAGTAATAACGAAAGCATATGCATATATTTTTACCAGTAAAGATTTACCTGCCCTGATTTCTCATGAGCCAACCACCCATTTAGGAAACAGTTCTCCATGGGACAAACTTAGGCAAATACTCTGTAGGACAATGAGCCCTCTGTTCTGAAATTCATCACACACTTAAATGAATGATGAACCCACAGTCTCTGGTCTCTGGAATTTTTTTGTTTCTGACATTTTTAGTATTTCCTGTGGCTTAAGGAGATGTTGTATCTAAAAAGAATGTGACTTTACAGCAGACTCTAAAATATTCCTTTGGCAGCATCAATTGGCCTTGCATGCACTGAACTTGTGAGCATTTGTTCAAGGGCCTTCCTCTCAAATAAGGAACAAACCCCTCCAGCTGCAGGTCACTCAAAGCTAAAAAAAGATCCCAGAGGCAAGGCAAGCCAACAAGTTTATCAGCAGTTTAGTTCCCCAGGAGGGCACCAGGGGCCATTACATGGCCATTAGCATAGCCAGCACTGGAGTCACAGACAGAACAGAGGCAGCCAAGCAGCCAGCCAAGAAATCAGCCAAGGGCTTTGCAACAGACACAGATGTTGCTGCTAAAAAATTTATTCTAGATCTTGGCATCTGAGTCCTTTATCTGTCAGTTTTGTGTCCTGTATGAGGCCCCAGCTGTTAAGTTTGTTGATGAAAAGAGAAGAAGGGAAAAAGCTAAGCTGCATTTAGATGACCAGCAATTTGATTCCTTCTGAAGTACTTATCTTAAAGGGTTGATGTCTCTTTTAATAGACATCTTCTAACCTTTTCCTGCAAAGGTTTCAAAAATTTCCCGCAAGTTAGTTGTTAAAGTTCTTACTGGATCCAGAAATAGTCAATGGTGAACTGTTCTCTCACACAGGGGAAGGGTTGGTCCTGTAGAGAAGACTACGGGCAACGGAATGGGCATCATGGATTAAAGGCCTCTAAATTTGGTTGTCTGAAAAATTATATGAGAATACTTTCACCTGGAAAAATGACAGTAGCTGAAAAGCTTTCACTGTTTATTTCTTGCCCTTCAAATATTCCACATTTGGATAAATGATCTAGTATCCTCAAGGAGATTGCCAGTTTTTTGACTTCTCTGTGCTTTTCTTGTAACTTCCAAAGACCCACTATTTTAGCTACGATCAAGATGTGTTTATGATTTGAAAGCTCCGGTATGTATTCTTGCTTTAGTTTTCTTTCCCTACAACACTTCAATCAGTGAACACTATTGTTCTCCTACCATACGCAACAACCAATATTTTGTTTGAAAAATACATTGCACTGCTAATTTTTACCAGATCATGAGAAAAAAGGAGCAGTACCCCATATCTGTTCTTTAAATTACTATTTAATATTATCATATAAGAATACGGGCAAATAGTAACAGATATAATTGTGTGTTAATACATACTATCATAGGACAACTCAGGCAATACGTTGTTTTTAGACAAAACATATTCATTTGTATCCATCTACATAAAAATAAATGTTCTGCTTAGAAATTTACTTGTTTATGAGCAGATTGTAGGTTTTTCCTTTCTTCCATCAGCTTCTGTTTTGCAAAAATTAACAAGAATTTCCGGTTTAAATTCTTTTTTTACCTTAACTGTCATTTTCTGTTAAAATCTGTCTTTTTTTTTCCTTTCCTAGCTTTGCTGTCAATACAGCTAGAGCAAATTTCTTTGCTTTCATAAACAAATAACTTAATGCACTTTGACCCTTTTAAGGCTATATCCAGCTGCTCTTTCTTATCTGTTAGAGATAAACCCTGAGGGCTTGAGGACAACTGCTCCATTCTGCTTAGGTTAATGCTGTTGTCATGAATTCCTGCACTGTTTTGTCAATTAGTCAGCTCTTAACCAAGCTACTTGAGACTGTATTGGGCGCCCAGAAAGTGTATTATGGAGTGTAACACAACTAACCTCCAGGCAGTTATAATGATTTGCAAGAGTAAATTCAAGAACAGACAGCAATCTCTCTGGTGTAGGAGAGCAAACCTCTGATTTGGCTGATGAATTAAGATTAAATGACTGCACTCCTCTTCCTTTTAAAATAAGCAAGAGGCTAGTTATTACTACTCACCAAAACCCATAGGAACTTTTTCAGGTGAATGTCTTTGTCATCATCCTGATATTTTTAGCAGATTCTACTCCCTCCCTCCCTCCCTCCCTCCCTCCCTTCCTTCCTTCCTTCCTCCCTCCCTCTTCATTGCCCCCCCCCTTCAAGACCCAAAGACTCTTGAACTACTTTTGTACTGTAACAGAGTGACAAAGAGGAGAAAAAAATCCCAAGAAATAATTTAGCTATTGAAACAATCTCCTAGAAAAGGCAATTTTGATCAACTTGACTCAAGGTAAAGCAAGAACTGAATTGATGTAATCCACTTCCCAAACAGTTCTTCCAGCTGGTAGGCTATCATATAAAAAAATGAGAAACAGTATAATTACTGGTTGTGCTTTCTGAAGATAAATAATTTGCCAGTTGTTTTCAAAAAAAAATTGTACGTAACTACTCTGGTAAGGATATGTAAGCCTGAAGTAATTTACTGTTTTCTTTGAGGTTCTCTTTTTTCCACATTTCTTCTTGTTTTTGTCTAAGTAGCTGCCTGTGCTGAATGTATCTTCAAGGACTTTGCTATGCATAGAAGCACTGAATGCTTTTCATCCAGTCAAAAAAAAAAAAAATCATAAAGATCCTTATTCACTATTTACAGAGATGGGACCCTAAAATGACTTTTGTGTATTTCATTCAGAAACACCACCACTCCCCAACCCTGTCCCCTCCTCCCCCGCCAAAAAAAAGTAAATCAAACCAAAACCAAACAACTAAAAGATCTGCATCCTTTATTTATTGTGTTAGGTTTTACGGTTGCCATTTTTGATGCCAGTTCTGGTATTTAGGCACTGACTGGCTGTGCTTACACAATAGGATGTTTGCTGTGCTGTGTGCTCAGTCACCCCTGCTAAGTACAGATCCTAACTGTGTCCCAGTTATGGGGCAGATGTACCACCTTGTTTCCTGCAGTACTGGTTTTCAGACATTCAGAGAGGAATTTACTAGAGTGACAACTTCTTATTGGCCAAAATTTCTTTGTTTCCCTCTCAAAGAATCAGGGCACCTGAAGAGGAACAGGAAAAAAACAGATTCAGACACATCTCAGTTGTGAATTCACCCACACCCAGGGATGCAAATATGAAAAGCATCTGTCAACACTGTAGACATGAAGGACAAACGCAGAAACTTTGTCTGCCTCCAAATATCTCCAAAGGAAAATCAATCCATATGAAAACTGGAGGCCTGGATAAATAGGCTAGTAACCCGGAAAATACTAAAGGATAAGAAACAGAATTGTCACTGCACCAGATTTGAATTTAGACCTTTCAGTTCCTGAGCAATTTGTCCCTGTGAAAAAGAGGAAATAAGACAATGTGAATTAGTTGTCCTTCTTTAGAAAGCATAATGTTAGTTTCTTTAGAGAATTTTTCTTTTTTCTTTTACTAATGTTTAACGCCAGAGAGCAATAGTGGGAGTCAAAGTGAATCCTCAGCACTGTGAGCAGTACATTCATAGTGAGCATCTCTCCTATCAGAGTTTTATAGGAGAGGAAACAGATTCAATGAGAAGAGTCTGAGATCAGTTCTACAATACAGCCAGCTACAAGGCAATGTCAATAGGAAACATTTTTTTAAATTTCCACTGTCAGAGAAGGAAAATTAGTCTGTTCAAGTAGAGAAATGTAGGCAAGACAGACAACTGTTTGCCAGTGTGAACAGATCATCCACATATAAAAAGGACTGTGATAAATCAATTTAAAGATTATTCAGATTTAAAGATTTCAAAGTTTTTAATTTCCTTACCTGAAGTAGGCTAAATATGCTGAAATGAAACCTCAATCTATAAACTCCAGCAAGCAGATCAGGGACAAACTTAATTAGCATCTGAACAAAGCATTTAAAAAAAATTCTGAGTACTTTAGTAAGTGATGCTCATGAGTCAGCAAATTGTACTTTCCCTTTTTAAGACTTCATTCAATACACTTGAGTAAGTTCTCCATTTTAAGAATGTGTGTATTCCTACTCCTGCTTAGAAAATAGCTTAATGCTTGTCAACATTCCTTATTTAAGTCAATTACGTGCTTGAGTGCTTCACCATAAGTCGAACTTCATATGAATATGCGTATGGTATGAGCCAATGAATCCACATACTGCTACTAAGCCACTGGAAATAACCAATTTTCAACAAAAACAGGTGCAGCTACAAAAAGCCATGCTGTGTTTTATGTAGGTCTAGGCATATAGCCCCTCATAATCTGGAAGCTAATAGCTGCATACTTAATTTTGGTTTGAATTTTAGTATGGTAATTTCCATGAGAAATAGACATTTACACGTATTGCTGATTCCAAATTTTTTGCTTATTACATTTCTGCCATGCTTTGTATTCAAACAATATCTCACTTTGAGTGTGGAAATATAACACTGAAGGAAATAATTCTGAAATGAAAATTCCTCAGTATTTCCATTTCACAGAAGATTTTGACAAATAATTTATGTCAAGTTCTTCCTTTTTTTTTTTTTTTGAAACAACGTCCTCTAAGAATATGGTTTTTGTTTCTCTCACCTCTATTTTGTAAACACATTTTAATCTAGAAGCAATTTATCCACATTATGACATGTTGAACTCTAGCAGTGTCAAAATTTGCAAAATTCTTCACATTTCCAGAAGTGGTGAAGTCAAGTTGATGTGAGGGAGTGTAATTTCCATAAATTTGAGTTATTCTGTGGGGTTTAACTAGCTGTTCAAAAGAAAAAGAGATTTAATACCTCTATTTAAGGCTCCTCAGGCAGAAGCACTTGAGAAATTACTAATTATTACTTTATATATATATAATACAATTAAAACCATGCATAAGTCAAAGTTGTTTGCTGGATCCAGTTCAAACAGGTAAGTAAATGTAGTCTAGCAATATAACTAGATCTTTACCTTTTATCCTCTGTGTCTTAGTTGTCCATCATTGAAATACAGTAAGTATAAATATACTTTTCTGCCATGCAAAGCAGCTAATTACATAGATGATTGAGAGTTGTTTGTTTATTATGATGCAGCAATATTTAAGTATACAATGAAAGAAATATGTATGTGTATAGATGGATCAAATGTATAAGCTAAATCTGTATTGCCATTTCCCAGTCACTAGAAATCAATTCTCTATACTGTTCAGTTGCAAGGATAGTCCCTGACACAGTTTTGCCTGGACTAGGGGTGACTGATTCAGCCTGGCTGGACACCAGATGTAAACCAAAACCTCCCCCTCCTCCTTCGCCTAGTAGGGGAGAAATATTGCAGTGAAAGACTTGTGGGTTGAGACAAGGACAGGGAGAGATCACGCACCAGTTACTGAGTTACTGCCTTGCCATGAACTTCATCCTGGGCTGCAGGAATGTGGGATCCCTGCCACAGGATCTTTCACTAATGTCTCCAGCATGAGTCTTTCCCACAAGCTGCAGCTCTTCACAAACTTCCATGAGGTGCAATCCTTTAGGAACAGGCTGCTCGAACATGAGTCTCCATGGGGTCACAAGTCTTGCCAGCAAACCTGCTCCAGCATGGCCTTCTTCCTCCATGGGGCCCCAGGTCCTGTCAGGAGCATTCTCCAGTACAGGCTTCCCATGGGATTGCAGCCTCCTTTGGGCATCCATCTGCTCCAGTGCTGGATCCTCCACAGGCCGCAGGGGGACAGCCTGTTTCACCATGGGCCTCACCATGGGCTGCAGGGGAATCTCAGCTCCAGAAAATGGATCACCTCCCACCCCTCCTTCTCAACTGACCTGGGTGCCTGCAGGGCTATTTCTCTCATGCATCCTCACTCCTCTCTCAGGCTGTTGTTTGCTCTTTACACAGTAACTTTTGCTCCTTCTTAACTCTGATATCCCAGAGGTGTTACCATGGTCACTGATGGGCTCAGCCTTGGCCACCACTGGGTCCATCTTGGCCTGGTTGGCATTGGCTCTGTTGAACACAGAGAAATCTTCTGGCAGCTTCTCTTTCAGCCACCCCTGTAGCTGTCCCCCCTGCATCAAAACCTTCCCATACAAACCCTATACTCCAAGTAACACTTTTCAGAATTACTTCCAAGTGTGTTCTGGGAGATACCGTAGAAGAAGGAGGATTCTTAATTAGAATGTGGCCATGCTGCTTGGAGAGTAAGAGAATTTAATAATGTGAATGCAAGCTGTTCTATGCCAGCTGGCCTCAACAGCAAACAACAGTCCTAGACATATTTAATTTACTAGCCTAAATGTAGCTTTTGTGCTCTTCCACAGTGCTCATGCAGCAGTATATTCCTTAGCAAAGGAGGATAAGCACCAGCTTTTTTATATGGAAAAAACCCCAATGTTTAATGAAAACTGTAAAATTTTGTAGAGCAAAGGAATACCAATATACCTTTCCTGAAGGAGGATGATTCAACAACCATGAAAATGAATACTAAGTACAGATGTCTTAAGTGAAGACTGGGGTTTTCTTGAGATTTTGACAGGATAATTGCGTATTTATTGAAAGAGTTATTCTTAATTTTTTTAATGGGAAAATTTGTTCCATCATTAACGCCTTAAGAGTCTAATTAAAATACAAGAAACAGCTATTATTGTTCTAATTACAAGGAGACTAATATTCATAAATCATTGGCACAGTGACGATACAGGCTTCCTAATATTAACCACTTTTTCCTGAGTTTAGGCTCATTACTGGTGCACCTCTAAATCATAGCACTTTAAGGTTCATTCCTCCCAAAGTATAGGGATAGGTAAAGAGGAGTCATCAGCTTCATTAGGTCTTTGCCAGGAGGAATATGACACTCATGGTGTAAGTTTACCTATTTTGGGTCCACTTGGGGCTCTTTTTATGGAGTTTTTTATCACAGTTTTCTTGCCCATTCGTTTTTTTTTCCCCCTTGGTTTCCATCAAGAATTTGTCTGTTCACAATACTTAACTGTTATTTATGGGGGCATGATACTTTGCCAAAATACTATAAAGGGCTAAGGCTGTTTTTTTTATTTGTTTTGGGTTTATTTAGGGGTTTTTGTTACTTGTTTTGGGTTTTTTGGTTTTTTTTGTCATAGTGTAGGATTTTCAGACCTTTACCATGGAGGGTAATCACAGAGTTAAGCCAAGCCTAGCTGGGCAATAGTCACCTTCTCCCAGATAATTGCTGTAACAGTTAGAACTAGCAGCTCAGACTCAGACAGGCCAGACAAGTCCTGAGAGCCTTCTTTGTCGGGTCAATAAAATGACTGCAGTAGGATTATTCCTACTGCATCATATTTTCTAGCCCCCAAAAGTAGAAAAAAAAAAGTCTTCTGTATACTTTGGGGGCAGGAGTTCAAACCACATTGTTAAGAGAAAAGGAAATATCCTGTGGGCTCCAGGGAAAAAGAAAAATACAAAAGTATTTTTACTTTGATTATTTCTGTTTCCTTTTTCCTCCGTGTTGACAATATATAAAGAATATGAAAATTTAATGTAAAAATAGAGCTCAAACACTCTGATCTTAAATGCAGGAAAATCAATAGCTAAATTTTCATTTACCTTCAAATATTTTAAGTAAAGAACTGCACTAACAACATATAAGACTGCAACATTGTTTGATTATGTGATTACATATAAGCCCAAAAATAAGATCATATTTTGAGACCTCAGAATAATGAGCCTATGTGAATTAATAAGCCATGTGTGAGTATATACTTTCTTCCTGTTCAGAGTTCATTTTAAACTTTCTTGCTTCTAAACTCTTTTTCCCTTTCCAGGACATCTGGTGCCTAAAAATCACAGCATAACAGCTCCAGACTTTCTCATTTTGTAATTAAAGAAAGCCTGGATTTTTAGGTCTTGCTGTGAAGATCACAGTATGTGTATTTATGAGTCTGGCATATCCCTCTCACTTACTAGCCTGGTTGCAATTTTTTTATCTTCTCATAAGCTCAGAGCTGATAATTCACAGAGTGTTTGTGATGCTGTGAAGGGACCTAGTTCCTTAAAAAGCTGACCTTGGAATCAGTTTTGAGGGACAGGATCTAAGACAGAGGGAAGACAGATTGTGAATCTCAGCAAGATATGGCACATGGATTCATCCAAACAATCCACATTGGGTCTAAAGTAAAGACACCTATGACATCTGAGTGAGATTTCCTTTATGGCCAATAGGGAGAATCATACTTTTTATACCAATTTAAGATACTATAGATATCAGCTTGTATGTATTATAGCAACTTATATCTAAAGCAGATTGCAAGAATAATGACTGAAAATTTTGTTTCACTTCTTTGAATGTTAAGGCCACCTAAAGCTATTGAGTGAGATGTAGATGTTTCTTCTGTAGACCTCCAGATTCCTGCTAGACTCTGGCCAAGGATCACTGCATCCCTATTTTGTGCAAGTATGGCATTGCTAAATGATTTGAGTGACACAAACTGCATTACATGATTATTTCCTAGATATTTCAGTGAAGGTAGTATGTTTTCTGAACGGTTTAACCCAATTTCCTGTTCCTTGTGCCATTTTCTCTTTTGTGAAAGATGAAATTACTTTTCACCTGTAAAACCAGAAAAAAAATTCAAGTTAATTTAGGTATTTCCATTCCTTACCAATTACTCAAAAACTTAGAGTGCTTAACGTTTTTCATTTCACACTCTCTTTAAAATGTTCCTCTCAATTTATTTAAAAAAAACACAAAACACAACTTACATCCATTCCTTCCACTAGAATGCAAGGATTAAGAACATGGAGCAAAAAAAAAAAAGTTAGAATTCAATTTAATTCAATTTATTTTAACTTTTTTCATCTTTATATAATCAAAATCTAAGAGGTATCTTAAAAAGCCTATTATATTCCCTGTGAAATCATTTTAAGAATTGGCAGTCTTCGCCATTAACATGCAACGCTATGTTTGATTTAGGTTGACAAAACAATGACAACGGTGACAGATTCTTCAATTTATCTTTCACAAAATTTTTTAAGTACCCCCTGGAGATTTACAATTACATTTAGAAACAAAAGTAAGATAGGATTTACCAAGGACCATTAATGTTAGTTTTCTAAGTGAAACCTCTCAGCTGCTGTCAGTTACACCGCGTAGATAAGTGTTCCAGCTTTGTAGATGGCGATCATGCTCATCCTGTAGATATGGGTAATAAGATAATAATACCTGTATGTGATCTGCACTCTAGTAACAGTCTCCAAGATATTAACTCCTAGGAAACCTTTCCAACAAAGCCCTGTTCATTGCCATAATCTACCACATTCAAAAAATATAACAATTTCTTATACTTCACCCCAAATAAAGTTTCTTCAGCAGAACTACTTTTACATCATTACATAACAGCAAGAAAACATGCCCTACTCCCTTCCTATGCTAACAAGAACATAAATTTCTTGTAGGAAAATAATTCTTAATGATAAGTTAATACATTTTGAAATGGGTAAGCATTTGACCTTTTAACATTTAATATTTTTTTGAGAAATCAAGCCCAAATAATTCCAAATGCATTTCAATGAAGTTAAAATCCCCACCAGTTCCTTATCTTCCTTACAGATGTTGCTTTTCCTCAGCTCTTTTTTTTTTTTTAATTAAGTTTAGTTTTATTAAGGCAGCTCATGAATAATAGTATGTTACACCCACCATCATTTCTGGCTTAATCATTTGTAAGGAATTGAGGAGAACAGTTGCCTGTCTCGAACACGGTTAAGTCCACAGAAGGAACTTGCCATAAGATTAGCCACTACAATGGGAGATTGAGATAAGCACAGAAGGGAGGACTTTGCAACAGAAAAGCGCTAATTCTACGCCTGGTGGAGATGAGATCTGGTTAGAATATCCTGGTTAATGCATCCAGACAAAAATTCCCACTGTGGCAGACTGTGGGAAAGGAAGGAACTGCTCATACACGTACCACCCCAAGTTTTGGGAATGGCATCTCTGACCACTCTGAGGATACTCAGAACGTGGACTGTATAAAGGTGGCACCCCAGAAGAATGACTCCAGAACGTCCACCACCAAGCCCAGGGTGAAGAAGAACCAATGGGACCAACTGGATCCATGAGTGGTGATAAATAAAATCCATGTTATTGATGTCAGCATATGGTCTTGTTTGCACCTTAATACAGACAGAGGCATCTCTCACTAATCAGATCATAATGTCATTATTGCAGTAATAGACTTAAACTGCCAGGAAATTGAAATAAAATTGTAGACCACTATTTTTTTTTTACACGTTGAGTATTAGGGAGGGCTGAGGACTACGTAAAATAAGTCATGCTTTTCAAATCTTCTTGACAATATTAACACAAATACCCTGAGAGTTTTGTGCCCTGTAGGGTCTCCCTGTATTGTATTGGTAAGTAATAAGAGAAATACAATGTATTTCTAGCTGATTTTGATATATTCAGTACTTCTTTCTACCAGCATGATTTAATTGTCCTCAGCATCACCTTTCTGTCTATCTAAATATATTTTCCTACTCTATATTAATTAAGGTATAGGAAATAAACATTGTTAAGGGATTTGAGGACAGACAGTCCTCTGTGATCCCTAGAATTTACCAAGAATACAGCTGATTTCAATCCCCAGTTTGTTTTTTGCTGGGCTTTCAAACTAATGCAGTTACAGAAACTGTTACTTTTTAATTATATTCAAAATGTATGTGTGAGACAGGGAATCCAACAGCAACATTGGCACCAAAGTCGTGTAAATTATTTCCTCTGAGTCTTGTGAGAGAACTCCTGTTCAGAATTAGGTATTAAACCTGAGGGGCTTTGTGGAATTGCAAGATACTTCATAAAACAATTACAGCAATGTAAAAAATCTTTTTTTGTAACCAAGGCAAATTTTATTATACTAAACTTGCATTACAGTTGTGGCCAAAATTCTTTTCACATATTTTAAACTTCTCATAGGATTTAATCTCTTCCCTTATAGAAACAAATTGTCCTCTGAGCATGGAAAAGACTAGAAAACAGAATTAAAACAGACGTCTAACTTCATGCATTTGAAGATAGGTGAAATAAATAATGTTCAAAATGACTTAAGAATATAGTGTAGATTTTATAGTAAATGTAGAGATCCTGAGAATAATCAGTCATTAATTCTGACATGTCATCAGTGAGATTACTGATCAGTATGATGTCCCGCGTAAGATGGAGAAAGGTATGCGATGGCTTATATGGAGGTGGGGAAATGGCAAAAATAGTGTGTTTTTGAAGACAAAAAATGAAATGTGGTTGTAATTTTCAGCAATTCTTCTAAAGTAGTTTATAGAATTATAGAATCATTAAGGTTGGAAAGGACTTTCAAGATCATTGACTCCAACCTTTAGAGGCTTATTAGTTTGTAGATGTGGCACTGAGGGACATGGCTTAGTGGTGGACTTGGAGAGTACCAGGTTTGAGGTTAGACTTAATGATCTCAAAGATCTTTTCCAACCTAAATGATTCTATGATTCTAAACCCAAACAAGGTTAATTCCATCATTCATCATACATCACTCTCATAAATGTCCAAGGCTAGGTTGGATGGGGCTTTAAGAAATCTTGTCTAGTGAAAGGTGTCCCTTCACATAGCAGGGGGATTGGAATTAGAGGATCTTTATGATCCCTTCTAACCCAAACCAGTGTATGATTCTGTGATTACATTCATTCATTGATATAAGCTTTCCCCACCTTGGGAAAGTTATAACAAATTTGAGGAAGGTAATAATGTATAAATATTCCTGAAGATTACAAGATGCTATGTTTCTGATTGACCTTTTGTAGCTCCGCATTTTTTGTTATCTCCTCCTCCTCGTGGAAGGGGAAGGGACTATAACACAAACATGCAGTAGAAACAGAAGAATGAACTGGAGACATTCTACACATGTAGCTATTAGGAAATGACGAGTTTGAAGGCAGAACACTAACGAATACTGAAACAACGAGGTGAATGACCATAACTGACCATATGCATTAAATCCTCCTCAATGGTAAAGTTTAATGCAGTAATTTAAATCTTGATTAAGGTTGCTAAGCCTATACAGATATCCTTATTTCTGACTAGGGAGTGGGGAGAGAAGGGTGAAATAACCTACCACCTATTACAGTTTTTCTTGTGTTTAAAAAAACCAAAAGAATTGTATTAGGTAAATCTTAAGGGCCTTGGGAAGAGAATCTTTAAAGGGAGGGTCAAAATGAAAGTAGCACAAAACAAACAAAAACATCTTCACAACTGAGGATGCCAAGATGACCATTAGTATCACCTTATCTTTGTGTGTATATTCTACTTCTCTGTTCCAGGAAACTTTTAGAGACAGTAAATATATACAGGTTATTTTAGTGTTATTGTTTCTAAACATCATCCAGCAATGTTTCTGGGCATTGGAAAAACCATAAAAATAAAAATGCATGAGTTTATGGGAAGACAAAACTCCATGGAACATGTTTCTGAAATTATTCTAGAGAAATTATAATTTTCAATTTTATTGCTCCTTGACTGACCTAACTGTGGAAAGTTCGAACAAAATGTAACAGTAACCTCAAATTTGAAGTAGAAGTAGAATGTCTGTTATCAATCAAAAAAACAATCAAAAGGAGCAACAGAAGTCTAGGGAATAAGTGTGCCAATAGTTCAGACAGTAATATTTGATTTAATAAGTGCAGGAAGATATCTTACATCATATAGCAAACAGAGATGATACATGGTGCACCCAAAGCCTTGGTGCACCCAATTGCCATTTTTTCTGTTCATACAAAAGAGACAAACACAGCTACTATCTGTATATTTATCTATACACATTGGTGTAATTTAAAGGGTTTTTTTTGCTTTTCTTCTAATTCCTTTTATGGGACTTTTTTTTTATATAATGTGCATCTTATATCCTGAAAGATGACAAAATACAACAGAAGATTTTTATTGCTGACTTCTGGGTCGTCTTTAGCTGAAAGCTAATGCTATCACTAAAAAAAAGCAAATGCATTGTTGCATTTCTATTCCCTCAGCTTTTCCGTTCTAATCCTTCTTTTAAAATGACATATAAAGGCTTCTATACACAGAACTGCTTTCAATATATATAAATCAGTAAATTTTATTGAATCTTCAAATCTGAAAGAACCGTGCTATATATATCTTTAAGACTGAGTTACAATTTTCAAAGGCACTCTTTCATTTTTACTTTAATCTTAAAACAGCTGACTATTTCTCATTATGCTGAACGTATTCTCTTGCTACCAGAGAGGCCTGTGATTACAAAGTATATATCACTGTGTAGGAATCTTGACAGTTTGCTTTAGTCTGCAAAACCACTCACTTCAAGTCGTTACCTAATTTGAAACACTACCTAATTTGAGGTATTTCAGGAATAACAAAACATTTTGCCTGCAGTCTTTTGCATTATTTGTTTTCCATTTTTCAGTAATGAATCTGAGGTTTTGAGGAGGTTTATTGGGAGTTGGGGTTTTTTTGTTTTTTGTTTTTGTTTTCTTTTCTTTTCTGAAGCCTGTTAATTTATTCAATTCCTTAAAATTGAATGCCTATTTTAGCCCTTTTTTTTTGTACTTGCATTCTGAAAGCTGTTTTTGAAAGTGACAAACGTTTTATTTCAGAAGATTGTCCTCACCAAAGTTTATGTCAAAGAACTTGCCCTAAAACTTAATAGGATTATTTTTTTGAATGGAACAGAAATAGATCATTAAAGTCAGTATAAGAAAACATAAAATCTTTCTTTTTTTTTTTTTTTCTGAGAAGAAGTTTACATATGTTTTGGTGGCCAAGTGATTAATTTTTGTATTTTATATGTACACTCCAATCTTTAGGCTATTCTTGGTGCTCTGTGGATGAATGGAGTACTATCAGAATTAAGACATGTCAAATAGTCTGATGGAGAGCAGGTGAGACAGATATTTTGACAGTTCGACTATTTATGGGTATGCTGCACAAGTGACCTTCTGCCTCTGCCAGCTGAAGAGGAGGAGGGGACGTGTCCATCTGTGCCTGTGTCTGGTGTGAGTCCAAATGTGGGGGCTGCTGGGGCCAGAGCCTTGTCTGAGGCTGTCTGTGTGACACATTGTATGTGTGTGTTCGTATGTCTGCATGCTGACGCGTGTTCGTGCCTCTGTGCGTGCGTGTGCTCGGGCTGGGCTCCAGCAGCGGGACAAAAGGGGTCCCAGGTTGGAGCAGCCAGAGAAGGTGGCTGCTCTTTACACCCCTTAACTATCTCCTCAAATCAGTATTTGAATTTTCTAAGTGAAGGCTCTAGGAAAAGAGGGAAGCTATTTGATGTATTGTAAAGTCAAACAGAGTCAGGAATATTTCAAATATAAAGGAAAATAGTGATTTCAGAGAAAGATCTGACATACTTCATCACCTACCTTAAGCTTGAATTTGAGCTTTAGTAAAATGGATCAAGAATATACTTAGATTTAACACACTTGTTTTTAGCTGTTGAAAAGTACAGTGCTGAAGTGTCATCACTGACATCCCTTCTAAAAGTCTGCAAGAAGCATTAGGTTTTTAAAATAGAACTAAGTTAAATCTTCAGTTGTCTGCACACAACTAATCAACCACAATTCTTTCTGCAGTCAATATACCACCAGTGAACAATTTACCCTATTTTAAGGTAGGCGTCTAATTTAGGTAGAATGAAAGGCCCCCTGAGGTGCCTATTTCTCTCCAGACAGTACATAAAATAAGAAAAAAACAGCATAGGTTAGTTATCCCAGCAGCCACCTAAGCTGTAGTACAGTTTAGTTGCATAAGGCGAATTGGCTCTTACCTTCAAGTTTTATTCCCTTTAGATTTCTGTAAGTAGAAGAAACACAAAGAATATTAATATATCCCCAAAGCCTGATCCAGTCACAATATTTTTGCTGGTTTCTAACACAGCATTTAACTTACTTCTAGCAGAACTGTGAGGCCGTGATAATATCACAGCCTGAATAGGAAATTGCCATCCATTTTGAAGACATTGATTACCCCTTAAACTATCACCTACTTTGGTATCCTCTTTTGCTACAGTTGCTCTTTAGTTTTCTAACAGTAATTAATTCCAGTTTAATTACACAAACAAGGAAGCAAACAAATAAATCATTTTGGCATGAAAAAGTAAAAACTACCCAATCAACAAACAAACACCCTCTCCCCCTGCCATGACTCAGAGTTGTAAGCTAAAAATTAAATATTAAAATTCTCATTAAAAGAATAAACCTATTTCCATCAGGGAATTAGGAAAAGTTGTCACCAGAATGAAATACTGTCACTTGTTCATGGTTTCCTGTTCTTCTCCAAATGGTGCATAATATATTCGGTTCTCAAACAGAAAACACGGAGTGTATGGCAATGTTCTATTAAATTGCTCTTTTTCTTCATTGCACAAAAAGCTTTATAATTGTACTTATTTGCTTCAAGTCCTAATATTCATGTCAAAATTGCTCATCACTGTAGCTTAACATGAGATTTACAGGTTTTCTATAAAAATAAATGTGTTATATGCTAGATTATTTTATTGTTAAAAATACAGTTTTCTTATGGCTGACTTAATTCATACTCTTGCCTTTGCCATAGTTCTCTCCTTATAAAGACTATTGATTCTGGCGGCAAATATATGGAAGGGTTGAAAGCAGTGGCTATCAAATGTTCGAATGTCATGTTTTTGTTTCACGTTTTGGTAATCACACATTAAGTAGTTGCATAGTGTCCTAGGTAAACACATAAAATTTATGAGTTTGTTTTTTTTTTTTTTTTTTAAAATAAGACATACACAGTCTAGTTGGATAGTTTAAAAATACTTTTCTGTTAAAAGAATGTTCCTGACAAAAATTTTTGACAAGATCTACTTAATAAAACTTCAAAAAATGGCTTTAATTCCACAGGAGAATAAAATACTAGAGCCAAAAAGAGATTTGCACAATAAAGAAACATAAGAGAATAGAGCAGCTACCTGCAAAGCGGGCTGGATTATGTCTCGTCTCACTGTCCTAGCAAAGCTTTGTGTGACAATCAGAATATGTACCAACCAGGAGTGATGTTCTGGTCTGAGAAAGACTTAATATATTATCAGTTCTTTGACAAGTCAGTAATAGAAGAGACAGGAGCAAAGATCTATGTTTTTCTACCAGGAAGCCCTACTCCTTTTCTATGGAGGTTAGTATTAATTATAGAATGATGGAATCATTTAGGTTGCAAAAATACTTTAAGATCATTGGGTCCGACCACAAACCTATTACTGCCAAGTCCACAACTAAACCTTGCCAGCAAGCACAATTTAACTACACATCTTTTAGTGCCTCCAGAGATGCTGACTTGACTGCTTCCCTGGGCAGGCTATTCCAATCTTGACAAGTCTTTTGGGGAAGAAAAAATTCCTAAGCCTCCTTTATTCCAGACTAAACAACCACAGCTCCCTCAGCTGCCCCTCATAAGTCCTGTGTGCTAGACCCTTCCCCAGCGCTGTTGTCCTTCTGTGGACACGCTTCAGCCCCTCAGTGACTTTCTTGTAGTCAGGGGGCTCAAAACCCAACACAAGATTTGAGGTGTGGCCTCACCAGTGCAGCAGGACCTGGCACTTTGCCTTCTTGATTCTCATACCTTTGGGCTTGGCATATCAATCTAGCCTGTCCACCTTTCTTTACTGCAAGGCTGACTGAGCACTGGCACAAGTTGCCCATGGATGACATAGAGTCTCCCTCCTTGGATGTATTCAAAAGTCATCTGGGCACAGTCCTGGGCAGCTGGCTCTAGGTGACCCTACTTGAGTAGGATTTTGCATCAGACAATCTGCAGAGGCTCCTTCAAATCTCAGTTGTTCTGAAATAGTGATGCGTGAGTATCCACACGCAAATATTCAACGATATCTGAAGTTGTATGGTATGAACCCTTTTTTACTAAATATGTTGTTTTTCCATAAAATTGTATTCTGTGTCATACTGTAGTAGAAACTGAGGTGAATATTTTGGCAAGATCAAATTCTGTGTCATTGTTAATATCACTTCAATAAAAATAGTATATTTAACAATTACATAATTCTGCTCTGCCAAGTTGCTCCAACCAGTTCCTCATCATTTACTTAGAATCACATCTGACCTAGCAGAAGCACTGGCAGATAATGCATTGTACTTATTTTCAGTATATATAAGCAGACCTTAAAAGTAGAGTTCACAGGGAGAGGTTAGATCTCTGCCTCAAAAAGCAGAGTGGAAACAGCAGATTGTGACACAGTCATCGTGCTTACACAGCTTAAACTGTAGGCCTAAATATCCCCCATGCTCTATCTAGCCTTTTCCTTCCGTCTTTAAAAAACTAATCTGCCTTACAGATTTCTATACTTCAGGGTGCTCCATAAACCTCCACATTCTTCCTCATTATTCTGAAGTGACAGTGTGTCTCACGTTTTTGTCTGCAGTAAATATTCAGTAAACATTCTAGTTTTTGTGATTGTATTAGTCACTAAATAATGCTTCCCAAGACCAGGCTATAGTCTCTAGCTTGCCTGATCCTTCATCTCATAATACTTAATTTCCTTGCCATCCTAAACATCTTTTAATTTTGGGCTTCTTTATCAGATGCATTCACTGAGTGATTCTGACACACTGAGTGAAGCTGTCACGGCTTTGACTAAGTCCTGAATACCTCAATAAAATGGAAGCTGTTTTTCTCCGATGTTTCTTTTTCTCTGCAGATATAATTTCTGGACCATAGTTAATTTCTTTCAATTTCCTCTTCTTTTGTCTTTACCTAGTGGAGGTTTACTTCGTTTACCAAGGAACAAAACTTACTACTTTTAACATGTTTTTCTTATAGAGGCAGAGAAAGTACAATGGAATGAAAAACAGTGTTTCAAATTATTCTAATTAAGACTTTCTGTATTTCAACAGAACTAATATCTATGCAGAGAAACATATTTTAGCTGCCAAGCCTACTACTTGTGTAAGTAGGTCCTACACTTGAGGGTGTCTACAGTTCTTACTATAAAGCGTACATATACAAGAGGTGTTTTCTTTATTTTTGTTCTATTAAGCTTTTTTTTTTTTTTTTTTGAACAGGAAAAGAATTGATGTCCTAGATGGTTGCTAACAGATCTCTTCTTCTTTAGCTTGTGCTTCTGTGTCATGATTTTCAGTAGCTTATATAATGCTCGGGGAAATGGAGAACAAATGTGTACAAATAACTTCAAATGACAGAAAACCAAAAAAGTAATAAGGTGCCCCAAAATACATCAATATTGATCTCCCTCTTGGATGAACTTTACTTTATTATTAGTTTTATTTTCTATGTGCAGACAAGATCGTTCATTTATTTTCCATTTAGTCCCCAGACATCACTTAGAACATGCAGAGGCACAGAACTTTTGAAAGTGAAGTTGCTCAGGCTTCTCAACCTCTGATCCAAAAGCTATTGCTACCAATGGTAAGATTTCCAGTAATTTCAAAAGATTTCCAATTATTTCAAATACTTTAGATCAAACACTCTTTTTGGGTTTAGGAAGCTAAGTTTAGGCATCATTTATTGTCAGATAAAATGCCTTATTAGGACTGGAAAAAGACATTAGCCAGTTTTGTATCTCTTGACCTTCAGGCAGTAATAAAAAAAAAAAATCCTTCAGAAGTGAAACTAAAAAAAAGTTTTAGTGAAACTAAAAAAACCAAGTATCATGATCCGATTTTTTTCCACTTAAGAAAGAGCTGGAAGTTTGGATATAACTTATAAGATCCTTACTCAGACCACACACTCAGTATAGCTGTAATGGTGATTAAACTAGGAATTTTTTGAGGGGAGTGTGTGTAACACAGATATACATCATAGCTTTGACATTCATTCAAAGTCAAAATTATAAAAAAGAAAAATATAATTATAACCCCTGCATGTAGGTGGACAGAGAAATATCTGTCTATTTATATGTACACCAACAGTAAACAGGTTTTCAGAACATCTATCTTTGTGCATGTTTAGATGGTTTAATAAATTATGAGGATAACACGACAGAAGTAAATACTAATACATTATTTTTTCTGATATATATCAATGTTGTAAGCGCACATATCAATATCAGAAGATATAATTATTTTTGAAAGTGTCTGTATAAAAAGAAATTTTTCAGTCCTGCAGATTCCCACTAAGGACTTGATAAATTGTTCCAGTTATAAATCACAATCTTCATCAATGTCACAAAGAAAGAAAGCTGAGAAATACCAGTGTTTTCTTTCTTGCACTGTGTTTGATTTTCTGTTTAAGTTTCATGTATTCAGATCTACCTGGTTTATCCTAAATATCCAATTCCAGGAGAGTCATTGTGTTCAGTAAGTTATTTATAGTCCTACTAAATAAACTAAGACAAAACTTCCAGGGTAAATTACTTTGTTCTTCAATAATTTTTTCACATTTAGATGAATTTGTCTGTTAATGTAGGTAGTTTTTACCACTCACTATATAGGTAAATGAGAGTGACTACTTCATATTTAGAGGCTTTAATTGTATACTGCTAAAGTTCAGAGAAATAAACTAAACCCTGAGATTTGCTATTCTGTTATCTAGACGAAGACTAATCTATTATAGTTTTTTTCCACACTTGGAATTTATGCTGTACACCAACTAAGGCATACTAATCAGGTCAACAGACTGAATACATATTTTCACTTTTTTTTTATCCTGTTGCTGAGCTTTCCAGCCAAAGATGGTGAGCAAAGGAATCTCTATTCTGTCCCAGGCTCATCAGAACACCTCAAACTACATGCAGAGCAACACTCTATAATTATCAGGCAGTTCTTGAACTTACTAAAATAGCAACCACAGGAAATTTTAAATAATTCAGTATTTACTATACTGAGATAACTTACCTTTTTTAAGTTCTAGAAACAGAAGGCTGAGGGGGAGATCTTGTAACTGTCTAGAACTACTGTTTTGGAGAAGACTAGAAGAATAGTGAAGACTTAGCCAAATTCTTCTCAAAGGTGAACCACTGGAGCAGCAGTAGACAAAAGGCTGAACACAGAAAGTCCTGAGTTGAGGGGGTTTTTTCCTCTTTTATTTAAAAAACTTACTGTTATTATTATTTTTAAATTTTTTAAAATTATTTTTAAGTGTTTTTTACTGAGAGCATGGTGATATAGTGGAACAGGTTGCTCAGAGAGTTTGTGGAATCTTCATTCCTGGAGCTTTTCTGAATTTAGCTGGCCAAGTTCCCGAGCAACCTGATTTAACTGGATGTTTTCCAACCTAAATTGTTCTATGATTTTATATACAAATAAAGAAATGTGCACACACATACACACACACACACAAAGATATTTATCACACATAGCTGATATGTTTCTATAAGGATGTCTCAGTTGTTTGAATTGTTACTTGGATTTCCATCAATCTCCGAGGATGCTGAGGAACAATGGATTACATATTTCTTTGATTTAGTCAGAGATTTTATCATATCCACTATGACCATCACTTTGCATTGCATCTACTTATTTCAGGTAATCTTTGCATCTCATTTATGTAATCAATGAGTTAGAATAAATGCAAATAATATATAATGCTGGTTTTACCTTTCTGTTATGACTGACAGCTCTCTAACCAGGCTGTTAGGAGGCTGTTTGTGGTTTGCTATATCTAGTTGAGCTGTCTTCACCTTCCAAATAAAATGTATGTTGCTAATGCTCACTGAAACTTGTTTAATGGATCAAAACAATTTAGCAATCACCATTTAAGGCTAGGTTCAGCTGTCCAAACATAGGGCATGTAGTGCCATTTATGATACCTCAGGGTATTCAAGATATTCACGTAGGCTTATCAGCTATGACACAGGATTTGTGGAAGATCTGCATTGTTCTGGAACACCAGCTGGGGGTCAAGTAGGAGATACTATGACATTTAAAAAGGTGTTTGACAGCTATGTCTGGGTAATTGAACTGAGACTTTTAAGGAGAAATTAACCTCACCTGAGTTTAAAATGTCTTAATTTATAACTAGTCATCTTACACTCCTTTAATAAACAGCAGAGAAAAATCAGGAATTTTTATACTGAGATTAATCTATCTAAAAGCAGGTAACTAATCATAAGGAGATGAATCATGCCTTGGAAGATTATAATATAGTCAGGTTTTCATGAATAGGTGCAATGTGGCCGTACATATCTGTATGTGATCTGACAGATGTATTTGGAGACTATTTGTAAGCCATTTCTAGTCTCTGAAATTTAAATATGTTAATTTATCCAATCAAGATTCATTCAAGATTTATTCAAGATAAGCATAAAGCAGTTTGCTAGAGACTTTTCTTAGTTCTCTAACTGTTTTCTGAATATTACCAAATTTCTGCTCTTCACTCAAATGGACGAAATTTTCCTGAGCAGACTGAAACTGTCTACAGCAGAGAGGAAGGGATAAGAAGGAGTGTTCTGGGGCCCCAGGAGATGTCCTCCTTCCAGTTAGGAAAAAAAATAAGCAAGACCAAACATAACTTGCCTCCCAGTCTCAAAAAATCTTTAAAGCCCATCTAAAAGATTTAACAAAAA
>VZRS01007670.1:1342333-1374325 GCA_013398055.1 Ifrita kowaldi
TAGCTTCTGAAATCTTTCCAATAGTACATTAAGTCAAATGTCTCCCATCTGTCTGTGTACTTGTTTCTTTCACTCTTCAGTCTTTTTAATACCCACTGTGTTGTGAAAGTTAACAGATCATACTGGTGGCATGAATGTTTGAGTCTATGCTACTCCCTTCTGCACAAAGTTTGTTTTCCCATTGATTCAAATTTAAACTTCTTCTCAGCTTAAGAGAGCCGCACATTTATTATCCGATTTTCGTAAACTTTTCTTGTCTCTTGATACATCCTTAGCTATCACTCTGGAAAATTTATACTAGCATTTACACATACCATTTAAATATCTCTAATTCAGAAATACATATGTGCAAGTATTTTTCTGGTTTATTTTGTTTTTATTTTTTCCCCAAGAGTAGGCTATCTATAGCGTACAATTATGACTAGTACAAATTAAAAATTGGAAATTATTTTATTGCTCTTTCAGTAATACCGCTGTTCTTCATTAGTGCTTTATCACTTAACTATAGCAATAAAGCATGTATTACTGACTGGTGCTGTGCTGAGCAGATGAAGGACCTGTAACGTGATTTCTCAAGAAGATATTTTCGTGTGTCAAGGAGCAAACATCTGCAAACCAATGCACAGTATTAAGTATCAATTACGAGTACAATATTATTCCTGAAATATTAAGATGACTATATGGCATTTCAATTTTCAATTAATCTTTGAAATAAAATAATTAGTAATATAAAATAATAAAATATCAGATAATTAAGAATAGTTAAGTTAGAGTTTGTAGTACAGGGTAAAGCTTTCTGTTACTTAGACCAAAGTTGGCATTTTATTGAAATTTAGCATAATAGCAATGACAGATGCACTGCTTATTTTTCACACAGCTCAGTTTCTGTTTACTCCCCAATAATACACGAAATAACAGAAACTAGTTACTACATCCAAAGAGTGGAAAGTTTGAAAGTTTTGGTTTGATTGGTTGTTTTTGTTTGTTTGTTTTTGTTTGTTTTTGTTATTATTTGAAATATCTAATATATTATCATGATGGGTAAAAATGCAAAATGGTGACAACTTATTGCTTATTTAATTTCCTTTAACAATATTTGACAAAGTATTATTTGAGCTAATCCTTTCAAATAGCCTAGTGAAAGAGTTACTTATTGTTTTAGAATGTCTTAATCTGTAAAATGAAAGAAATGCGTACAACTTACATTTTCAAATAGACTGTCTTTTCATCTAAGTTATTCCAATAATTAAACAGTCATATAGGAGATAAATATTGTATTTGATAAGAAAACAGAGAAGGAACAGGGAATAGAATGACTAGCTTTCATCAATGGGAAAAGCAAAAAACTCTTTTTCATCATAAGGATCAATGTGTAACACTTATCCGTAGTCTCCAAAGATGAAGCAAATAATGAACGTGGCATTTATATATACAGCTTCTTTAAACCAGGGAGGAGAGAGCAAAAGTGTGAGTAGACATACTAAAATAAACCAGAAGCCAACTTGTAAAAGGAATTTCTGTGCNACTGAGAACTTTGTGAGTTATACTACAACTCTATTTTTAAAGACCCAGGGCCTTATCATGCTGTGAAGTTAATTGCAAAATCCTTTTGACATTCATGAGAACAGATCTAGTCCTTGCTGCACTCCGAATGACATAGTGTCCTGAAATCAGCAACCACTGATTTTGACCGTCCCTTTTCTATATTTATCAAGAAGAGAAATTTAATTTTGAGATGTACTCAGGATAAGCTAAGTTCTATTTGTCCTTTCTTCATTAACTTCAATATCTTTCTGAAAGTTCATGCTCCAGCTGATTAACAATATTTATATCACTATATGAAGCTATTTACATCAACATAAGACATTAAGTAACAACATTACACACTTGAGTAAATCAAGACATAGCTGATCATCTGCTTCTGCAATGTCATCTCTTTCCTAGAAGACGCGTTTTCAAAAAGTTCAGTGTTTAGCCCTCCCCTCCCCTCCCCTCCNTAGTGCTTTATCACTTAACTATAGCAATAAAGCATGTATTACTGACTGGTGCTGTGCTGAGCAGATGAAGGACCTGTAACGTGATTTCTCAAGAAGATATTTTCGTGTGTCAAGGAGCAAACATCTGCAAACCAATGCACAGTATTAAGTATCAATTACGAGTACAATATTATTCCTGAAATATTAAGATGACTATATGGCATTTCAATTTTCAATTAATCTTTGAAATAAAATAATTAGTAATATAAAATAATAAAATATCAGATAATTAAGAATAGTTAAGTTAGAGTTTGTAGTACAGGGTAAAGCTTTCTGTTACTTAGACCAAAGTTGGCATTTTATTGAAATTTAGCATAATAGCAATGACAGATGCACTGCTTATTTTTCACACAGCTCAGTTTCTGTTTACTCCCCAATAATACACGAAATAACAGAAACTAGTTACTACATCCAAAGAGTGGAAAGTTTGAAAGTTTTGGTTTGATTGGTTGTTTTTGTTTGTTTGTTTTTGTTTGTTTTTGTTATTATTTGAAATATCTAATATATTATCATGATGGGTAAAAATGCAAAATGGTGACAACTTATTGCTTATTTAATTTCCTTTAACAATATTTGACAAAGTATTATTTGAGCTAATCCTTTCAAATAGCCTAGTGAAAGAGTTACTTATTGTTTTAGAATGTCTTAATCTGTAAAATGAAAGAAATGCGTACAACTTACATTTTCAAATAGACTGTCTTTTCATCTAAGTTATTCCAATAATTAAACAGTCATATAGGAGATAAATATTGTATTTGATAAGAAAACAGAGAAGGAACAGGGAATAGAATGACTAGCTTTCATCAATGGGAAAAGCAAAAAACTCTTTTTCATCATAAGGATCAATGTGTAACACTTATCCGTAGTCTCCAAAGATGAAGCAAATAATGAACGTGGCATTTATATATACAGCTTCTTTAAACCAGGGAGGAGAGAGCAAAAGTGTGAGTAGACATACTAAAATAAACCAGAAGCCAACTTGTAAAAGGAATTTCTGTGCTGACAGATGCTAAGTAATTTGTGGCAGCGATATCAGGCTAATTATGTGCAGGATAATATCCAGAAAGAAAGCATTTACATTGATGTGAAGAAAGAAATTAATCTTACAGATTTAAAAACTTGAAGTTATTTGTAACAGACATGTTGGGAATTGGACTGCTAGTAATAAAGAATAGGGTATAGTCAAACAAGTAAACTATATGATATATGAGATAGTGCTATGTTGATTCATAAAAGCTTCATTTATTTAACTAAGAGGAAGACAATGAAGAGGTAAGGTAATGAAATTACACAACCTTTTTCTATTGCAGAGAGAAAAAATATCAAGAACTCCTATACAGACTTTTCTCTATGTATGGGCAAACCACCTTCAAAGAAATGAAAAAGTGTCATACTTCAAAACTAGTGGCAATTATTTTTTGTAGAGTTACTGTCTTCTGGAGTGACTGGAGGGCAGCATAAACCATAGAGTTTGTTCAAAGATCAAATTTGATCAATCATGAGATAAGATTATCTTCAGATACATTTTTTTATTGAAACACTTGGAAGTGATCAACTGAAAACAAAACATAACTCTCTTTCAGCGTTTAAGACACCAAGCGTCTAGTTATTTTTTTTCTTTTAAATTTTCCTGAATGTCTTCATTGGAATTTTTTGAATCACAGTGGAAACAATTTGATACAGAACACTGACCGCTTCAGTGTAATATCAGGTGTAAAACTAGCAAGATCAAGTGTGACATCAACATATGTGCTTGGAAGTATTTATCTGAACAAAAGGTAAAGCATGCAACATGATTATGAACATTCTTTTGTTTCTTATTTTCTTGGCAGAGCAAACTTGCTTGTAATTGAATGGTACAAATGCTGTTAATCAACAACTGAAATTCTGGTCAGTTTGGTTGTCGGTTTGGTTTTGGTGGGGTTTTTTGTGATCTACCAGATATCACAGCTTACTCACTTATTTTCTTTTCAAGAAATGCTCGATGCAAAATTAGATTTTTAAATTCAGTGCTTAAAAGATACGTATCATCTTTCTAGTGAATACTTAACATCAGTCTGCTGCTATTAATTCTTGCCTGGCAAACAAATCTAGAAAATCCACTTTTGTGATTAATCATGTTAATTAATATTGACTATTTAATAGATCTCTTTAAATTTTCTTTCCTATGTTGCATTATGACAGAAATAATAGCGAGAATACTAAAGATCACATTCTTTATCAAGCCTCATGTCAATTGTTGGTTTTTTATTTGTGTCTGGTTGCCAATACCTATTTCATTTTTTGGTAGTGAATACATCTCAGTAAATAATAACTTGGATTTTCAACAGAATTTTTCTTTCATGTTTCTTTATTAAGTAAACTTGTGATATTGTACTTTTTGCGTTTCTGATAAAACTACAGTTTAATAACAAATGAGTTGTTATTATGGTCTTGATTAGAGTTTTCTTAGAATTATTTAATGGGCTCTGATATTTAGTCTTTTGTGTACAATATCTGCTTACTTTTACACCTCAATTACTCCCTTATTCACAGAATATCCAGATATTCACAGAAGCCACTATGAGGTTAGTCCTTGCACATATGACACATTACAGGAGATAATTTTGTTTTGGTTTAGTCAACTACAAAATTCAGGTATCGCCAAGTAAACTTGGCAAACTACTGTAATTCTGTGATGAAAATTCAGAGTGTGTTTTTGAAATAAACTTCTAAATATTGAATGTGACATCTATCTATCTTAATCAGATCTCTTCCCTCCCTTAATGTGTTTTCCTTCACTTCAGTTCATGTCAGATCATATGCAATGGCAATCTGTTTATCTGTGGAAAGAAAGGACAACAAAGCTGACCAAAGAAATGCATATTCATTTACTAATACATACGGTTAAAGAAGGCTTTGTTTCAAATACATTGAAGTGGAACATTAAATAATGTGCAAATCAGAATATTAAAAGATAAGTGATTTCTCAGCTTATACACTAGACAATTTAAAGAAGAGCCCTAAACACTGTTACATGTAAAGGAAGTTTTTAAAATGAGAAATATGCTAGAAGTTAACCAAACATAAAGATTGAAATTTGGGAAAATACATTGTGACAGTAAGATTTCAGACCTTTAATATGTGTCCATTCTTCAACCAAGCAGTCTAACTGAATTCATTGTTTCTGCTCATGATAGTAAATATTTCTTCTCTCAGTAAAAATTCATAAGCTCATATCACATATTGAAATTAGGTAAACAGAAATAATGACTATTACATAAATCTTTCTACAATAAATTTTAGTTCTATATTTCATTTTTACTTTAAACATGTGAATTCTGAGCAAGATATGCTGTATTTTTATTTTTTTATGATATAAGGCCCACAAATAGTAGATTAGACAGTTTTATATCAGAAACTGTTGCAGAAATGCTCATTGAGACTACATTTAAACAAAGCTACAGAATACCTGCAAGTTGCTTGTTACTGCATAGTTTTGTTTGTAGCTAATTTATCCAAATTAGAAAAGGTTTTGAGTAAAACTCTTTTTTTTATGCTACAACTTTCTCCCTTTCAATGAATTTAAATGATGCTTATATTTGTAAACTTTTTTAGAATTCTATAGGATAAAAGGATAAAAATAATTTTTTAAAAAAACCCTGCTTAATACTGAATTTTTAAGGTGGAATTCATTTCACCTAACAGTTCAATGTTTGTCCTCACCTACTGATGGTGAAAGACCTACTTTCACAATGATTCATATGACTTAAAAAATGTTAAGATAGTTGCCTGTATGAATTATTTCTCTATTGAACAGAGGAACTTAGATGACTACCTTAACCTGCATGAAATTAAAAAACAAAAAAAAACAAAAAAACCCAAAAACAACAAAAAAACTCCCACAACAAAACCCAAACCAAAAAGAAACAAACCCCCTCCTCCACAATAAAAATCTCCTTGTTTTCTACTGCTGAAGTCCTGTCAAGTTATAACCCAAATATATTCTAAGGCTGATCAAAAGAATAATAATTTATTTCAGTTGGTGTTTTGGGGCCAAGATTTATGTCTTGCACGGGATTATAAGTAAACTCTCACTAAGAAGGGAAGAACTGAAACTAGCCTGCCCAAACTAATAGTTTTTTATTGGAAATATAGGCAAGAAAATAACCATCAGCTTTCTGGCCTGAAAGCCTTTTTTGCATTTTTCGTGTTAAATGATAGTTATTCACCTAATTTTAAGTTCTAGTAGAATCTTTAAAATGCTGAATTTTTCTTTCTCTAGATTATTTCAGTTTTAGTGAAGATGATTAGAATCTCTCCCAATTCTATATAGTTGTATTCATCATCTTCCACAAATCATATTTGTCCATTCCTAGTTCTGATAGACTGAAAAGCATAAACACAATATGCCTGATTTTGCTGAAAATTCAGAAGCCGTTTCTGTATAGAAGGATACATTTATATAAAAAATAGAAAAGGTCTATGATAAAGATTTTTTGAACATAACTAAGCATGTGAAGTTATATTGAAGTAATGTAATAATATGTATTTAAACCCTGATGGTGTGCACTAGCCAAGCTCTCACTCAGGACTGGACTCAACACCTGAACTCAATTGTTATTCAAATAGAGTTCAGGCCACCTCAACCTAAAGTGCTCACAGCTGTAGCTGCAGGGCGGGCACAAGCCCTATAAATCTAGCCCTGGGAGGAGCCAAGGTTGGTGTGGTTGTTTCTGGTTGTTCTGTGTTGCTGGAGCTCTGCTCTGAGAAATCATAATCCAAGACTCAGAAGACTGTGAGCTCCGGCACAGAGTAAGACCATTATATTGACATAGTTTTGCATTTTTTATGTTGCTTAAGTATTATGAGTGTCTTTCAAAATTGCTATTACATATGAAATGGGTCATGTGGATGGTGATAACATCAGTTTACTTTCTTATATTTCATTCAGAATATTGCAATAATTTCCCATTGTTGAAGTTCATGATTGCTCTCTGCCCAGTTATCCAGCCTTTCAAGATCCAGGTCATGTTAAATTGTAAGATTGAACATTTATTATAGATATTAATTGCTTTAGTGGTAGATATGCTTGACTTTCAGGATCTGAAAGGGCTGCATATGGGCCTAATTCATACTTTGACCTGTGATCATTGCTCATCATTGTTTGTTTGAAAGTGTAAAAATATGCAGAGCACAGGATGGGAAGAAATGCATGACTGGTCAAGAAAGATGTGTAAGATATACTTGTAATTGATTGTACTGTAGTTCACTCAGATAGGCTAGCAGTCATAAATGGGGCTATTTTTCTGAAGTTTCTGCCTCCACAAACCATTTGCTTGACAACCTTTGAATTTTTTTCTTATTTTCTCTGTATTGATTTTCCAATGGAATTGTCAGTCTAACTGATTAATCTGTGTAGGTATCTAGAGCACAGATGTTCTCTTTCTTTTTTTTTAGGTTAAATCTCATATAGTCTTGCTTCTTGCCTGAAACAATGGGGAAGCAAGCTAAAAATGACTTTGAAAGAAAGGCACATATTATCAAAGAAAAAATGAGTAAACAAAGGTTTAAGAGTAATGAATGTGGAAGGATGCAGGCAAGTAAATTTCACCTTGTTGCAACATAGATATTTGGGTCTTAGGTCTCACTATCTTCTGTTGTTAACACTTACATAAGTTGCTGAATTTTTTGGGGTTATAAAATGTATTTGTTCTGAGTTTGTGTGTCTATTTGAAAGTATCATATTTTGATCTTTTATTACTGTCCTCGTCTCCTAAAGACAATGATGAGGTTTATGTCTATATGAATTAACTAGAATGAGGTCTAGAGAATGTATAAAACTGCAGCCAGATCTATCTCATAGAAATATTCTTCTCCCTGAAGTATGACTTTTCTTATAGAATCAGAAAATAATTTGAGTTGGAAACTGCCCATAAGGATCATTGAGTTCAACTCCCTGCTCCTTGCAGGACTATCTAAAATTTATTGTGACTTCAGTCTGGGATTGGAAATGAGATATAATTCAAATAGAAGATCACATTTTTCCTGTTCAGGCACAGATGCTATGTCTCCTAAGCTACTTTGTTTCATGATGTGCAGAGTACACCATAATGAAAGGATGTCTGGGAGATTCTCTGCAATCATAGCTGTAAAATCAGGAAACTGCAGGCTCCAGTTCCACAGCTTAAAGTTTAAGGATAGACAAAAGAGCATGGACATTCAATTATTCCCATTAGAATTCTATTCTTTTATGTTATCCACAAAGAAGTCTTCAAGATGGCTTTTGGTCTACAAAACTGAAAACTCTGGTTAAATCCTCACTTTGTTCACAAATCAGCATACTTACAGAGATGTATTTATTATGTGGTAATAGGTTTGTGCTCAGGCTATACAAACAGTTATTTGCGATCCAACCACAGCAAAAGCTTTAGAAGGGGAAGATAAATTTTAATTCTAAATTACTGCCACACCACTATGTACCAGCATCTATCTAAGAATAAAGATCTCTGTGTCTGGCAAACATCATATTTCTGTTAAGAGGGTTTCTGACACTTGGAAAATTCTCTTACATAATAATCTGTTCATGGATTTTTCTTCTTAACTCACTAGCTGTTTACCCTAATAAACAAATGAGTAAATATTCAACAACATAAGAGTATTCATCATTCTCTGTACTTACCTTCACAAATACATACACACACATACATAAGGATGCAAATTTTCTTTGTGAAGCCATGTTGTTTTGTTTTAGATGTTTAGATGATTTATAATTTTTCTACTTCTGTTTTGTTCGTCTGTAGTGTTTTTCTGGTACTGAATAAAGTGTCACAAGTCTATGAACTCATGAACTGGACCTCTTTTAAAGTGAGTTACAGCATATTAAATCCTGCACACCTTTTTTAGAACACATGTTAATGGAAATGTATTATTTTTCATTTGAAACATACTTTTGTTTTCACACTGTATAAGAAAACTGCCCCTTTCTTTGCTGTTTTTTTTTGTTTGTTTTGTTGGGTTTTTTTGGGGTTTTTTTTGTGCCAGCTTTTTTAATCTTGGTACCTCTATGTCTCATTATTTCCTATTTTTTTAATCTAAGTTAAGTCTCTACTAAAAAGAACATGATTTTTAGAATATTTTCACTTTCTATTTATGACCTAATAGTTACTTGAGATCTGCAGATTGGCTCATAGATTTTTCAATATAACCATATTTGAATAACAAACGTTACCTTATGGTACATGTACTGGCTATGTTTATCTTGGTTTGCATAATTTTGCATTTGAAAATAACATTTATGCCCAACTTTTACATATTAAAAGACAAAATGTGTTTTCTCATAGACAAAGTCAGATGTATATTAGGAAATCAGTGTAAACTTACATTTTTGCTAAATCAAATTTAAAAAAACTATTACTTAGGCTGATGGCAAATATATCTACTGTGTCATTTAATACTTCATTTTCTTCATCTGTGCTTCAAGTAATCCCTTCTAAGTCACAAGACACATAATAGTCCTCTTCAGTGTCTTCTCCAGAAGCCTAGCTTTGAATTTCTACCTTTAATAAGATAGGCTAGGCCTGAAACTCAGATATCAATATCATGATAGAAATTGAGCTGCTCTTTTTCTGCTCAAGTACAAAATTCTTCCAGCTACTTTGCTTGGTTACTTCAGATGGTCAGCAGGAAACATTGCCACTTGTTGTCTCAGTGGGAGGGCATGCTTTCAGAACAAGCCAGAAGAAAACTGCTCTCTGTTTATTTTTCTCATATCTGAGGCTAATTAAGCTGACATTAACTATAAATATGCATTACCTTTAAACCTTAGAAACTTCATGTAAAAGTGTGTTCTGCTGTGTTGAGACATAAGAATATTCCAAAAAAAGGCAAAAATAAGACACCTTTTTTTCACATTATCACCTTCTCACACGAGTGATCTAATTTTTGTTAATAGGGCTGCTCAAAACCCCCTGCAATGTGAGTACAGAAAGTCAAATTATGCTCCAAAATCACAAGGGGTAAACGGCAGTAGAAGCAGAAGAGTTGGCTACAAGGAAAGGCAATTTACCAACCAAGACATTATTGTCAAGAGGCTCTATCTGAATGAATGAATTAAGCAAGTGAGGCTGCTTTTGATGGCTTCCTCTGTAACCGACTCCCCTCCTGTAGGTAGTTCTGAGTTTGCTCTCAGACAGCTGCTGCTAGGAAATTAAGTTTAACTCAATAGGAAAACAAACTAATCTGCAATTTCCTGAGTAGGGAAACAGGGAAAAGAGGAAAGGTGGGTGGAGAGGAACAAATGGAGTCCTCAGACAAGATATTTCTGTGACAAAAATGCACATAAGGGCGTTTTTAATAAATGAGTAAGCCTGACATTATATATATGACTGACGTGAAAGAAAGCTGGAATAGCAATGAGCAAAACTGCTAAAATATGTGGTAAACTGTCTCGTTAAAGAGTAGGTTACCACAGCAAATTATTTCTTTCTTCGTGAGTCAGCCCGACAAGGACAGGGCTACCCATGTTCCTATGTCTGTTGTGACTCAGGCTGTTTCTCTTTACAGAGTCAAGCTGTTTTCATTGAAAATGAAGTTCTGGCTGAGTACAGGATAAGGTAGCTACTTGTCTTATATATTTTTTGCCACTTTATTTATATAATTCTGCAGGTGCTGTCAATTTGTAGCTGGTTTGGGTTGTCTGTTTTGTAGTTTGCTTTTCCTTTCCCCCAGATTTAAGAATTGTCAAAATGTGGTCTTGTTAATATGTTGGTATTGTATATGAGACGAGATGTCTCTGGCCTTTTAAGTAAGGGGAGGGAAACCAACCATTCTTCCTCCAATCAAAATCTTCATTGTTACATGCAAAAAACAAAGACCATGTTTGTGGGATTAGGTAGCATACTGAATTTTAAATAGTGGCAAAAATTGTCTTGTTACCAGTTCAATAATATTGATAATTAAATTTGACAAATATTACTTACCAAATATTACAACCATTGGCACTTTTTTGCCAGTATTACAAATTTTCAAGCACAGAGTATGTTGTAAACACTACTTAATCAAAATTTTAAGATGTTCATCTTATTGAAAAGTAATTAAAATAATGTCAGGTAAGTTTTGTTTAAAGGAATAATGTAAAACCATTTAAAATCTCCACATTTCTAACCTTATGTGTCATGTCATGTTGTGTTGCATCAGTCTGATTGCATTCATTTTTAAATACATGATGTGACACACTGTAACATGATTCACATTTCAGAAGATTTAAGGGCCCCTGCTGTAATTGTGAAAATCATAAAGCAAGAAAACAATTGCCCATGCTTTTTTGTGCAATTTAGAAATATTCATAAATAACACAGTAATTGCATATGTATTTTTGGAGAAAAAAGTAGTCTTAGTAAGGCTAGTGAAGCATGGACTCCCTTAACTTCATAGCTAATGGATTTCCTAGGTCTTTTGGTGACTATTGATACTCAATTTTGATACTAAAATAATATGGTAGTTTTGTTTGCTTCTTATAAATCCCAGCTACGAGTTAGGCTACATGAAGCCAAATTTTGCCATTTATGAATGCCAATTACATTAGCAAAATGGCCTGGTAAGCAGTACCTGTTTTCCTCAGATTGGATATGTACAAATACTACATTTCCACAACTTCTAAGGTATTTTCAGGTAGTAAAAGGTACAAATAATTGTGAAATAAATTTACTTGTTGTGGATGTTTTAGATGCAGGACATTAATTAAACATAATGTTCTGGATATTACATTAGTTGCTCATTTTATAATAAAATAAAATTGCTGTTCAATGTTCAGTAAAAAGTTGAAGTAATATAAAAATTAATAGATGTGCCAGATACTTTGAAGGATGAACACACATTTTGAAACATGAATCATATTTTTCAACTCTTTCAGGACCCTATTTACATGCAACTTGAGGAACTAACTTTCTCAAACAACTGTTAACCTTTTGAATTTAGTCTTTGCCACATAATGTATTTTGTGATCTGATGAAAAGTGCTCTTATCATATGTGTCAGCAGAGAAAATAGTATTAAGTTTAAAAGCTTGACTGTATCACTACAAATTAAAGATCTATGCTTATCTATTGATTTTTATTGATGTAACACTGGTTATTTCAATGAAATAACCAATGACTCTTTCTTAACTGCATTAGTAAGTATGAGATAAGAATAAAGCCCGGAGTATTTTGGGACCCTTTGAGTTAAAATTTGTCATGTGAATGTATTTATATGCATCATAGTATTTATTAGCAAAATATTATAATTTGACAAATGTATATCATTTGTCATTTGAATGGAGAAGCTGGGATAATGGAGAAGCTCCAATGTCCTTAAGTTTCATCAACAGAAAGAATGAAGAAAATCTTACAATGAGCTAGAGAGGAAAATAATTTGTAACAAAAATAATCTTTATCTGCTGTTAAATAATTTCATGGAAGGCTAGGGAAGGAAGGCTAAATTCTACTCACCAATTAATTTCAATTGATGAAGTCAATGCAATGATGAAATCTCATGCATCAACCCTGCAAAATAATCACACATAAGATCACATGAGCTATAGGATCTTGTTTCAGTTTATCCATCATCACAGAACACCTTAATAAATTACTATTAGCTACATCTGAGCAAAGCAATGTAAGGGACTGTGACTCTCACAGTCCCTTACATTGTAGTTAGAGGAAGAGCGGTTGCAGGATGAAGTATACCTGAGATCCAATTTGGGAGGGAGCTGGTGTAATTTAAAAAAAACCCAACCAACCAACCAAACTAATCTAATTTTCCAGAATTACCAGTTTGAAAATAAAACTTTCATTTGTCAGTCCAGCACAGAAATTTGCCATAGTCATGAGAAACAGAAAAAAATAAACACTATTTCTGCCCTGTTTTCAGAGGAGGAGTGTGTTTTCAAATTAAGTCCTGCTATAAATCATCTTAGTGCACAGAGCCTTCCTGTAATATACCAGACAAATCCACTATATCATTGCCTTCTGGTAGTGTTTCTTAGGTTACAAAACGGGGCTCACAAATTCAAGCACCAAAGTACACTGTTACGTGTAATATTTGAAAATGTATTCCAGGGTAGGACACACAGGGAAGCAAAATACACTTCAAGAATGTGAAGACAGATGACTGAACATATTCTAAGGCAGAATGAGCTTGCAAAAGTATGACAGGTATAGCACGTTACTATGAAAATTGCAGAAGAACCTTGCTTTCTTGCTGCTGCCTTTTAGTGTATGTTCTTCAGTGTAGATGAATAATGAAGACATGAAATTTAAATAAAATTCTGACTCTTTCCAATGTCTGAGTGGAGCATGTCTCATTGTGTTACAATCAATGAGGAAAAGCCATTAGCTCTTCACAGGACAGGTCCTAAAATATCCCTAACATTTCAGCCTTGATTTTAATATAAATCTCTCTCAGTGTGTGGGTGTGTGTATTGTGAAGAAAGTTTTCTTTTTCTTACAGAACTATCTCAAAAGTTATTGCATGCTTTTCGAAATCATGGCACCAACTTCATACTTTGTTTCCTCTAGAAACTCTATAGACAACCTTTTGTGTCATGAAGTATTTTGTCTATTTGGGAGAATAATAAAATTATTTTATTCTGTAGAATAAGAGACTTGAAAAGTTAACAGAAAGAAAATGTGGCTCATCTGCCTATATATTTAATGAATTTTTATAATTTACAACACTGACCATCCTAGGAAAAGAAACCTCCTAAACTGATTTGCTGCCATTAGTCACTGAATTACAGTGACAGACAGGAGAATTACTGTGGCAGACAGAGACTGAACATTTATGGACATTCATTTGCTCACTTTCTCCTACATTGATACTCTTGGGCCCATAATAAGAAATTTGGCAAACTCATATATTTTTTCTCTGTCCATGCTGTGGTAATCACCTAAAACCTATGCTTAAATTTTAGCTTAAATACAGGGCCAAATCAAGACCTGAAGCAAAGTCTAGAAACATTACTGTTCCTAGAAATTATGATAACAGCTGTGGAATTCAGGCTAGGACAAAAATGTATAAGTCTTTCTCTAAGTGGATTTCTCTACATTGATATCTACTCATCATGCACATGATTAACATACCAGGATGCACCATAAGGTAAGACTTCATTCAGATTCCCAATCACAGATGCCTAATGACACCTGAGATATTGCAATGTGTCTGCAGTGACCTAAAACTGCCTATTCAGAAAGATATGTGTGTCCCATATATCCTGTGTCTATAACTTCTAGGTGCCGATGCATAGCTTAGAAACCCAATTGCCTCTATAGTTAAAGAATTTAGTTTCAGTGTTAGGCAGTAGAGAATATAATCATCATTTGTTTCCACTGTCCTGGACCTTCACTTCCTCTCTCTCATGTGAATACAGGGTTACCTGTAGCCAATACTGCTGAATGATTAAAGAGCAATCTGGAATATAAAGGAATTGTGTCTATTTGTTACCAGGAAAAGTCGATCTATCAACACCATCATACTGGTTTCTGTTCATTACCCTTACTGAATCCAGATTATGCTTAGTTTTTTACTATGTCTAGCTTTTTACAGGTCTAGTTATATTTCATAGTATATTGCACATTTTTTTACATGTTTATGAATTCGCCTTTAAAAATTCCACATTTTTGCCAGACATTTTACAATAAGTCTACTATCTTACCATAAATTGCATGCCAACATTGGATTAAAACATATAAAATAGTATAAATTATTTTATCTTTGCTCGTTTTTTAATTTATCGTATGAGTTTTAAGCCTACACTTGAGGAAAAAAATAGTAAGAATACATCACATTTTCTCTACAGTGTTCGAAAGCAAGACATTCATAATTGGATGTTTTGACAAAAAGGCAACAAAGCATTAATATTTAATCTTTTCTCTATTTTATAATGTATTTCACTTTTTTGAACAGACAATCAAAATATTCTCTTTTTTGAGTTTTTGTAAAGTATAAAGGCATTGTACCTCTGTTATTCTAAAGATTATCTTTTTTCTTCAAAAAAATCAGGCTACCTTGTATCTGTTTTGATCTTATGCTCATGTACAAACCATATTAAAAAAACATCCCTGCTTGCAAAATTATTTTAAATTGGATTACAGCTCATTTTCCAAAATACATGATATATGATATACTCAGGTGTAAGTGCTTATGTACTGGATTAAGGAATTTACCTATATACAGATTACTTCTGCCTTTTTATGTAGAATCAGAATCTGAAGCACTAATATATTTATTACCTTAAAAGTGAAACCCCCTTAATTTACTAATTCCGAAGACTCTGTTCATTATCACTTTTTTTAATGAAAATAAAGGACAATGGAATCTTCACAATTTAAATCTTTAATTAGAAAACTGTAATGCAAGTGTAACTTGCTGTTTCATTTAAATTGCAGCCAAGTGATTGTCAATATTTTACACTAGATATTACTTTTCTGAGGGATGTTCTGAAACAGGGAAAGAAAGGAAAATGGAGGCAAAGGGACAGAAACAAAATCATTGCTTAGTCATTCGTAGACCAGGAGATAAGGCTGTTGTTTTGCTCAGGTTTGACTGAAGGTGATGGTTTAAAGGCTGGAGCACAGGAGATGTTCTTCTTATGCCACCAAATGGATATTCTGATTTTAATGGTAATTTGTTTTCAAGAAGAGTTTTTTCTGCCAACATAAGTTTCTCTTGCCTTAGGTAGATTCATCAGTCCTGCTCCAGACAGCAACATATATCAGACCCTGTAGTCCATAAACTAGTGAAACTTCCGTCATTATCTCTTCTGTTTCAACTAATTCTTTCATGTGAACTTTTTTCCCCATTTAAATCAAATCTGCTATCCTTTTCCAGTATCATGCTTTTAGCTACAACTGTGCCTTTCAAGTCCAGTCTAGATTCACGTTGCTTCCCTTTCTTCCATACCCACACAGTCTGGTTTCCTCATGCTGATGCATATTTGTTGCTCATCCAGACTGACTTAGTTCTCTTTTTTCTCTGCCTTGTGCACTTCAGACAATATTTTTTACTTTTCCCTTTTTGAGCAAAATCTCAGATTATTTGGAAATTATGGATGGTCAGGAAGTGAGTGTACTTCAGAAACAGAGTTCAGTATCAATTCAAGTTTAAACCCTGATTCTGTTTCGAAAAATTCCATTGAGCTCTAGGTAGGACAGTTTCTCGGTATTTTCCTGAAGCTACTTCCAAAAAAAAAAAGCATTATAGATGAAACTGCACCAGATTCAGTTTCCTCCATTTTATACCGTCTTCCAGAACTCTCCCTGAGGACTCCTAACCTTCAAAAAACAACATTTTCTCATACCATGCCCCAGGATATTCAACTCACACCTACAGTTTCATGCAATAAAAACTCCATCTTGCTCCAAAAATGCTACTAAGACAAAAAAGTTATTAACTAAAGAGTAATAAAACCTAAAGATGTCTCACATAATTCATAAGAAAATTAGTTGTATCACCTTTTGTGTTTATCTCTTTATTTTGAAGTTAAAAAAACAACAAAAAAAATAGTATACAGTAATTCAAAAGGAAAGTTACTAGCCCTGCTGTTGCATGGGTTAGAGTATTGTATACCTTCCCATGAAAGCCTGGCAGTAAGAATCATGATGTATCCCAAATCTGAGCCAAACTTAATTGTTTTACTGTGAGGATTATTGTAAATATTTTCTGGGAAACGCTGTTCTGTCTGTGACCTCCATAGATCTGAAAGAGTAATACTTGGAGTGCAAGGCTAAGAGCACAATTCATAATACCATGTCCGAGTCCCCCTTTTTCCCACCTTAACAGTAACCAATTAGGTATAATTATTAACCTCAAATAATTGAGCATGGTTTTGTTTAAAATCTTGCTTTCTTTCTTCTCATCATACCCCAGGCACACATGTATTTTCAGGTTTCGATGCATTAATTTGACAGTTGTATATATAAAAGTAGGCACTGGTTAAGACTCTACTTATTATATTTCACCTTTGTTGATCTAGCTGCTGAATTTTATAAAGGTATTATAGAATATTTCAGTATTTCAGAAATGCTAATGAACTTCCGTGTCACACATTGAAGTTCAGAACTTTAAAAGCTTGAGAAGTTTTACAGCCAATTTTGGATACAGCTGTCTTCTAGATGTCTGATGTCTAGATTTTGAATTTATTCATACATGTACTTAGTATATCAGAGATACTTTTGTGTACTGCTGTGGGCTAAAGCTATTAGAAAAAAATTATCATGTCTTCAAGTTAGGACAGTTGGCTGCAGCCATACCTGTAGTTACATAGTGTGAAAAATGAGTAGAAAAAAGCATAGCTGAGGTGTGCTGTACTTTAGGGAATCGTGTCTGGTGCCTGACCCTTTAGGCATTATAGGAATTCATGTGAGATAAGAGAGCTTCCAGTTGCTTTAAGCTGCACAGGGGATCACTGCCCTAAGAATCAAGGACCCACAACTGATTTCATGACAGCACCTCTCACTGCTTTGTTAGAGGGAAACTTGGGATAGTAGGAGAGAGGAGTTTTTTGCTATAACTCTATCCATGGCAGTTTAACCTCCAGCTCTTTCTTACAAGCTGAATATTTTTTGATCTTGTTATGCATATATAGCTGGTGTATATGTATTTATATTTGTTCCTCTTTATATAGGGCCTTAACTAAGCACCCTGACTACATGAGACACTAGAGGAAAATATATTTGTGATCTGTCCTCTCTGTGCACTATCTCCTGAATGCTGAAATAATGGCTAATCTGGCTTCTATTATTAAATTCTAGTGATTGCTTCTCTAGTTTCTATGTGTTCCAGCATTATAAATAAAGGGTGGAAACTAGCTGTTTCCTGACCAGTAATGTGCTCTGCATGCTTTATTTGCATTTGTAGACATTAGATTACAAACGTGGTGAGTGTTGCAGAGGTTACCTGCTTAGGATCTGAGCAGCAGAGCAAAACAAATTTATATTATTCAAGCAGCAGTTCCTCATACTGATTAAAGAGTAGCTTTAATAGGCTCCGAAGGGGTTCATCCTTTAATTCTTGCCCACCAGCGGCACTATGGCTGTGTCCCAGGTCTTAGAGCTTTATAGTGCACTGTAGCAGATCTGAATGATGGCCTGTTATGACTAGTATGTTGTCCCTGTTGGGACACTTCAAAAATAAATGGTAGTCCAGTTGAGTAACTGAGAAACCTACCAAAAGAACAAAATTCTTCCATAATCTCAGTGGCAATACTCCTAAATTCTGTAGAGTATTATGACTCTTTTAGTGATGTCGTTAGACTGGAGAAACAAGAGGATTTCAGTTATAGGCCTAACTTGCAAGTAACAATCCCAAAGAGCTACAGGACATCCCTTGCTCCACAGAGACTGATACATATGATAGACTAGGGAGAGAAATGCCTCTATCCTCCAGCAATTCAAGCAATCTTTTTTCTTTGATAGCTAGGCTGTTAATCAGGTAGTATTTATCCTTTCATGAATCCAAGAAATTACAATAGAGGACTTCATGCAGTAGATCATACTGTTGGCAATGTATCCGTTACCCAGCATGTTAGCAATTTATATAAGACTGTCAAATAGTTCATTCAAAAGGCAATTGTACTTAGCAGTTTAAAAAATAACCTGTTTATTTGTGGGGTTTGTGTTTGGTGTTTTCATATACTTCTGTTTTCCTTCTCAGTCCATGTATTTCAGGTGAAATTGACATCTGGTATTAGCATATTTTCTTTTTTTGTCCCACGTTATTTTCTACCAAACACTAAAATTTCAATCTCCCTATGAGAATTCCTACATAACAAACATAAACCTAAATTTACATCTACTTACAGGTAACTTTCTTTTTTGAAAAGAATTTCAGATCTGCTGGATACCTTAAACATTGATACTGCATTTTATTTACTCCTTATCTGACATAGACATCTTTAGCTCAGCAAATAATTCTCTATCCTGTATTTGAATGCTTCTTAATACCCGATCTGAGGTGTAACTTTATCTGGACACACCTGTTTTTAAAAATGCAATAAATTTGATAGAAAATATACTTTTAACTTGTGTCGAATATTATTCTAGACACACTGGTCATCAAAACAGAAATGCTATTAAAATGTATGTTTTCTTACTGATCCAGCTGATTTAATGAAAACACAATTAAGATCCTATTGGGATAGAGTAGTTATTGTCATTATATACATGGTCGATAAACCAACATGTGTTACTGAAGATTTTCCAGGGAACAGAACCAATATAAAACAAAGGTAGTTGGATAGTGTGAAAAATATTACTGATGTCGAGAACATGAGATATATTCCTGTGCAAAAGAAAATCAGTATAGCTGAAAAGACAAAGTAATAATTTTCTATGACAATCAAAGTACAAAGATATGAACAATATGTTCTACAAATTTTAATGCTTACTCTTATGTATAACTCTCAAAATTATAAATCTATGTCAGTATTTAACTGATACCTCAGATGCAAAATTAACACTTGACTATTTTGTCCATGTTGGAAAAAGTTGTCTGCTGGTGTATAACTAACAGTAAATTCTGCTTTTCTTCTATCTTTTTGTCTAGGAAATTTTTTCTCAGCATCATTGTTTCATTCACTCAGAATCCTTTCAAAATGTAAGATGTGTCAATTAAAATAAAACCGTTTTTATACGTCTTAACTTACATTTGAATCCCATCTCTGTATTACATGTAGAAAGATTACATGTCCTTTCAGACGACATTAAATATAATTTAATCTCCTTTCCTGGCAATTAAAACAAAGTAGTCCACCATATCTTACTATCTATATTACCTCTTTGCATAAGACGTGGTTTACACATATTCATGGTATGTTTTCCATGAGAGTTTCAGGAAGTAAAGTGTTAATGGAGTAATCTAATTAAATACTTTTTTCCTGTTTGATAGCTAATTATGTTTTATACTTGCTTATGCAGGTGACTTTGGGGCAACTGTATCTATGACTGAAATAAACCAACCCACAACAGCTTGTTACAAAAAGATGGCATTTCTGCCTTAGAAAAAACAAAATTATGGAAGGCTCGAGAAAATACAAATCAATCTAAACTGAATAGACATGATAGAGAAGAGCAAGGACTGTTTTTATCATTCTCTAAGGACATTCAAATGACATCAACTTCCAGCTGGTTAAGAGCCCATAACTAACTGTCCCTCTGCTCACTTGACAGACGTTTCACTCAGAGAGAGAAACCAGTAGCAGAATATTAATATATCCAGGTACCTGACCACAGACAATGATGCCTGCATGGGGGAGGGAAAAGCATTATTTACTGCTTTTTTTGTTGTTGTGTTTTTTCTGCTTATGGACAAAACTTGTGGATGGCCTAGTAGGTGGTTTATTATTTTGTCATCCTTGCGGTAGCAAAATTAGAAAAGTAATACTGAATAAGCTCATAACCATCTGTAACATCAAGGTCAGCCTCAAAAAAAGTATTTATTGCTCTAAACGTCCATCATGTTTATTCATAAAGAAATTTCTTTAAAAATATCATTCCAGTCGAAATGCACACAAATTGTTATTCTGGGGATGGCCAAAACAATTGCAAACCCATTTGAATGCTAATAATGCCAAAGATGAGTATGAATAGTCAAAATTATTTGCAAATACATTCAAAGTAATCTCTTTCAATTAAATATAAAATAAGAACCCCTTGAGTGCAACCAGTCCAAAAAACTAGATGGGAAATTTGTGATTTTGTTTGTTTTTTGCAAGCAAACAATAGTACATTCTCTAGAGGTTCACAGCATTATTCAGGGCAGGTAACTGAAATCAGCAGATTTCAACTGTGCCCAGATGACCAAGCAGCAGTAGGTCTATGATGTGACTGTACTTCAAAGTGCAAACCAAAAATATTCTGCTGTGGCTATATCTAAAAAATTTGTGAACTTGCTTTTCAGGATTGCATTTCATAATTGGATCTAAATATGGTATATAAGCTATTGTTTTAAGCTTATGCAACTGTAAATTATGATATCTAATCAGGAAATTAACCTAAGAAAGAGAATAAATGACAAATATTTTGAGTAATAATTTCTTTCTGAGTATGCAGTTACTAAGAAATATGGAGTGCTGCTTTGCTAAGACTGGATGTCACCAAGTAAATGTTAAAATATGAAAATAAGGGAAAATGCTGTAGTGTAAGAAAGCCTGGATTAGTACATATGCACACTGTAGATTAAATCACGTTAATGTTCTCTGTATACATTGCAAAAATAATTAAGCAGAAAACTGTTAATTACTCTTTATGTGTCTGTTAAGTTTATGTGGGTAGACTGCTGAAATACATGGGAAAGAATCAAAATATAGATGATAGAACAGGAAAGTATTATTTAAACAGGAATAGATGGCAAATTTGTTAGAATAAAGGCATGGAAGAATTGAAAATTATTACATTACAGTAGAATCAGGATCTTCAAGGTAGTGGTTATAATCATGTTGCAACAGCTGAGCATTGCAAGTTAAGAGAAATTTCCCAATTAAATTTTCAGTCAAACTGCTGAGTGACATAAGTCTCATTTTTAATATTTCTTGGGCCTCAAATTGTTTTACTGGCACGACAAAGATCATACTTCATAAGCGTAAACATTTTCTACTCATTGAAAAACGAATCCAACTGAAGAAGTTTAAACTTTTATTTTATTGTATTTACTTAACTGAGTTGTAAAGTGACCATCAAACAAATAGATAAAATCTTTAGCAAAAACAAAAAAAATCAATTGTTACACAGATTTTTAACTTAGAAACATAGTGAGAAAGAAAATTCAGTAAAACTTTTAGGTACTGACGATTTCTTTTTTTTTTTCTGTAGCTAAAGAGAATCTCATGACAATTATAAACTGATAATGCAATAATCAGCGGATAATATTGCAAATTGAACCGAAATTCTGAAATAGTGTAACTTGCCATGGCATAGAAATATTTTGTAACACTGTGATGGCATAACCAGACAGAAAGTATTTTAAATAAATTCTTGAGCAATGTGACAATTCAAGGGGTAAAGGAAGACTGGGACCACAAGGCATCCTAGTGATACAAGAAAAAATGACAAGGGAAGTAGAATATCAAACAGGTGGGGCATCCTCCTGCATATACAAGAGACATAACTGGAAACAATAAAAATAAGCTGGATCAGTAGCAGTTGAGACATCCACTTACTAGAGGGGGACATAAAAAATCTGTTAGGTATAAGTGAAGTAAATCAGCAAAGAAAGAAGTCAAACTCATTTCAATGCAGTCCTTTTATTTTGCCGAGGGTTCTTACACCCAATCACTCTGATATTGGTTACATAGAGCCACCAAGGACCACAGCCACCAGTGGCAACTGTATGATTTGAGTTCCCTAGCACTATGTATTCACAACTGCTGTAAGCCTTAGATAATAAGGGTGAGCAGCCTTAAATATGTGGTGATGAGGAGTAATGATGTGCAAGAAATAGCCGTTAAAAAAAAAAGAAGTTAGTAAGTGAATTTAGTAAAGTGTTTGTTTATTTGATTGGTTTAGTTTTTAGTTTAAAACACCCATTGCTTCTGTAATGCTGGCTGCAACAGTTACACAGTGTTTCAGACAAACCTACCGGTCTGCTGATATTTATTTGTTAAGATATTAAAAATTGTTGTGGTGGGATTATTTAGAAGAGTGACAAATTAAGGCAAAGTTGATGCATGGGCAAAAGGAAGAGGTAGAAAGAGTGTGCTGGGACCCTCCCCTTAAACAGAATTTCACAGATTAGTTTAAGACAGCTGTGAAACCATACTTTTTTTGTTCCCTCAGTGTACTTATTTATGTAAAGACAATCCAATATTTTTATATTTGTCATAACTTATTTTTTTATCTTAAAAAAATGTTCACTTGGGTACATCACATCAGGCAGAGGAATTCATTAGTTCATGGGTTTTTAAATTTTCAGTATTATTTGATAGCAGGATAGGGAAAGATAGGGAAAGTGTGAATAGAGTATATAGACTGCATTTACCAATATATATATAAATCAGTCATATATAACAATACTGCTATATATGTGCTGAGAATGGCTAATTGCTTATAAGAAGTTGGCATAATATTGACTCTTGCACTATTTAATCCTTGAAATATTTTACTGTCTTCTTTTTCATGTAGGAATTAAAATATTCCTTTCAAGAAGAATTCCCAAGAGCTTGTCTTATTCTCTTCTGTTTTGTAAAGCCAGAAGTACAACTAAATGGTTTGGATTTTTTTGTGTGCAATTTATCTTTCAAACATATTTATTTAAAGACTATTTGATTTCTTCCTAGTAGCTACAACATGTAAAAAGCAAAAGACAAAACATAATCCTTTGCTTACCCTTTTTTTCTTTATACAAAAGCAAAGACAGCATAAATGGAGTATTATTTATCAACATTGCTTTTTAAGATTTGCTTTGACTTATAAGAAAGTTGACTTCATCTTTGAAGTCAGAAAGATAAAAAAGAACCATTTTCCTTTCTTCCTGTTTTTATTTCTTCTGAAATACTTTAAGAAAGTGATATTAAATGTGAATCATAACATTAGTAGTCTTCTTTGAAACCAGATTCTAGGAGAAAAACAAACAAAGGAACAATTCGGTGTCAAAATCTAGATGCGTTCTGTTTGTAAGAATTTCCTTAGTAAATTCTAACATTGGATTAGTTCCTTAAAATTAGTGCTTATATTAGTAATGCAAGAATGACAGCGTTCAAAGACAATTGGAAAACTGGTTGATAGTGATGCAAACCCACCATAAACATCCATCTTTCAGCATCTTTGAAAGACTGAGACAGGCAAGGTTTCTGGTGAATCAAAAAGTAAGTGTTACACTCACCTTCAAGATGGGCAAGAAAGAGATACTCAGTGAGGTGCAGACCTTATTCAGCTGAAGATTGGAAACCACATCAAGGCACATGTAGGACAAGAGGACAACTGAGAACAGCCATTTACTAAGGGTGGACTGATGCCTCATCAAACTGATTTCTTTGTCTAACAGGAAGATCAGTTTGGTGGGCAAGGGAAGAGAAGTGACTGTCCTAATGTTACCAAGATCTTCTACATGGTGTGCCACAGCACAACTTCTTGTAACTGTATTGGAAAAAAATGGTGTGGATACATAGAATGACAAGCTGGCTGAAAAATTGACTAAATTGCCATGCTGAAAGAACAATTGTCAGCAGTTCAAAACCCAGCTTTAGCCAGATATTATACGTCAGCCTGAGTTACTCCTCAGAGCTGATACTGAGGTCGATATTGTTCAACATCCTCATTAATGGTCTGCATGATGAGGGAAAATACTCTTTCAGCATGTCCCTAGACAGGAGGACAGCTTTTACATTGAAGGACTGTCTGCCATTGAAAAGGTTTTTAAGTGGTGAGAGAAATGGGTGGACAAAAATAACTTCGACTTCAATAACCCTGTACATTGGACAAAATAACGCCATTCAACTGTAGAGGCTGGAAGCTGACTGCCTGGACAGAAAAGAGACAAATCATTTTTTTGAGACAACAAGTTGGACAGAGATCAGCAGTATGCTTCTGCAACAATGAAAGCTAAGTGCCTGCTGGGCTGTATTAACAAGACACCGGGAATGTGTTAGGAAGAAGTATCGTATGCTTGCTCTGTTTTGGCCATTCCTTAGGTATCTGTTTATGGCCATTTTAGGAGAAAAAAATTCTGATCTGATGCAGTGTGGTCACCCTCATGGTCTAAAAATGATGAATGGGTAAATTCCCTACACGAACCGGAGAAAATACAGTTACCTGTAGAATAGTTTTTCAACATCTAACTTCAAGGAATGCAGTGTTATGACTGGCTGGGACAGTCTTTGAATGCATCTTTAATACTAAGAGGACGTATCATAGAATGTCCTGAGGTGGATCATTGAGTCCCACTCCTGTTCCTGCACAGGACCACCCCAAAAATCACACTATCTGTCTAAGCGCATTGTTCAAATGCTTCTTGAACCCTATCAGGCTGGTGCTTCCCTGGGGAGCCTGTTCTGGCGTCCAAACACCCTCTGGGTGAAGAACCTTTTCCTAACATCCTTTTCCTAACATCCAACCTAAACCTCCCCTGATACAACTTTAGGTCATTCCCTCGGGTTCTGTCACTGGTCACCAGAGAGAAGAGATCAGAAGGTGAGGCTGTGCTTCACCTCGTGAGGAAGCTATAGATGAGGTTTCCCCACAATTTCTCATTTTGTCTAGGCTGCACAAGCCGAGTGAATTCAGCTACACCTCGTATGGCTTCCCCTCTAGATCCTTCAGCATCTTCATCTCCTTTGGACACACTCTAACATCTTTATATTGTTCTTACATTTTGATGCCCAAAACTGCACACAGGGTTCAAGGTGAGGCTGCACCACTGCAGAGCAGAGCAGGACAATCACCTCCCTTTATGGCTGCAAATGTTGTGCCTGATGACCCCCAGGTCATGGTTGGCCCTTTTGTCTGCCAGACCACTGCTGAGTCATATTGAACTTGCCATTGACCATGACCCCCAGGTGTCTTTCTGTGGTACCGCTCTTCTTCCGTCTTCTTCTACCGTCTCTCCTTCCCCAGTCTGTACATATATCCAGGGTTGTGCCATCCCACCTAAAACACTAAATATTTGCCCTTGTTAAACTTTATACAGTTAATGATTGTTCAGACCTCTAATCATAAAGAATAAACCTCTAAGTTGTTTTCCTCTTAGGGAGGTAAGAGCTACTCATCTCATTAGGCAGAAGAGACTCTTGGTAGATAAACTGAAGTAACTTATTTTTCAGCAGGAGTAAGGTTAAGTCACTAAGAGAACTACTTGGGAAAAGAGCCACAGTAGCAGATGGGAATTTCAGTGCTCCTTGGACTTACCATTTAAAAAGAAGTTTGTGTCTTGGACCAGACGGAATTCAGGAGGCAATCCCTGGGCTGTCAAGGTCAGTGCACAGCAGAACCTGAAGCCAGCAACACAAGGAAGTATGATACTATTGTCATTGTAATTACATTAGGGAATTTTTTCAGTCTTTTCTCACCTATAGATAGATAAGAGTAGTTTTGACCCAAATGTAGAGAAGGATTAAACTCAGAAATGTAGATAAGGAGCAAGATGCCATAAGTACTACACGTCTGCAACCCTTGCAAGCACTGTTTTTATGCTTTAGAATTTGCTTTTTTCAGATTATGCATTTAATAGATATTTAATTTGCCACTGAGATATTGCAGAGCAAATACATGACATCAATCAAACAGAAATTAACTTATTTCTTTTAGTTATACTGTAATAAGATGTCACTACTTCAGGGGTTTAATCCAGCGGTGAATTTTTTACTACAAAATTCTGTAAAAAATATTTAATGGAACAGCAAAAAGCCTTAGCTGATCTCTCAACTATAGTGCATCATCTCCTTCTTTTTATGACTGTGCTTTTATGGTTCTATTGTAAAGAAAAAAAAATTTCATGCTTGATGAATTGCACAGTGATAAAAAGTAAGTTGTGCTAAGTCTTGATCAAGCATGCCCATTATCCCAATAATGCCCTTTGACTAGCTTTATGTTTGATTGTTTACATTCCACAAAGCCTTCTCTCACTTACCAATTTTGCAGCTCAGATGCAGTCCTTCTCACTGAACAGAAACGCTGGATATAACAGTGATTATGCCCTCAGGTATTCTTGTCATGCCACGCTTGCTGCACATTCCATAGTGCAATTGCAGCAAAGAGAATGGGAGACACTAATGGCTTTATGACTGCAGAAATATACATATGTTTGCAAAATCTTCCCTCCCTGCCCATCCCCTTGAAACAGAGAGCAATTTGCTTGAATATTGTCTGCTTTAATTTTACATGTTATTTCAATAAAAAATATCCTGAAAATATTTTAGTCTTAGAATTTTTATATTTAAACAAACTAACTACTGTCAAGGAAATACGTTTTAAAAACCTCACTAAACAAAACCCCTGGTAGTCTATACAGCTTTTATACCTGAAACAAGTACATTTTTCTCTTTTAGACAAAAATTTTGTCTAGACTTTTTGAACACTAGGGACACCATAGTTTTCATCTCTTTAAAGAGGAAATAATGTTTGTCAACAACAGCAAATACCATTTCTGATTTGAGACTACATCATGCCTTTTATATATAGAAATGCTGTTGTGAATGGGTTTCTATGATTTTGATTTTAACAACTCTTTAAAATGGTGTTTTGTACCAAGTATGACATATATAAATAAATGATCCTGAGTTTGCATAAGTCTTTATGTTTGTGGAATGGGATGTTGTACTTCTATTGTATGTTTAATGTCATATTATACAAGCAGATAATGTGACTGACTCTTTTAACCTTGAAGACTGAAACCATACGGCTCAAATCAAGTCACAAACACATTCGGTGCTTACTGGACACCATTGAATATGTTAGCAGCTGAAATGGCTCTGGGAAAAAAAAACCTAAAACACTAAATGTTAATAGCTTAAAGAAAGAAAAAAAAATTAATCTCATAAAGAAGAAAAAAAAAAAAAAGCAGAAACTTAGCATATAAAACTTGATCACTAAGCTAGCTGCCTGGTCTTTGCTTGCAAAATTAAGCCTGCATTCTGCTGCTGGAAGTTATCAATATTTAACTGCCTGACAAGACAAAGGCACGTACTATGAACCAAGAATTATTACTGTGAATACGTAAGTCCTTACCTGCAGTGTTTTTATATCAATAATTGATTTTCAGTATGCCATGATACAGAGTTTGTATCTCATTAACAAATTGGGACGTAATTATCAAATACTCATTGATAGAATAACTATCCTAGCAGATAACATTGAAACAGTGGAAATAATTATGTATTTCTTTATAAAAAGTTTTGGAAGTGTCTAAGATAACATTCTTAAAATTAAAGCAGAGAATTATAATAAGATTAAATTTTCAGAGATAGATACAAAGCTGATTGAAAATCTCACTGAATGAATAAATGCCAAATTTTTGATTGGTTAGTATGTGAGGTTTCTGGTCTGCTCACAGTTTTGCTCAATACTTTTATTGAGTTAACTAGTAGAATACCGAGCATATTCTAAAATTTGCTGACGACATCAACAACTCTGACTAAATCAAATTAGAGGGGTTGCAAACAGATTAGATTATTGTTTTTTAAATTCTGCAAAATAAAGATGTTTTGAAATCAGCAAGAATAACAGTGCCTAGCAGTAGTAGTGTCACAGTTCAGTTTTGTAAAATTCACTAAAACAAGATACAGACTACAGTTACATTTACAGTTAAGTAAATGTAGTTTTACTACATTCAAAAGTAATGTTTTTAAGCATTACTGCTTAAAAGCTGGAGGTTCACAGGAGTCTCTAAATTAACCATTGGTGATGGGGAAGAAATGATTCTCTGTATGAAAAAGAAAAATGCCATTTAGGAAGCAGTATGATTTTTCTGTCCTAAGTTTCAATCTCATCTCGACCCACTTAGAAAGAAATGTATAGTCAAAATAGGAGACAGCAAGCAAGAATAGCATGAAAAGTTGAAAACATAAGTAAGGAGGAAAGGTCAAAGACAATGGTTTTGTTTTATTTAACAGACAAAAGATGACTGCCATGAAAAGGATAATAACCAGATGTCCTCATTCTGCTGGCAAAAGAAGAGATTTATGTTAAATATAAAGAGAAATTTTCCTTATAATAAAAGCAGTGAACTGTGATTATAGAACACACTTTTGAAGAACTGAATAGATATTTGTCTGTGGCTGTATTTATAGTCAAGTAATGTATCACCCTTCTTCAGTAAAGGAGAACTGCGTGCCCTTTTACAATAACATCCAGCCTACTACTTCCATGACTTTTTTATTGTACGTGAATAAAGAATTGGAAAAATATTTCAAATGTCTTGAGATATGCCAAGTTTATTAAGAAATACACATTAATTACATTAGAAGATATAAATATATAAATAGTGCATGAACATTACTTTCATAAGTAATATTACTTTGCTATCAAGAAGAAAAGGAAAGCGAATGTTTACTTCTTTACTTCTGTTGCAAATCTTCATGGATCAGTACTTCAATATCATTGATGAGATGTGGACATCTAATATACCTCCCTCACCAGATACCGTCATGGCCAAAACGGATTTGAATTAGAGATATTAAATAAATATATTGCTAACAAAATCAGAGCAGGATAATGTGAAGTAAAATAAGACCTTAAAACCACCTTCCCCCTATCCCTCCCTCCTTCCCGGCTTTACCTCCTCTCTCTAGTGGTGCAGGGAGACAGGGAATGGGGATTATCGTCAGTTCATCACAAGTTGTTCCTGTTGCGTCTTGGGGAGAAAAGTCCTTCTCCTGCACTAGTGTGGGGTCCCTCCCATGAGAGACAATTTTCCATGAACTTCTTCAGTCTGAGTCCATCCCACAAGCAACAGTCCTTCTCAAAATACTGCAATGTGGGTAACTCTTAGACAGGATGCAGTCCCTTTAGAACAGGCAGCTCCAGTGTGGGTTCCCCACAGGGTCACAGGTCCTGCCAGAAAACCTGTTCCAGCATGGGCTCTTCTCTCCACAGGTCTGCAGGTCCCTGCCAGGAGTCTGCTCCAGCATGGGCCTCCCATGGGTTCACAGCATCCGCTCAGGCATCCACCTGCTCCAGTGTGGGTCTTCTCCACAGGCTGTGGGTGTATCTCTTCATCCCCGTGGACCTCCATGGGCTGTGGGGGCACAGCTGCCTCACCATGGTCTTTACCATGGGCTGCAGGAGAACCTCAGCTCTGTAGCACGGAGCACCGCCTACCCCTCCCTCTCCACTGACCTTGGTGTCTGCAAAATTGCTCTTCTCATGTTCTCCCCCTGCTCTTCTCTGGCCATAATTACAACTTCACAATAACTTTTTTTCCTTCTTCTTAAATTTGTTATCACAGAGGCATTACCGTCATTCCTGATTGGCCAGCCACATGTCCATCTTGGAGCTGGCTGGCATTGGCTGTGGTGGACATGGTGGAAGCTTCTACTAGCCTCTCACAGAAGTCATCCCTGTAGCCACCCCTGTAGCTCCCTGATACCAAAACCTGGCCATAAAACCCAATGCAACTTTGAAAAAAAATACATATAATTCATGGCTATAGAACAGGGAAATCATAACTAATGCTGATTTATAAAAATTTCTGATGAGTGAGAAAAGAGTTTGTATGAGTGCTGACACAACAGAGCTACACTGAGCATAATGCAGTTTAACTGATACTCAGCAAAAAATAAAATCGTGTTAGTTTTAAAAGCAAACTTAAAAGTACATATAAACCCACAACTGTTATACAGATGACACCTTTTTTCTTAAATCATATTTTCTATATGATACTGAATACTCGTATACTGAAAAAAATACGATAGCAGAGATAACTGTATCCTTTAAAGGATTTTTACCAATTTGTGTAGCCAGTTCAATACATAACTTATTTTGGGAATATTTTATGCATATTTTATTGACCACAGTGTTTAAAAATGTATAATTTATTTACAACAACTACTAAATGTTAGGAGATGAAGAAGTGGGAAATATATTACAGAAATGAGCAGAATTTGGATTGGCATCTAGCTGGTTTCCATTGTCTAAATGGATTGTCTAAATTTTCTGAACGTTTGCAAAAACACATAGGTGCATTCCTAGCCTAGATAGAAAATCCATCTTGTTGTTTTTCAAACACATTAAATACATCTCAGTAAACAAGTAATGTAAAAACATACAGCTTCATAGAGAACAACAGTATTTTGGATCTGCAAACAACTTTTTCCCCTGTCTGATGTCGCTACTATTTAGCCCTCCGAGGTTAGCATTTATTGATTCTGCTTTCACTTTGATTGGATCTTACCTACTTCAGTGCTTCAGTAAATTGAAACCTTCTCCAGTTCATGGAAGAAATCTGAGAGCAAGGCAGTGAGAAAATGTACACTGACCTCGATTTGTTTCAGATGGTATTGGTAAAAACATTGTCATCATGTAGCAAAAGTGACCTTAGCTAGCAAGAGATAAAAATAAAACCTCATATTCTCAACAAGCCTTTTACAGAAGGAGATTTAATTACTCCCAAAGTACAAATCATAGCACTATTTTTCTATATTCTGTAAATATGAGAATCTCTATTATCCTAATGATTTTAAAGTTCAGCATCCAAATGCATTCCCTGCTGAATAAACTGGTGTTATGTGATGTAAGATTTGTTTCATATCTACAGTGTTATTATCTATATTATATATTTTACTGTTTATATGTATTTATCTAAGTACTACGTAGATATTATAATATGATATCAGTAATATAACCAATATGATATGGTATGATGCAATACAATAAATATAGTGTAATATGATATTTATAAGAGTCAAATCCTCATGCCATGAATTCTGGGCCTATGCAGAGAAGCATGGACAAATTGAAAGTTGTGAAACTAATGTTCTCAATTCAAAAAATTAGAGGGTGCCTTTCTTCGGAGACTTTTTTTTACTGTTTCCGGATGTACATCTCCATTACACTTAAGATGATTTTATACGAGAGTTTAAATTTAGGCACTTTTTTTCTTGGATTAATGCTTATCCTTGCAAGTGTGCAAGTACTACAGTATGATCCTTTTTCCCCCCTTTCTTTTTAATTTCTCATGCCTAAAACTTCTGCCACTGAAAAAGAGTTACCATTTACCCCTACTTCTTCCTAAGTCACATGTAAACAAAAAAATGTTCGTGTATCTGTGGTGAGTCAGCCTTAGCAAACAGCTAAACACACACCTAACTGCTCACTCACTTTCCCTCCTTAGTGGCATGGGGGAGAAAATGGGATGAGAAAGCTCAGGGTTCAAGATAAAAACAGGGGGATCACTTACCAGTTACCATCGCAGGCAACACAGACTGTATTTGTGTCCTTGTCTGAGACAAATTCGGAGGAACGTCCGAAATGAACGTCCTCTGATGGAAGGCAGGTTACAGCCACCCCTCCCCC